>LNAC01000054.1:272857-320457 GCA_002007465.1 Ailurus styani
CCGTGTCCCCCCTCCGTGTCCCCCCTCATGTCCCTCCCTCCGTGTCCCTCCCTCCGTGTCGCTCCCTCTATGCAAGACTGACACACCAGGAAACTCCATCTTTTCATCTCGATGAACTCCGACCTCGCAACGCCCGAGTGCCCTTGTCCCCTGGCCTCCCATTCTCTCCCATCGCCCCTCCCCATCCCGTGCAGCCCGTAGCTTCCTCACCCCTGTGCTCACTCCCGAGCAGTCCCCACAATCCAGGGCCGTCCCAAACTAGGGAGACACGAGGGGGGATGCCGGGACACAGCACCCACTTCTCCGTCATTTCTAAGAGGAGACGGGCCTCCTTCCACGTCCAGAACGAGGGGCCCTTCCCTAAGCACCTGCTGCCCCCGCCCCACGAGAGGGAGCCCTGGGCTGCGAGCCGGCGGACTGCAGCTCGGTCCCCCGAGGTTCCCGGCGCTGTGCCGGCCGCTGGCCACACGGCACACAGACCGGCCCCGGCTCTGCCCGGGCGCCTCGTCTAAACCATCGCCACGCAGCAGGACCCGGGCTCTGACGGGAGAGCAGACCTGGCCATCCCCAGATACGGTGACTGCGCTGAATGAGCCAGGGGACAGGCGGCTGTGTCCACGGAGAAGGACAGAGCGTGACGGCTGGCGGCCTGCTCGGTACGTGGCAGGGCCGGGCTGCACGTGCACGGATCTCACCCGTGACGCTACGCACGGTCTGCGGGTGGAGGGACAGCGGCCCGGGGGCTGGAGCTGCACGGGAACCGGCTAGTCACGCTGCCCAGACTGCTGCTCCTTTCGGCCCCGGCTTCCTTCTCTCGAACCGCAGAGGAGCGGGGCGCCTGGGGGGCTCCGTGCGTTAAAGCCTCTGCCTTCGGCTCAGGTCATGATCTCAGGGTCCTGGGATCGAGGCCCGCATCGGGCTCCCTGCTCAGCGGGGAGCCTGCTTCCTCCTCTCTCTCTGCTTGCCTGCTGCCTACTTATGATCTCTCTGTCTCTACCAAATAAATAAATAAAATCTTAAAAAACAACAACAACAAAAAAGCAGAGGAGCGGATGGCATCGCGCCCACCAGCGCGCTCAGGACACGGGCAGCAAAAAGGCGGCAAGAATGGCTGGAGGACAGGAGCCCACTCACGGAAGGCCTCGCGGCCGGAGAACTCCTCTCGGGGCCTCGCGCGCGTCTGCACATGGACATGATCCAAAGCAACCGTCCTTTCCGGTTCTGCGCCCCACCAGCCGGGCTCCTGTGAACAGTGCCAGCTCTCCCGAACCTACAACCCCCGGATGCCCAGTCGGGGGAGACACAGCCCTGGAGCCGACCCGGCCGGACACGTGGGAGCCCAGGCGGGAACCCCGACAGAGACCGGACCGCAGGCCCCTCGCTGAACTGGGAACAGAGCTGCTCCAACCAACCAGCTTGGAATGAAATGAGATCCCAACGGGAACCAAAGCTCTCATGACGCTGGACTGATGTGTGCCTCGGCTCAGAGGGTACAGAGCCAAGGCAGAATCGCTGTTCATTTCCATCTGCCGTTTAAAAAAAAAAATTAAAAACCACCAACTCCATGCAGCATGCCAGGTTTGAGGGGAAACAGACGCAAACTCTGCAACGGAGTCGTAGGCTGGCTGCTGGTAGAGCCGGCTTGGGCAAGGAGGTGGCCTCTGGGACTCTGTCCCCCCCGTACCGCACGGAACGGGCCCCCCCCCGGAGCCCCAGCCCCCACTCTTGCGAGGGCTCGTGAACCGGTGCCCACCTTATGACGCCAGCAAGAAGCAACCAGCAAAACGAAAGGGCTCATCTCACTTGAAACTCTGTGTTCAGAGAGCAGCTGTGAACAACATCTAACTTCGCACTTGTCACAGTGCACATTTTTCAAATAGTATTTTAATGATTTGTGTGGTGACAAGCATTTTGCACAATTAGGAGACGTCAGGGACCGCTCTGTCAGTCAAGTCTGTCAATTAGGAGAGCACTCCAACGCCTCTCTCTGTCGGCTGCACGGATCAAATTGGGAGGCTCAGCATCTAAGATGCCCATAAAAATTAAAAGATTTCCATTTCTCCAAAGAACTCTGTGTTAATACCTTTCAAAATTTCAATTCCTTCTTGCAAGAGTCGATGCTTCACTTTTCAGGTTTAATCAAAAAGTGTAGTGTGACTAGCTCAGAATGGGGAATGGCCTTGGATGATTTCTAGTTAATGGGGAAAAACATCTGTGCCAATGTTGGAAGAGGAGCGTATCGGATGGTAAGAAAATCGGCGAAGCTTCCATCGAAACTCGCCAGCTGATGCCGCAGCTCGGGAGGGGCCTCCTGGGGTCTTGCTGTTTGTCAACCCACCCCCCGACCCCCCCAGCAACCTCCCCGGTCCTTCACACGGCTGCTGGCAAGGGGAGAGGACCGACCAGTAGCAGATGCCGCTGCGTGCCACGTTGTCACGTTCTGTCCTTTTTAAGATTTATTCTAGAAAGAGAGAGAGCGTGTGCACACAGTGGGGCAAAAGGAAAGGGAGAGAGAATCTCAAGCAGACTTCCCGCTGAGTGCAGAGCCTGATGCGGGGCTCGATCCCAGGACCCTGAGATCCTGACCTGAGCCGAAATCAAGAGGCGGCTGCTTAACCGACTGAGCCGCCCAGGCGCCCCACGTTCTGTGCCTTTTCAACTTTGGGCCAGGTCCACCAAGAGCCACCTTCCGACTCCTGCCACTAGCCACCACAGGCACACCTCCTGTGTGGCCCTGGTGGGTTTTGCGTTCTGATCTCCTTTCTCATAAAGATGCCGTGAGAATTACATCAGCTGATGTACATGGAGTTGGTGTCCTTCTTAGGCCCGTTTCACAGATGGGGCTGATGAATTCACCAAAGACCACACGGAAGGTTGCCAAAGCCTTTGCTCTATGTCCTGCTCATGCTGCCTCTCGTGTTTGGACATCGTGGCTAGGACAGAGACGCGGCTGGGACAGAGACGCGGTGGGGGCAGAGACGTGGCTGGGACAGAGACGCGGCTGGGACAGAGACGCGGCGGGGGCAGAGACGCGGCTGGGACAGAGACATGGCTGGGACAGAGACGCGGCTGGGACAGAGACATGGCTGGGACAGAGACGCGGCTGGGGCAGAGACACGGCTGGGACAGAGACGCGGCTGGGACAGAGACAATGCTTTGAAAGAATTCCAGGGAACAGATGTTTCCAGTGCAGCTAAACCACGGGGTTAAGCGCTCAGGACAGGCGGGTTGAGGCCTCGGCCCACATCCCCTCTCACCGCTGCCTCTCTCCTGGGCTGCCTCCCCCACCGCTCTGCACATGACCATCACACCTGCTCCTCCGCTGGGATACGGAAGCCAGTTTCCCCAGAGCCAGAGTCCCAAACCAGGTCCACCTGGCTCCCGAGTCTGCTGCTTATGTCTGCTGCTGCCCACTCGCAGGCGTGGACGACCCTGGCAGTCGCTGGCACCCAGCCTGGCTGCTGTGCACCTGCCCTCACAGGACAGCATTTAGAGCTCACGCAAAGTCACACTCAACATTCCAGTTTGGGAAGGTATCCAGAAAATCATGCTTGAAAGCCCTTTTCCAGAGAACGAGCCAGAGATGGAGGGTGAAAAACTGAAAAGTCAACTCTGCTTCCCTCCCCAGAGTAGAGGAGCAGAGGGTCAGGCGGGAAGCAGAAGTGCCGGGCTCCCCCCAATGGGAAACAGCAAGGGTGTCCCCAACAGTGTTCCAGCCGAGAGCTGGCGAAGCCTCTGAGAGCGTCACCTTCAAAAGGTCCCGCACATTCTTCTACACACAGAACAATGAAAAAACCAGGTTTCTTCCTACTTCTACCTGTATGGGCTTCGATTTCCACGAGGGATTCTAGAAATAAAATAGCTGAGGATGCAGAGTATGGCCAGGAGGCTGAGGACGTGCGACCGGAGCCTGCCTTCCCTACGAATCGACAATGTGTCGGGAAACAGCTCCCGACTCAGTAATAAACTTAACAACACTTTTGAAGTGCCTGCTGCGTGTAAGCCACCGGCTTAGCCTCTAGGATACAAAATGACTGAGGTCTGCATCTTGCCTTCCGTTAGTTTGGTAGCACCTTCTGCGTGCTAAACAAGAAAGGCAATCCAGGCTTGCGGGAGCACAGGGACACCCCAAGGTAAGGTGCCGGGTGAAAGGTGCCGCATCGGCTCATCCGGCATCGACCTACAGTATCAGCAGCAGAACCGTGACGGCTTTGCTCTCGGATCGGTCACCCTCGAATTCCACACAAACAGATGGACCCAAAGACAAAACGTGAATAATACTGATCGGCTGCCCAGTTAATATGAATCCATATCAATACTGAGAAAAGCACTGATAAACCCCAGTAAGTATTGAAACCATAGAGAAAGGCAATTTCCTCCAGAAAGGAACTTATTTCCACGCTGCTGCTAACACTCATTTTGTCATGGTCACCGTCATCGTCGTCATCACCGCCGCCGTCTCTGTATGCCCAGGGCCATCACACACCAAGACCCCGAGAAGCGCTCTAGTTTCATGACCTCGCCGAAACCAGGTAGGTATCACAGGGGACAACTGCCTCCATCCAATCGTGGGAAACCACGTGAGGGAAATGGCTCCAGGTCGTGAAGTCAGTACAGATCCCGGGCTGCAAGCCAGGGCCGCCTGTCTATTCGGTGAACCCCGTGAGCACCCGGCAGGCACGTGCCACACCCTGGGACACGGAAAGGGGCCGCCACAGCCCGTGTGGACCGGCGCCGTACCTGGTGGCCATGCTGAGTGCCGACGGCTGCTCCCCGGTGCTGTGGCTCTTCCCGGCCAAGCACTGCTCTGGCTTACTCTCCTGGAGAAGAAGACAAGAAAGAGTCATGGGGGTTCCAAAGAGAAGGACCTGCACGAAACAGCTGGGGTTCCACGGCGGTCTCCCCTAAAGCCCGGGGCAGGGCCCCAAATGCCATCCCCAACGGTACACGCCCCAGGCACGGCAGGTCCCAGTTATTCCGTTGCTTGGAAGCATTCAATTAAGCTGAGAACATTTTTTTGACAGAAATGAGTCTGTTTTCCATAAGTGTTTGTGGCACCAAACCAAACTTCATAATCACTGGAGCTTATGCAAATGCTCTATCGAGGGCTGCCTGGATACCCGAATATTTTCAAAATATTTTCTTATAATTGCTGATAGAAATGCTCGAAAATATTTTCACACCATATTTTGCTTGGGAAGACGTGGATGCCTTCTCTCTTTCTCAACGCCACACACTCTTAATAGAAAATGCTCCTTCGATGTACTAGAAAGAGCTCTGGAAGTCTACAAGATCTGGGCTCGGTTCTGCTTCTCTCGCTTGGGAAGCTTGGGAAAATCCTAGAACCTTCCAGAGCCTTGTCTCCTCACCTGTAAAAGGGGGGTGAAACATCCATCTCCTAACGCTGCTGAGAGGACTACGGAGACGCTGCACGCGCGCGTGCGCGCGCGCACACACACACACACACACACACACACACACACACACACACAGCCTGGCCCACAGCAGGCCAGGCAGAAGACACGCACCGGCCTCACACACTTCACGGGAAGTCATCAGACAGAATTAGCCAAGGACAAAGGATGTACAGTTAAATCCCATTCCTTGGGATCATTTGGTCAGGAGGTAGGTTAATGTTTTCAACGTTAATAAAGACAATGAGCAAAATCAATAATGTATCAGCACGACCATCTTAACATGGGATGAGCACAAACTATTTCCAAATATTCTTTAGCTTTTTATAAGCACACAAATAACTGATGTGACAATATAGTCAGTAGTTTTTAATCTGTTTATTGAGGTAACTGAGCCACCACTATCAACAGTTCTCTATTAGATCAATTCAAGTATCTATGTCTATCTGAAATAAATGTATTTCAGTTTTTTAAAGAAATATTTAAATTCATAACTGTTCCTCATGCTGGTATTCCCCTTTATTCAGACTGGTGACAATGTGAATACAATAAATAGGCCTTTGAAATAGAAAGTAACCCTCTGCCTAAATTCTAGAACATTCTACTCTCTAGTAAGGGAACTAGAAAGACCCTTTATGTTTTAAGTCACCTGAAGTAAAGCATATGTTTGCTCTAACTTGTTTATATCTCTTGAAGATAATGGGATAATCAATAACACTTGTGTATGCTAAGAAAATGTCAAAGAACAATTTTATCTTGATAAAACTCTTCCCCCTTGAACTCATGGAATAAATACATTGAGCTCAGTGGCGTTTCTGTTAGCGTTATAATAACCAACTTGACTGCTGTCCTTAGGGTTTCTTTACACTATATTCCAAAAATAATCAGCATTCCCTCAAATATTTACCAAACCCCTCTTCTGTGTCCAATATGGGCACCGGGGATATCCAGGGATCAGAGCCAGACATGGTCTCCGCCTTCCTGGAGTTTAGGATGTGGAGGAGAAAGAGATGTTCATTGAAGAGTCACACTAATGTGCGTGCAATTACAAATGCAGACAAAATATATGAAGGCAAAGTTCACAGGCAGGACTACGAGAACAGAGAATGGCGGCCCAGACTAATCTGCTGAGAGTCTTTTGAGACATTTAGTTAATTAAGTGGAGGGGGTGGTGAAGGGGTTCTAGGAACACCAGGCAGAGGAAATGGCGTATGCAAAAGTCCTGGGGTCGAGTGCACGTTCCAGCCAGTGACGCTAAAACAGGGAGGGCAGGGGGAGGAAGACAAAAAGGGCCGAAGAGGGAGGCAGGGGTTAGGGTACACAAACACAGTGGCCCATGCTAAGGCGAGTGGTCCTGATTATGAGAGCCGGGGAATCCAAAAGCTTTTAAGGAAGGAATCACATAAATTGGACCAGTATCCTACGTCGACCAATGCAAGTACATTATAGAGGCTGAAGAAGAGAGGGCAAGAGGAGTCCAGGCGACCACAAGAAGCAATCCTGCGACAGACGGTGCTAGCCTACATTTGGGGGAGTGAACTGGAGAGCAATGGGGACATCGGAGAAATATTTAAGGTGGTGAATTGACAGGACATGGTGATGAACTGAATGTGGGAAACGAGGAAAGAGGAAGGGTCTAGCCTGTGGAGGGACACAGGCACCCTTTTCTGACTCAGGTCCAACGAAGGAAGGATTCACAAGAAAACCATGAGTTCGATCGTGGAAATGACCCAGTTTGAGGTGTCTTGAAGCATCTGCGTGGAGATGTCCACAGTGCTGGCTACCTGACAGATGTACATGAAATACAAAAGGATGTCTGGTTTGGAGATCAAACATGGATGGGAGCAGGGCTGCCTAGGGACAGGTAGGTGGTCCAAGAAGAAGAGAAGACTCCAGAACAACCCTCAGTGACCCCCATGTGGGGGCAGAGCCGGCGCGGAGCCAGCGTCAGGAGGAGGAACGCCAGGCGGACACAGGGGCATGGAAGTCAAGCAAGCGAAGTGCTTCAGGAAACAGGTGGAGAGGCTGACAGAGATCTGGAAAAAAGCATCAGCGTTTATGGAAATAGACACCAAAGTCAAACATATTTAGACACACCATTTAAGTGAAAGGACTGAGGAGTATCATTCTACTACTCTAAGTCGTACCTCGTCACAGTTATACTCACAAGCAGCAAGAAGATACTTAACTTAAAAAAGAAAATTAAGGGGCGCCTGGGTGGCTCAGTGGGTGAAGCCTCTGCCTTCGGCTCAGGTCATGACCTCAGGGACCTGGGATCGAGCCCCGCATCAGGCTCTCTGCTCAGCGGGGAGCCTGCTTTCTCCTCTCTCTCTGACTGCCTCTCTGCCTACTTGTGATCTATCTCTCTGTGTCAAATGAATAAATAAAATCTTAAAAAAAGAAAGAAAGAAAGAAAATTAACTATCAGAATGAATCCCTTCTTTTGACAGACGAAGAAATTCCAGAGGAGCAGTGACTTGGCCACGGGCTCCCAGCCAGCTAACAGGGTCGAGAGGTGAGCCCACATCCTGGGACGGCCGTCCCTGGCTCGTGGCAGAGCTGGCTCGTGAAAACTCAGTATTATGGCTTGTGTTTCTTTCTCTGCCATGCAAGCGTGAAACACACTCCACTACACAAGTGCCCAAATTAGCTGAGCGAAGTAGAAACACCCTTTCGTTTTCCATGCTTACCTCTTTGATTGTGGTATTTCTTCCCCTCCATGAAAACCACCATCTTCCTCCCTTTCTGGGCATCTTATCCCTCATGATAGATTCCACAGTGGCCTGTTTTAAATGGATGGTAACATAAATAATGGAACCAAAAAAAGATCAACTTAGCACATCCAAACCAAAAGACACACACATGCAAATTAAAGTAAGATTAAAAAAAAAAAAAATCAGAGAAAACACAACATACTATTTGTGGACTAAAAATTTTCGAAAAGCAAAACCTAATGGCGTCCAAAATCACATGAAGGTAACTTAAGCATGAAGACTTAAGAAGATGTTAAAGGAATAAACAAACAACAAATAAAATACAACAGGATGACAACAGAAAAAGAAAGCATTGAAAATCATTAGTGATTAGTTAAGACCAAAGGTTTTCAAACTAAAGTGATTTACTGCTTAAGCTACTGTTACTCTCAGTAGGATGATTATAAAATTAAAAAAGGAAATGATTAATATGGGGTACAGGGTAAAGTGGTTTTAAACAAAGAGTAAAATGCACAGGATCTCTTTAGTAAATGTAAATTGCCAAATTGGGACAAACTGAACCTCAGTAGATGCGTTTGGGTTAAAACCTCAAGTATTAAAAAGAAAACACATACTCTTGCCCTAAAGAAATGAAAGTTTAATGAAGGAAGATTAAATATTAATTAATAATTTTCTAAGTATTGCCAAAGAAGAAAATATCTATCTTGAGGAGAATTTCAGCACCGAGTAAACAGCATTTCCTCTCCCTTCCTTGGTTCACAGATCGGGGAACGGGCACCCCCCCATCCCCCGCTAGTAACAAAAGCAATTTATGTCTTTCGACCGAACAGGCTCCAGGTTAAGTGAGAGATAAAAAAAAATTCACATATTTGACCAAGGGTGTGCTTCTTTTTATCGTTTAAAAGTCCCTACTTGATACAAAATAAATTGAATTCACGGGAAAGCAAACCACGAGAACCCTATTCACAAAGAGGATAATGTGAACAGATTACCCAGGATGGGCAAATAGGGTAAAGGGGTTACCCTAGTCCTCCTAAATTCATCCATAAATGTAACAAAACCAATTAGAGAAAAAAAACTAGCAGGATTATTTTCATACCTAGACAAAGCGATTCTAAATTTCATTTACAAAACAAATAAAAATAGCCTAGAAAATTCAGACAGAAGAGTATTACTAAATAGGTACGAGCCTTACTAGATATTAAAATATATTGAAAAGCTACCGTAATTAAAAGAATGCATGTTGGTACATGAGTAAACATTTACACAACAGAAGACAAAGTCCAGAAAAGAATCTAAATGCTAAAGAAATAGCATACATGCTGTAGCCGTAACTGCGTATCAGTGAGGGAAAGAGTTATCTAGCAAGAGGTACTGAGATAATGAGGTAGTTATGCCGGACCCAGTACTTCCCTCCCTGGGCACATCATCCCCCTTTCTTTCTGGCCAACACATCCGAAACTCTGCTCTAAAACAGGGCGCCATATGTTCTGACCTTGCTTGGTCTGCCCCATTCCCGTTCGTTCCACTGTTTTGCCAGCAACTGGCTTGGAGGTGACCATGTGACCAAGTTGTGGCCAACGAAACGTGAGAAGTCTGTCTCTATCCTTCCTGTCTGAGAGGATGAAGTCGGGGACTTGTGATCATAAAGGGAAAGCCAAGACAATCAGGGAAAAGCTGATCCTCAAACTACCAACCTCGCCAGATCATAAACCCCTGTTATTCAAGCTACGCGTCATCGTTCTGTTTCCTACAAAGCATCCTGACTCAGCAACCAGCAGGGAAAGAACTGATCTGGTTCCTGACACCTCGCTCACTCACAGAATAAAATCTAGACAGATCAGACACTTAAGGAAGTACTAGGGGCGCCCTGGATGGCTCAGGGGGTTAAACACCCAACTCTTGATCTCCGCTCGGGTCTTGATCTTGCAGTCGTGAGCTCAAGCCCCGCACTGGGCTCCACATAAAAAGAAAAAGGGAAAAAAAGCAAGTACTAGGGGAAAAGCTGGCATATTTTCGCAAGTTTCGGAAATGGGGAAGCAGGGCTATTCTAAGTCTAATACCAGACCCAGCAGCCTTAGAGAACAGACAGAGTCTACACATCAGACTCATTCTACGCTAATAAACACCATAAACAGAGTCAAAGGCCTACTGACAGCTTGTAAAGAGGGTCAGGGTGCGTATCACAAAGCCTCAGCCTCGGAGCCACGCGCACGTCTTCCCAGAGCTAAACCCCTTCGAGGTAAAGCTGCAGTGGTCTTTTTTCTTATGACTCATAAGAGCCGAGAAATGTAACATGAACATTTACCCTGGGCCACGAACACCATGAGGGGACAGGGAACCCGGCGGGGACAGAACAAAACCAGGGAGGAAAACACGAGCTCAGATAAAATACCAGCACAGAGGACACAGCGCTCTCCAGACCCCAAACGCTACCCACACGGGTCCGTGCACAACCACACGCACCCGCCCGCACGTGTGTGCACATGCACGCACATACATGTGCACACGTGCACACACGCAGGGAGGAGTGAGCGTGCACCCGACAGAGTCAGAGCAGCCTTCCGAGAACCTCCGATAACCCAACTATCTGCTCTACTACAACAGCCAAACCACACGAAGCTCCTGCTGAGCGGACGAGGGAGACAAGGTAAGACACGGTCCTGGCAGCAGAAAGAATGCAGAATTGAGCAGGAAGATACAGCGCGGAAACACTGAGCAATTCCAAGCCGAGTGTGACCTCAGGGGAGCGGGACGGCACGGCAGGCGACAGCGGCCCGCCTGCCCTTCTAACCCTGCCTCCTTCCGCAGCCATCGCCTGCCCCCTCGGCCGGGCCCTGCACTCTCCCCTCCTCGGCCAGTGAGGCCCGGCGCTTGCTTCCTGGCGCCATCTGACGTGCTACCCCCTGCACCCACCCCTGCTCCAGCCCCTCTCTCTCGTCCCCTCGTCACCCCTGGGCTCTGACACCCGGGCATCTACCCGCTCAAGCCCCCACCTACGTCCCGAGCACAGCAGGTCGGGAGAGGAACCCGGGAGGCGGCAGGACGTGGTCCGGCGCGGCCCCCGTCGGGAGGTTGCGCCTGATGAGCAGGAAGGGGAAGGACATGCAGGGCAGATTCCAAACTCCTGACCACTGTAATCGTGAACTTCAAAAGAACGTAATGTAATGAACCGTGTGCTTCTAAAGTCAAAGTTAAATCCCAGCCGCCCAGATTAGTCTACCCATGGTAGGGCCACCGCTTCTGCCTCATGTTCAAGCTCACCTTTGGCAGAGGTTTCTGGAAGGCCTGCATTGCCAGGAGCAAAGGCGCTGCTGTCGTCCAGTTATAATATCTGATGTGGAAAAATGAAAGAGATATCAAAGACCACGGCTCGGACTGAGAAATCTTCCTAATGTCACGAGAAACCGTCAAGGAAAGCTCTGGAAGCCCAGCTGGGTCCTTAATGAGCTCAAGACTGTTGCCAACACCCCGGCCCTCCCCCACTTGCCCCTCGTCCTGTCGACCCCACAGCAGCCGCTCTCGGGGGCCACGCAGAGCCCAGCAGAGGCGGTGGGAGCCCCGCATCCAGCCGGAGGTGAGCCCGCACTCCGCTGTACACCGATGTGCCGATGGCATTTCTTGCCGCACGTCATGGAAAAGGCAACTAGGTACTCTAAGTTAAGACCTAAACACCCCTGACTTCCTCTCGGGGAGAAAAGTTTGCTGACCATCTACAAAAACACCTGCACAGCCTCTGACCTCAGACACCGAAGCTTTCACGGGGTAGATAAGCAGTCTATGCTGTGAACGCCCGTGGACAGTGTGGGCCTGCGACTCGCAGCCCAAGGGCCGACACTGGATACGATCCAGTATAAAATCTAGCACAGGGGCGCCTGGGTGGCTCAGTCGGCTAAGCACCCCACTCTTGGTTTCAGCTCAGGTCGTGATCTCAGGGTCATGAGATCAAGCCCCGTGTCAGGCTCTGCCCTCAGTAGGGAGTCTGCTTGAGGTCCTCTCTCTTGCTCTCCCTCTGTCCCTCCCTGCTCATGCTTGCTCGCTCGCTCCCTCTCGCTCTCTTAAATAAATAAGTAAATCCTTTTAAAAATTCTAGTACAGATGAATATTAAAACCCACAAGATTGACAGTTACACCAACCCACCAACTCTGTAACAACACAGAGTTTTGCCAAGGGGGAAGAGATAATAATAAATATTAACAAAGACTTCATTTTATATATTTCTAAGGTCTACTGCCTGGCTCTCTGCTTTTGAAAAACTGAAACGTAAACAGTACCGTGAGATGGCCAAAATGACTTCCAAGAGGAACCTACTTATTCCCGATCTTCACCACGAGATTGGGGTCATCGATGAGAGCCGGGTTGTCCACAAACTGTTGATACGACACGGCTTGTTCCAGAAACGCATCTGTGAAAGCAATCGTAGGGAATAAGGCTTTGAAAAAAGAAGGAAAATTTTGTTCCGAAAAACAGGCGTATGTTTCCCTTGCTCGTTCCCAAGTGTCTTCTGGGAGCCTACACATCCCAGCCGTAGAGACAAGTCTTCAAACGTGTTTGGAAAGGGGCCTGAGTTTGGGGGCAGCATCTGTGCAGAAATGAAGGGTGGCTGGGGCAGTCCGAGGATGTGGGGCAAGCGTGTGTCTGGGCAGCGGGGCGGGGAGCTGGTGTGTGGAAAATCCAGTTTCCCCACACACCTCCTGAAGCAGGTGACTGTTAAGGAGGCTCGGAAACCAGGCCACCCCGTCTCACTCACATTTACTGGTGTGAACCTGTGCTCAGCCAGCACTGAATCTCCCGAGCCTCGGTTCCCCCATCTGTAACGTGGGGATCAAGAACCATGCCTGCTTCCTCGGTGGCTGTGAGGCTGGGAAGCACAACGTCCAGGCTAAAGCAAGGGCTCACTCGACGTTGGTGGGCGAGGTGCTGGTCGTTGTCGCGTGGAGGAAGTAGCAGAAGACAGACCTGGCCTGCTGATCCAGCCGGCAGGCAGGAAGGCCTTCGCCTCGACTCTAGCTTCTGGGATGAGCTCTGGCCTCCACTCAACGTCCCCCACTCAGCTGCCCTGGCCTGAGCCTTGGTGAGGGCTCTGACCACCTGTCTGGCCCTGATCTGTCCCCACTCCGTCCCTGGGAGGACGGAACCAAGACGCAGCAGACCCCTTCCTTGGTCAGGATGCCGATCCAGACTGGCCATACAGGTACCTCTGGAATCCTAATTCATACCGCTGGGTACTCTGCTCAGGGGCTCCTGGTCAGAGGCTTCTGGCCTCATCTGAACGACCCACACTCGTGCAAGTGTAGCGGAGAGCGGGTGCCACGGGACAGCAGTCTCCTCGCACCTCCTCCTGGCCCACACAGCGTGCCCACCTCTGCAAGGCCCCGGATTGGCTGGTGCTAGAGATCTGGAGACGTGCCGTGGCTGGTTATTAGAGGGGAGGGGGTCTTCGGAAGACTTCCTGTGATGGACTAAACCAGCTGGCTCACATTAGGCCATGTGTTTCAGTTCAGCTCCAGGGTCATGGATTAGCTGGTCCAGGCTCCAGAATAAGGGGCCCCAGCCTTGGTGTGAGAAGAACTTCACAGAGCCCTGCGGGGACTTCGGGACAGAGCCCTGCGGGGACTTTAGGACGAGCCCTGCGGGGACTTTGGGACAGAGACACGGGTCTGGGATGGCGGCTCAGGGCAGGAAGGGAAGAGGGTGGCCCCTGAGTGGTGAGGGGCTGAAGTGCACAGCCTCACCCCTTCCCCGCTAGAAAAACAGACCATCGTGGGGGGAGGACATGATGAAAACGAGACAACAGCGGAGGTGAGGGGGCGGTAGAGGAAAAGGACAGGACACTCAGGGCCACTAATGCCACTTGAAGAATTCACCAGTCGGTGACAGCTGATGCATCTGCTGGGGACCTCAGGGCCACCCCACCACGTAGCTGTGACGAGACACTGGGAAACCAGCGTTCTGACTTTGATGGACACTATGAATTCATTCACCACCTACGCCAAGCCTGAGCGCCCCTGAGATCCAGCCGGCAAGCGCCCCGAACGTGCTCAAACTCGGACGTCCCTCCCTCCCCGAGACCCCACAGCCTTTCTGCACAGTTCCAGTGCCCTGGGTCTCCATAACGCTGACACCCCCACTGGGCTGCGGGCGCCCCCCGAGGGCACCTCTGCAGGGCAGGCGCAAGGCAGGGAGACACACGGTGCTCAGCAAACACGCCCGACGACAAGTGGCCCTGAGGCCGTGTGTGAACAACAGAACCCTCAGGTCACCCAGCCGCAAGCCAGCCGCATTTGGGCCATGAGCTCATTCGAGCCAAGGAGTCAACCGTGCTCCCGTGAACCCAGTCAAGCGAAAAGCGACTTTGGGCGTGAACTAGAGAAGCGCGAGCTTCCGGACGTTCTGGCCGCTGGCCACGAGAGGGCGCCCGTGGCTCGAAGACCGGCTCCAGGGCCAGGCTGGCCGGCAGTACCTTTGGTGATCTCCCGGTTGTCGCTGAGGCCCCCGCACAGGGAGATGGCGATGGACGGCAGGTCCCTCAGGCTGTCCGAGGTGCTCTCCACGCCGCTGTCGATGCCAGAGCTGCCCACGGACTGCGGGGACTGGTTGGCTGAGCGCGCTCCGTTGTCGCTGGCGTGTTTGGCGAGCCCGGAGGGATCTCCGCTGGGAGGAGGAAAGGGGGGAGCGGTTCTGACATCAGACAGCAAATACCCCCACCACGTGCTAGCCCTCCGAGCTGCAAGGTCATCGCGGGCCCGGGACAGAGACAGACGAGTGAAAGCTACTACCTTGGGAGAGGAACAATTATTTTAGCCTACCGTCCTCCCTGTGTCCCCGCGCCGTGACAGGGACGGCAGAGAAAGCACGCTGTCCCCAGAGCCACAGATCTCTGCTCCCCCCCTCCGAGGAGCCAGGCCTCCCTGCAAACCACGAAACTGAACAGGGGTCCCAGAGGCCCCGGGAGACTCTCCCCTGGGGAGGGAGAGGGCTGGGCAGCTGCCCCTCTTGGCCGCTGATTCGGGTGACGGGTCACTGCCCCCCCCCCAACACGACCGCGGTGTCACCACGGGAGCCAGCCTCGTGCCTGCGCTCCTGTCCAGGAGGTGGGAAGCCAGCCACGCAGAGCTATCCCCACACGGGACCGCAGAGAAGGACCAGGATTTACCGGTAGGTTTTCACAGTAAAATCGGAGCCTCCCTTTTCTTACTCCCTTTCCAATCAAATATAAGGGGCAGAAAAGCAGACTCCCACAGATGAACACAGAAAAGGCTACGAAGAATAAAAGGAAATTTTACTTTTTGGGGAAATACAGGGCAGCCACTTCAGGGTCCATGTCTGTGAGGTCATCCAAGTAGACGCCGTCAGCCCCGAGATGCCTGCTCCGTTTGTCTGAAAGAGCAAACGGGGCAAGTCAGAGCCCTGGTCTTGCACGGACTCCGGAGTAGCTCCGGAAAGCACTTACGCACCACGCACAGATTTGCTCCCAAGCGTCCCCGCTGGCCCACGAATGCGAGAGCTGGAAGTCAGCAGCGTAGCAGGACTCTGGAGGCCAACTCACCAAGTCTGCATGGGACCCCGCCACTGCCACGGGCGTGCCCCTGACCGAGTCCCGTGACCCTGCCCCTGACCCTACTGAGCTCCGTCCCCCACCTGGGAAGGGCCTGACGTGTACTGAGCACTCAATCTATTGAAGCAATTGCCCCCGTCATTATTAAATGAGGAAGGCTTTCGTGAAGCACGTCCTGCTAGCCACAGTCCCAGGCCCGGGGGCCCACACAGTGCATCGGCGGTCACTGCGCACCACGACCGTGGACTTCCCGTTTCCTTCTGCAGGAGAATTACGTCACTGGTACGTCATAGGAATCTAGAAAAGCGCGCCATGCCATATGGTTAATAGGACAAGCCTGACGTCATCTGTCCTGACGCGCAACTAGGTGGGTGTTCAACCCGCAGTTACGGAGCAACGGCTATTCTGGGCACAGAGGCAACAGAGGTGAACCAGACCAGAAGGTTCTTGACCTCACAGAGCACACAGATTCTAGTACGGGAGCTCCCGCAAAGACAGGTATAAACAAGTGACCCTCTGAAATAGTGACACCCGGCGTGCAGAAATTAGAACCGGGCAATGTGCTGGCAGGAACTGAGGGCAGGGGGCGAGGAGACCAGGGTCATCTCAAGAATCAACTTCCTCCGGAGCCTCTGGATCCCAGAGCCCTGATCTAGAAAGTGCGGCGGCCCATGACACCACCCCGAGGGTTCCTGTGGTCTGACTGTATAACTAAACTCTGATAACATCTTCAGCGGAAGGCTGTCCCGGCCAGCGTCCCCCTGACGTACTTGGGCCTTCCGAGGGAAGGATCGGGAACGTGCAGGCCCCACGTCTGCACAGAAGGGGCTGGGACCCGCCGGCCTTCCCACCTTTCCTCCTGGAAGGGGACTCCGTCTTGCTTGCCGTCGGGGCTACGCTGGCAGAGAGGGGCTTGGGTCCTTCGATCGTCGGTAAAGGCGGGGCTGCCGCCCCCAAGGCCTCGACATCTTCTTCGTTCACAAACTGCATCTCCGTGGGGGGCTTGCCGGGCTCTGGAACGGGCAGCACAGGAGGCCTGGCCAGGGTTGGCGACGGGTCACTAAACGCATCCGAAGACTCACTCTGAATGGTCTGAAAGTGCATCTTATCGCAGATTTTTCTACTGTTTAACGGGCTGCAGTCCTTCATCTTGTGTGCAGATGACTATGTCAAAGGAGCAGAGAGACGGACAGAATGGTCAGAGTGGGGGCCAAGGGAATAAGGGAGTTAAGCGAAGACAGGCAATTAACCCATTAACATCTGCACAACCGTCTCCCCATCTGGCAGAGTTTTACACCTCAGGAGTCACCTGGTGCTTTCCCTTCCGCCAAAAGAATCTAAACAGCAGAATACCAGCTCCAGGGCAAACAAACTTTCCTGTAAAACATCAGCTGCCACACAGAGGGGAGTGGGGTGGGTAGAGGCCAACAAACAGAAGTAGCTCAAGTGCTCAGTGTCCATCCATGGAACGGGCAGCACACGCACAGGGCGGGTAGTTCGAGGCACAAGGACAGTAAGTAAATCACAATTACACACAGTGTCCCGATGAGAGTTGCCAAGCTGATCTCTGCTGTGAAAGGCAGGAGGGTGTTTATCCTTCCGGGGGGTCAGGCTGAGCAGGAAGTGCAAAGGGTGGGGCTTCCCAGTGGCTGATAAAGCCCTCCTTCTCTCTGGACACATTCACGGTGCAAAAATGTACCGACGTGTGTACTTCGATGTGGTCATTTCTCTGTACACATGCTCTATTTCGGTACAGTTTACCCCCAAAACTAAGTCAATAAGTGGTTGGTTCACCTGAGTGGGAAATGAGCATTTCTGATTGTACTTCTCCAAGGAGTGTCCGGTTATGGAAGATTCATCCGGACAAAACCCAGAATGCAATTTATGGGTTGAAGGGGAAAGGGAAGGTGTTGGTTCCCAATCTCGCAGCTTCTCGCACAACGAAAACAACGCCACAGCACGTGTGTGGTTGGAAGCGTTTTGCCAGGAGAAGTGACGGGTTAGCACTTCCACGCCACTTCAGCAACAACAAAGGCCATGAGTTTGTAAAGGTGGCTGACTGGGTCAGCACTACAGCGCGCGGGCAGAGAAACCGGCGCTTTCCACGAAACCTAAACACAACCCAGAAAAAGAAAGAATCCGCAACTCTACCTCAGCAGACACTCCCTCCAAAGAGTTGCCCATCTGGGTTCTTAATAGGAATGCTTTCGATGTTTACTCATTCATTCATTCATATTACAAATATTTACAGGGGGGTACAAGAAGCCGTAGCATCTTCTAGAAGCTTTATACAATATTAAATAAGTTGTTATGGTAATATATTCAAGATCCTTTTCATAGACTGGAATATGAAACAAAATTTCTTGAAAGAAAAGATCGCACCAATTTTGTGTTTTTGGAAACTATCTTCGATGTTATGGCAGAACTGGCGGGGCGGGGGGGGAGCTTACCTTTGCCGCTTGTGGTAATTCTCCCCAAAGCCAGAGCATTTCTAGGTTATTCTTCTGCATGGTCCTATCGGTGGCCTTACTGACCAATTCTGAATCGCTTTTAGGTGTTGAAGGTCGAGAACCTGAAGGACTTAAGAAAAACACAAATCCGTGATTAAACTGGGAAGGGAAACTTAGATTTTTTTGGTCCGGGATTCCATGGTTCAAAGGGCCCAGAAAATGCACACAAGCATGCCATTCCCCTCTGTGGCCACCAGGGGTCCACAGAACACACAGCCAGGTGGAAGGGGCTCCCAGTGTGGGTAACCTATCCCAACCTGCCCCCAGCTCCAAGTAAAAATGAGAAGAGGCATTTAGAAAAGAAACTTGAAGAAAAGAGAGATGAAAGTAGAAAGGAAAAAAAAGTTTGTCTTCATCCCAAACCCATCTCTCTCTCCCCACCTCACCCTGAGCTCCTCACTCCTGCGTTCTCAACTTCCAAACCGAGTCTGTCAGCTCTCAGCTGCAAAGGGGGTCCTGCCTACCTCAGATACGCACCCGTTGTATTCAATTTTTAAAATATTTATGAATCTGCACTGGCTTCAAAAACAGGGAAACTGCATCACGTGCCAGTTTTGCCACAAATTCCAGATGCCAAGAATAAACTCAAACTCCCTCACGTGGCAGGAGCCTGTGTTGAGATTTCATTAAAGATTCTGTCTTCCAGGAATACTTCAAAGATCCACCTGCTGGCTAAGGCTTGTTCTGTAACAACGTATCACAAGGCTTAATTATCAGGCCAGTTTTTAAGTGGTTGTAACTTGTGTTCTTGTCTTTACAATCTTTCCTATTTCTTTCTCCTCTTTAGACCTGAACAAAGTTTCCCCTCTGTCCAGCCAGAGTGCCCAGCCAAGAGTAATCACCTTGTCCACAGACTTCTCTCAGTATCCTCAACAACATCTGGATGAGAAAACAGATCCATCTCCTCTCTCCCTGCCTTCATTCTCCTGCGTCATTTCCCCCAGAGTAAGACGACAGTGTTACACGAAGCGGGGACAAAGCCGCCATGGTTTCCTTTTGCACCCTCTTCCACAGACTCACACTCTCCTGAGTCCCCGCTTGGCCTCACTGACCTGCGTTAGGTTTCAACTCCAGCGGATACAGCTTCCTCTCAGGAGGAGCAGTCACAGATGAAACCTAACACATCAAACCAGTAGGGACCCTGAATGGCTAAACTGGTCCCAGATCTCTTCAGTTCAGCCATTTGAACCAAAGAGACGGACCGCTCAGAGGCTGGTTCATCGTCCGTGGTGCCCACTGTCCACCAGACCACTCACGTGGTACGTGGCTCCAGTGCGGCCCTCACGCTCTATTTCACCACGTGTGGAGGGAGGACCCACCTCCCAACACACAGACACACCCCCCCCTCTCCCACCCTATGGGAAGTGGTCCCACAGGAGGAAGGCTGAGCACCCCGTACATCGAGGTGGTAAAGTGTTCATCACCTCCCGGCCCCTCTTGCTCGTCTAGTCCTGTAATGCTTTTCTCCAAAGGGTCACTGCTTCTCTGACACTGGTGTGTCCACAATTACATATATTCGGTATCAGTGACCCGTATCAGGGGGTGTCATGACCTCTGGTGTACCTACAACCATGACTGGAATCCATACTGTCTCCAGAGTCATCACAGAAAAGTCCATGGTCATTGGCTTCCTAACCTCAACAGCATGGCACCCAAACCTCAAATCCCTGGTTTAAAAAGCTCCTGCGGTTCTATTTTACCCCATAAAATATAATTTATGTTTTGTGGAACAGCAAATCGTCTTACTCCCCGCATAAAAGTCAACAGAGCCCTTTAGACAGAGCTCGCTCTGGAGCCGGGGGGTCAGCGAACTTTGTCAAGCTGTGTGGGTCATGCGATCTTTGTCAGAAGCGCACAGTTCTGCCACAGCAGCACTAAAGCGGCCTCGGCGATACGTGAACGAGCCGCAGTCCCATAAAACCACGAGGACAGACGAGGGGCCACGGCTGGCCCCCCCGCTGCCGTTAGCCAGCCCTTGATCTAGAAGAAGGCAAACGCTGGACACGGGTCTCTTGTGGCGCCAGCTCCAGAACTCCTGCTATTCCGACCCTCTGACCAGTGCCACAAGCCCTAGGTTTCCACAGAGGTATTCGGGTTTGCGAACTCATTCGCAGAGAAACGAGCCCTGAGCTAGGCGCCCCACCTGCCATGCCCGCGAGGCCACCACCGCAAACGGCGGCACGTGGGCAACACCAGCCTGCGTCAAAAGGAAGCTGTACGCAAGGACACGCGCACGTTCTGTGCAATTCAGGCTGACAGAAGCTGAGTCAGGGAAAGGCTCCCAGTTCTGGGTGTGATGCACGAGGAAGATGGGGGCTCCAAGGTTTCCCAGCATCAAATCTTAGACTTTTAAGGTCAAGGGTTGTTCAAAAAAATAAGCTTACAAGGTCTGTGACTGGGTTTCGTAAATAATGCATTTATTAACCATGGAATGGTTTCCAGGACTTTTCCAGCCCCACTTAGGCGATTTAGTTCTAACTGTTCACCGCTTGGTTCACCTCCTTTCAAAACGGCCTTTCCTCTGTACGTGAAACCCTCCAAATGAAGCATACTCCAGATGAACCTCCAAATGAACCTGAGACTCGGTTCTTTAATCAACAAGGAAAACAGTTTCCCACGCAGAAGTCCGTCAGAGCTTCACTTGTGAACGTTTAGAAACCACGTACGCCCACCAGGCGGCTTGGAGTGTGGACAACATGGCGGGAAGGGAGGCAGGAACCTCAGACCGTGGCTTCTGAGGAAAATACAAACCTACGATCCACCCTACGCTACACTCCAAAATTCCATCCTGGAAACGCTGTGGAACAGGATTCCACTACTCAGACAGTCTAAGAAGCTATTTAAAGAATTATAATAACCCCCCCTTCTACGAAAGATCCTATAAACTTATATGTTGAACAACCCTAGACACAAAGCAAAAATCATATTACCGATTTTTTATTTCATTATTCTGTTTTGCAAAGCACTTCATAAAATTAGGAAGAACTATAAGCTTAGCCAGAATTTCCAGAGAATCAAATTTAGTCGTGGAAAAAAATCTAATGATCTACAAATGCTTAAAATCAAAGGAAAATAATCATGTCTATGCATTTCCTTCATAAGTAATTTGGTTAGTCAAGTAGATTTGTAAGAGTTAGATCAAAAGTTTCCCTTATGTGTTTTCTGCATAAGTAATTTGGTCAACGGTAAACAGACTTATAGGAGTTAGTTCACGATTCCGATTGTCGAAGACACCCAGATGGGGGAAGAGCCCCTCTACCTTTCCGAAGCACGGAAGTGGGAAGACTGTGGAGGGCAAGAGCTAGAAAGGCCTCCTTCAGCCGCAACTGCCAGGCGGGGGCAGGTAGTCCTTTGGCAATCTATCGGGCTACTGGATACCGCATGATACACATTAAAAGAAAGAAAAATCAGAGGTCAATTAAATTAAACTTCATATAAATTCTTTGACTACTCTCCACAATAACATTTGCAAGAAAATGAGCAGACTTAGGCATCTGACAACAGCAGAGCACTCTCTGTTGAAATCACTCAGAAATCAACATGAATTTTTTGGGGGGCCTAAGAACAAGAAACTGCCAAGAGACTCGTTTCACTTTCTATTTCATCCATATGGCCGTAAGAGATTGGTGTTCTCAGGTCAGAATTTACTGCTTAATCAAACTACAGTCTCCAAAGAGTTGATCGTTTCTGCTGCCAGTTGTCTCTTTAAAGAAAATACATAATTCCAAATATGGAAATGTATCTATTTGTCCTAATTGGTCACTGCATTTGACAGCAGTCAGACCCACATGATTGGACACAGCCGCTATTCTGGATTCTTACAGCAAACCATGAAAGACGGGAACATACCCAGGGTTGTGTTTTAAACATTTCTTTGACACTCTTAAAATTAAGGTAGAGAGTCTGAACCGATTTTCCAGCCTAACGGTGGTTTCTAACCATCCCGTGTGATTTTCTTCCTAAAGCACCATCTCTCCTCCTTAGGGTGCATTTCCACAGACCTCGGGAGACGGTGGGGGAGGCTCCAGGTTGGTCTAATGTGTGCACTGTCCATTATGACAGCCGCCAGCTGCACGTGACTATCGAGCACGGGACGTGTGACACCACCAGACCGAGGTGGTCCTTACACGTGACATACTTGTGATCTCAAAGACTTAGTAGGAAAACAGGAATGTGAAGTATCTCATTAAGAACTTCGTGAAAACGACTTGAAGGTATTTTGGATATGCCGGGCCAAAGGAACTCGACCATCAAAGTTAACTTTATCGGTTGCTTTTTACCCTCTAAGGATGCCTGCTAGAAGACTGTAACGTCCTAGGTAGCCAGCATTCTGTTTCTGTTGCACGGGGCGGGTCTGCAGACAGACCTCGGTGAGGACACCTCCCAGGCCCCCAGCCCCACCTGGCAGACTAACACTCGCTGTCCCCGCCCTGGCTGGAACCAGGCACAGGACCTGTCTGGTTCTCTCAGGACTTGGACTCCAGCACACGCTGCTCACTGTGCTGACCCACTGGTGAGATCACTCTGGTGAAACTGGAATGAGGAGTGGTGTTGGGAGGACTCTGGCTTTAGGCAGGGAGCCTTTGCAGCGGGGTGTCTACACTTCCACTATAAACCACAAACACATCTAAAACATGAGCAACAAGAATGACCCAAGGTTAGGGCGCCTGGGTGGCTCAGTCCTTAAGTATCTGGCCTTCGGCTGAGTTAATGATCCCAAGGTCCTAGGATCGAGCCCCGCACTGGGCTCCTGCTCAGTGGGGAGCCTGCTTCTCCCTCTCCCTCTGCCCCTCCCCACTGCTCACTGGTTGTTCTTTCTCTCTCTCAAATGCATAAAATAAAATCTTAAAAAAGAAGAAGAAGAATCCAAGGATGTCCCTGTCACTTAGATCTGTATTTCTCAACCTCTTTTCAATGTTAGCGCACCCCCGGACAGCTGAGGCCTTTTCCCTTCCACGGTCCAGCCTCCACTGTGAAACTTTAATACCACAGATGGACTCTGAATTTGCTTATGTGTGAGGCCCCATGGAGGCCACAAGACATTATAATATCTAAGAATTTTTTGCTGCCCAAGAACCAATTTTTGTCCCAATGGCGGTGATACAGTCCCTGCTGAGAACTCTCGGTTTAGACCTGTTCCCTCCCCAATTCTTCTGAGAAGAGCTCTGAAGGGCTCACATATTCTCCGGGGTCTCACTAACTACAAGTCTCTGGGGTCTTAGTATATGTGCTGCCGAAGCGAGCACGAAGTCTCTAGGGTCTTCAGGACGGCCTGAGGAGGTCTGGTTCTCCAAGTTTCTACCCGATTCTAGGGCAATGTCAAAGTTCTTTTCAGGGTAATACATATTCCTGATTTCAGCAGAAGGTGTTAAGCATGGGGAGAAGGCATCGTTCTAACAGCCCAGAACCTCCTTGGGGTCCCCGAATCGTGCTTGAGGGCTACATGTCAAGAAAGAAGCCTTGGCCACCTGTTTTCTCCTGCTGACAATTAGCACAGAGGAACTGGAGTGGCTTTTCTTTCAAGGTCACCTGCGGGGAGCGAAGAGCCAGATTTGCAGTTGATTATGACATCAGAAGTTTATGGTCTGCACGTGTCCTTTTTCAATTCTGATCTGTACCTCTTACTCTAAACTGCATTTTCACTTTTTATTTATGTTTCATTATTTTTTTAAAGATTTTATTTATTTGACAGAGAGAGAGAGAGAGAGAGACCACAAGCAGGCAGAGAGGCAGGCAGAGAGAGAGGAGGAAGCAGGCTCCCTGCCGAGCAGAGAGCCCAATGCAGGGCTCGATCCCAGGACCCTGAGACCATGACCCGAGCCGAAGGCAGAGGCTTTAACCCACTGAGCCACCCAGACGCCCCTATATTTCATTATTTTATTAGACATGCTTCTGTCACTGACTTTAAATCCTCTGGACCGGGGTGGGCGAACGCACACACTGCCCCAGCAACTTACCTGGCGCTGGGTGACCACTCTCTATCAGAATTCGGGTACGATGCCGACTGAGGGTAAGTCATGATGGGGGAAGGGCTTTCCTTAGAAACATCTTCTTGGAATGCAGGTATATCGTTAGGAAGAGTTCTGGAGGAAAAAGAAAGAAAGATTAAAGTCAAAGATGTACTAGTGATTACTGATGACAGATTCATAATGAAGGCAAGTTTCCCTTTTACCTTCATTATCTAAGTTCTTTGTCGATGAACGCGATGTCTTTCTGACCCACCCAGGCGTACTGCAGGCAGTGGGGACGGAAAACGTGAGAGACAGACACACACAAACGTGCTCGTGCTTTGGCTGGATTAGAAATGTCATTAAAATGAGTGTATTCAAGTCTCTGGGCCGAGAGACGTGCATAATGGTGATGCTACGTGTTACGTGTTCACACTGCGGCAGGAAACGGAGCCAGGAAGCTGAAAAGTCTCGCTGTGAACGGGCGGGGCTGCCAAGTGAATGACCACACACAGACAACGCTTCGCCTCGCAGAATAAATACGTGATGTAAACCGAATGAATCTTATAATGACAAAACGACTGCGAAGCCACCTCGTTTCAGGTAGAATGCATTCATTAAAGCAATACGATTCACCCTTTCAGTCACCCGTGGCCACGCTTTTGATGTTCCCCGAAATACCCGTCACTAAGTTCTGGAATTAAAAGCCATGCAGGGACGCCAACTATAATGGGCCCGACCACCAGTTTCTGAGCCTACAGCAGATTAGAGGCTATAGTTAGGAAAAGGGACATCGCCAACTTGCCTGTATTTTTAGCCAGAGGGGAAAAAAACCCTATTCTGAATAATGAAGCAGAGGGGTACTCCTGATGTTCCTTGTCCCTCTTTCATGTTAATAAGATACAAAAATAACTATCAAAGATTATCCTGACTTTTAGGGGCGCCAGAGTGGCTCAGTCAGTTAAGCTCCCAACTCTTGATTTCGGCTCAGGTCGCGATCTCAGGGTTGTGAGATCGAGCGCCGTGTGGGGCTCTGCGCTCAGCAGGGAGTCTGGCTGAGATTCTCTCTCTCCTCTGCCCCACCCCTCCCTCTCTCTCTAGAAAAAAAAAATACTGAATTACATAAAGATCTGAAATATCAAATATACTTTACAAATGAGCTCTGTCTTTTAAAACTGGCCATTTTCACTAAAATAGTAATACACAGAAACCGAATTTCACCACCCTCTTAAAAGCCAAGAAAAGTTGAGCAAGACGACCATGAAACCTCAGGCCTAGTCAAAACTGAAAAGGAAAAGTCTGCTTGGAGGGGAAACTGGTCACGTTCTACACGTACTTGTAACCTGAAGGCTGTCACAGATCAGTCCTCAGCCACACATTAGCCCAATGGCCGAGCCTACAGTCAGGGCCCACATAAGAGCCAGCAGGCTCTGAAACAAGGGTTTCGTGCATGAAGTATTAGTTCGCTCACTTCTCTGTCCCTCAGTTCCGTCCTAGGTGTTGAAGGGGCCAGACGAGGAGGTCGGGTACTACCAACCGCCCTGTAGTTGTAAGCTACCTCAAATCTTTATGGCCCTTGAGGTTGGGCCCACAGAGTTCTAAAACTCAGTCTAAAATGCATTTGCATAAGAATAAGGAATACCGGGGCGCCTGGGGGGCTCAGTTGGTAAAGCATCTGCCTTCAGCTCAAGTCATAATCCCAGGTTCCTGGGGTCCAGCCCCGGGTCGTGCCCCTGCTCAGCAGGGAGCCTGCTTCTCCCCCACCCTCTCCTTCTGTCTCTTCCCCTGCTCATGCTCACTCTCTCTCTCTCTAATAAATAAATAAAATCTTAAAAAAAAAAAAAAAAAAACAAGCATAAGGACTACTGGGTGGGAAAACGAGTTTGTAAGAATCGTCTCAAAGAACGACCGTGCCCGACCCCACACAGGTCCCGCCGTTCATGCCTCATGCACATTTACCTACTACCGTCCAGCGGGTCAGCCTGGTCATCTGAGCTCATCTCTATGGGAAACATGTCCTCACCGTCAGATGTGCTCACATTGCCGTCTCTGCTCAGCGTGTCCAGCTGGGACTTTCTCCTCCTCTTCCTTCTCTTCTTCACTAGAGAGCCGCTCGAAGGGGCCTCACTGGGAGGTAAGGTCTGGGATGACGCACTGGCATCCAGGCTTCTGATCCTGTCTACAGAGTTCCTTTTCAGCTGACACTCCATGCGCGAGGCTCCCTCCGACAGGATGGGGGAGGTGGCCAGGTACATGGGGATCACTTCCTAAAGGACAGAAAAGAGTTTTCAAAGAGTCTCGATAATTTGGGTTCAAGGAGCAGGGGGCTGCCAAAGGCTGGCCAGTGTTCCTTTAGGAACCCGAGTGCCCTCGGGGAGGGTCACGTGGGGCGGGGGGACTAATGGTCACGGCCACCGCAGGCCGGAGGCACAGTGCCAGACCAGACAGCCGACCACAAAGCAACAATGCACTCTATGCCATTTTGTACCGAATCCCACATTTTCGTAATTGTAGCAAAGCGAGGTAATGAGTGATTTCAGGGCACCCAAAGTCAACTGTGTTTGAAATATCCATAGTGAGGAGGGGAAAATGAACTTTGAGTCATCACATTACCTGGGAACCGGGCTCAATTTTGCATTTCAGTGTGTGGGTGGGTGGGTGGGTGTGGGGGGTGAGCGTAGGTGGTGGCGTGTGTGGGTATGTGTGGGTTTATGTGTGTGCACATGTTTGCATGTAAAAGAGAGAGAATGTATACACGTTTTTAACATGCACTGAATTAAGATGATAGCAATTAAAAACAAAAATACTGCTGACACCACCCATCCCAAATGCCTGCCTACACCAGAGCACACCCAGGTATTCAGCCATCGATCAGTTAGATATCGACTCTCGTCTTAAAAACAAAAGGAAAAAATACAGGGCCTGTCCATTTAAGTGGTTTAATATTTACCAGTTTTTAAAAATCTATAATGATCATTTTACTAATGGCTTATTTATTATGAGACCCTTGGTAATCAGAAGTAAGGAATCTCTACAAGGAGAAGAAACAGAAACCCGCTCTGACCCTTTACAGTGGGTGCGAGAACACCCAAGGTGCCGCAGGGAAGCAGCGAACATCTGAGAGACCAAGTCTTAGGCTGGGAGGTGAGAGGTCATCTCGCCGAGCTGCTCAATGGGCCAAACGAAGAATAAAAGCCAGCAGTGCTGACACGGTTAAGAGCAAAGAAGGGCCCACAGACTGGATAGGGAAGGGGCCCAGCTCCATAAGCAGAGGGGGCCTGGATCCTGGGGCAGGGGTCGCCAGGGGCATCTGTACGGGGCCGAACATACTCTGCCCCCCGAAGCCCCGTCCTGCCCCCAGTGCCCCTTACGGCCAGCAGAGCAGGTTGCTTGCCTGGAAGCCTCGCCCAAAACCCTTCTTCACCTCTCACAGCATAAAATCTTGTCCACAGCTAAGGGACAACAGAAGTTCGAAAGCCAAGTACATTTGAGATGGCAAGAATTAATAAGTACAAATGAGCGATTCTCAGAGCCTTCCCCTTGGAGAGGGAAGGAATTACAGAAGATAGGGCACGGGCTGAGGATGCTGGTCCTCCTGTTACGTCACACCTTTGGGGAGACCAAAAAGGAGAGCCTGGGACCGTTTTATTCTGAAACTGAAACTATGGGCATTCATTTTCAATCCTGGAGCTATTTAGAGCTGTTCCTTTTGAATCATGATACCTTCCCGTAAAAGAACTAGTCTAAGTGGATTTTCCTGAGGAATCACAACACGTGGCTTTCCACGTGGCTTTCTCAAAGAAGGGAAGAGTTAAAAAGTGGTTTATCGTAGAAGAAAACATCACGGTAAATCTTCATGACCTTGGATTTGGCAAAGGAATCTTAGGAAAGGGAAAAAAAAAAAGCAGATAAACTGGACTTCATCAAAATGTAAAAGTTTTCTGCTTCAAACAACACCATCAACCAAGTAGACATCCATGACAAACCAATAATAAAAAGACAAAAGCCCAGTAACAAAAAGATCTGAAGAGACATTTCTCCGCCGAAGGAATACAAATGGCCGGCCAGCCTGTGAAAAGACGCTCAGCTCATTCGTCATCGGGAAGATGCAACTCAGCGCCACAACGAGACGTCCCCGCGCGCCCCCAGGACGGCCAGACTCGCAGCCCGAGGGCAGGTGTCGGTGAGGATGCGGACGCCCCGCTGCTGGGAACGTCAGGTGCAGCGGCCGGTCTTGAACTGGAACACACCGCTAGCACGTGATGGGGCGCTTCCGCTCCTGGGCACGGACCCAAGAGGAATAAAAACCCGTGTCACGGCGGCATCCTTCGTGACGGCCAAAAGGCAGACAGCACCCAGATGTCCACGAACCCACGAAAGGGCAAACCAGCGTGGTGTGCGGATACCATGGGCGGTGAGTCAGCCCTGCGTGGCGGGGGATGAGGCCCTGAGCCCGGCTACGGCAAGCGCAAGCCCCAGGCTTCTCGGGAAGTGACGGAAGCCGGGCGTCAGTGACAACACACGTGGGGCTGCACTCGTGCGGAAGCTCAGAAGGGGAAATCGAGAGAAACAGAAAGTAAAAGAGTGGTTGCTGAGGGCGCAGGAAGGTGACGGGGCAGCGGCTTGGGGATATAGGTAAGTGATAGCTACAGGGCTCTGGGTTTCTTTTTGGGGTGATGAAAATGCCCTAAAACTGACTGTTGGCGACATCTCTTAGAAGAAGACTGAAAACCACCAAACTGTATACTTGTAACAGAGAAACTCTACGGTATACAAATCATATCTTAATAGAGCTGTTAAAAATGTTTTAAATAGGGCGCCTGGTGGCTCAGTGGGTTAAAGCCTCTGCCTTCAGCTCAGGTCATGATCTCAGGGTCCTGGGATCGAGGCCCACGTCAGGCGCCCTGCTCGGCGGGGAGCCTGCTTCCTCCTCTCTCTCTGCCTGCCTCTCTACTTGTGATCTCGCTCTGCCAAATAAATAAATAAAATCTTTAAAAAAAATAAAAAATAAAAATGTTTTAAATAATAAAAAATGAAAGTGATTTGGTCACTCAGCACACAAAAATTAGAACGTTCAACCGTCTGAGATTCGACACACCCGTGTAACCTGCGTGCTTCGGACAACAGCTGGGATGTGATTTGGTTCCCGTCTCCTTGGAAACAGAGAGCACGTGGAAGCAGGCCAGGACTGCGGGGTCTCAGACGCAGCTTGCGCCCACTCCATGGGGCTCACAAATCCCTGGGACGGGTCAACAGCCACGTTTCTCTGCTGCGATGGTCTACACCACCGGCCACCATGTCACTTCTCCACACAAACTTCCGCCGGGCCCTCTAGAGAAGCATTGCTCAAAATTCAAAACTAGGAAGTCACGGTGACCGCCCAGCCTTCCTTACCTGATCATTATCAGTCTCTTGAACAAAAAATGCTTCTCCATTATCTCCCAATTTCATGTGCAAATCCACGGATTCCCCATTGATTTCTATGTCAACCTGAAGGAAAAACACACGTGACTGAAACAGGAAGCCTCACGGGGGGTGCCGCGCCTTTATGTACACATCCTTTAATCACATCCCAAAATGATCGTACAGCTCCACATCTCCTTCAACCAAGCCATCAGAAACGGAGTCTACCCGCCCCAGCCCGACCCCGCGCCCGGGGGAGGCCAGTGGTTGCTCCGGCCAGCAGGGCGCTGCGGGAGATGCGCTGTGGACCTTCCGTGCCCAGGTCAGAACACGGGCGCCCCCAGCTCCTTTCCTCTGGAGAGGCTCACCCCGCATCCGGAGGCCATGTCTTGGGGCCACCCAGGCCACACGGACGGGCCACATGTAGGCGTCGTGGCCAAGAGCCTCCGCCGAGAGCCCAGCCAGGAGCCCCGGGCCACGCGTGAGCGCATCTGTCGAGCGGGTCCTCCGGCCGAGGCTCCAGAGGGCAGAGGACAGAGAAAAACGAGCTCCGCTGCCCTTGGTCTGAATTTCTCACTCACACAACCCACGAGCTTAATAAGTAGCTGATTTTTGCCCCTAGGTTTTGGGATAATTTAACACAATTCGAGTGAGTACTTGTCAGTTCAGTGACCGGCCTTTCCCAGGGTGAAGCCGCAGCTCCAGAGGCCTAATGCTCAGTCTAAGGGGCGCCTGGGGGGCTCCATTGTTAAGTGTCTGCCCTCGGCTCAGGTCACGATCCCGGGGTCCCGGGATCGAGCCCCACCTCGGGGATCCCCGCTCAGCAGGGAGCCTGCTTCTCCCTCTGCGCCTCCCCCGCTCATGCACGCTTGCTCACTTGCTCTCTCTCAAATAAATAAATAAAATCTTCAGAGACAGAAACGTGATGATTTTCTCTAAAGAGAGAACCGGCCCCCCAGCCCATGGGGCCCCGTGCTCTTACCACTTTCTCTCGGGAGCGCAGGACCCCCATCTTCCCAAAGCGCACGTGGAAGGGCGAGCACTGGAGGCTCCCGTTGGGCTGGCGGACGACGATGATGTCGATGCATCCAGACAGGGTGGCAGGGTTCAGCCCCTTGTAGAGTTCCTTCACGGTGACAAACACCTGGCCTGCCAACTGCCCCACGTAATTCATCGTTTGAGTCTAGAAAGCAGAGACAGACCCATGAGCGGTTAGTTGCAGGAAGGCCGTCTGTCCGGAGCCAGTCCAGACGAACTCGCGGCCGTCACGCTAGCTCGACACCACACCTGGTCCAGGCCCTTCTGTTCCACCGGCACATGGGGTCCACGACGCCCAGCCCCCTGCCCACCTACCCACCCCCCGGCCAGACCCCCAACCTCCACCCGGCCGACCCCAGGAAGCCTCATCTCAGACAGCACTGGGCCCTTCCCTCGGGCCCCGGCACCTGCTCAGCCCTGCCCTGCTCTCTCGTCACCTGCAGGTTTTACAGCTGAATCTGAAGACTTGAGACAAGAGACGTACTTTACACCGCTTAGGAGGTAGCCCCCACCGTGCCAAATAGAGCAGGTATTCAGTATGACTTGGAGGGGGGGGGGATGACTATTTTCACTTGCGAAGGAAAAAAACTGACTTCTACTTGGGACAGTTTCCACCCCGGTCTCAGTCTGCCCACTCGGATTCTGCCCCACGGCGGCTCCGGGGGAAACGTGGGCTCCGATTTCTGTGTCAGTCCGGCTGAGCCACCGAAGGCCGGTCAGCAAACACCCGGCGCCTACTCTCCACCCGGCCCGGTGCAGGCCACACAGGGATAAAAAAGACCAAGTCCCTAGCCCCTGAAGGGCCTCCCAGGCCCGAGAAGGAGACAGAAGGAAAGCACACGTCAGTGGGGCGGCGCCTGGTTTCAGTGGACAGCAGGGGCCCAGCCGAGGGGGGCGGAGAGCGCAGCGGGGCGGGGAGGAGGGCAGACGCCCGCGGGCACCGTGAAGCCGCTGCAGACTCAGGAGCAACAAAATGATGATTCGACCCACGATTTCAAAAAAGCCCCCTGTAGAAATGCACAGACTGGCAAGAAGGGGACGGAAGGCCGGAACACCAAGCCGTGGCTGTTGGCGGTGGGGCAGATGAGAAAAGACACCACCCGAGAGGAGGGAGGAGGTGGGAAAGGGAGGCGAAGGGACAGCTGGAGGGACACCTGGGGCCAGAGGACCCGCGGTGAGCTGGCACCATGCGCCGGCCCTCTTTCCATGTCTCTGGCTCCCATGAGCGCCTTGGTGCCCGTCCTCACCTGCCGCACAACCCGCCTTGGCAGAGCCCCCCCTCCGGTTCCACGGTCTGGCCCCGTCACGTGCCCCGAGGGGACTCAGACAGACTGGCCCGCAGCCCACGAGGGCCAACCCTGCAGCCTCCCTCTGCCACTCGCTCCTCCTTGCTCTGCCTCACTGGGCCCCCTGCCCCGGGACATGCCTGTCCTCAGGGGACCTGTCCTCGAGGGACCTGTGCTCAGGGGACGTGCCCTGGTAGGTGCCTGTCCTCAGAGGTGTCTGCCCTCACTCAGGGGACCTGCCTCAGGGTGCAGCTCACTTGGGGCTGCCTTCTTGCCAGCCCGCAGCTCCCTTCTCCCCACAGCTTAGCTGACCTCCCAGGTTGGCCCAGTCAAAGCTGCTCCCCTCTCCTCTCTGTGCACTTAACACTCTGGTGGCCTCCTGAGGTTCTGCCATCGGAGCATGAAAGGTCTGCACGCTGTGACTTCCAATCGCTGGATCCCAAAGCCTCACCCTCTCTCCCAACCATCAGGCCCCGAATTGTCAAGGCGACCACCTACCGTACATGGGGGCGCGAGGGACCCTGCTGACCCCACCCACCTCGGGTCCCTTACAACGATCCCAGCGACCACCACCTTGCCGTGTACACCTGTCCCTGTGTCCCTGTGTACACCTGTCTGCACGGTTTGGTTCATGAACTTTTTCGCTCCGATGTGTCTCTATTTTACCATGTGGTCTTCCTGTCATTTGGCAAAGCCAGACTGTCCTTGAGGCCAAGGATCAAGCCTTGTCTTTGCAAGTTAAAAACCAAAAACTACTTTTCATAAGCCTCACCTCAACCCCTGCGACATAAGCAGAAATGATATTAGCATCCCCACTTCACAAATAAGGAAACTGAGGCTCACGGGTGGTTGGTCACAAGCCGTGCACACCGTGGGCAAATACGAACCTCTGATTCAAGGCCAAGTTAGGAGAGGCCGGAGCCCTAAAAACAATGACAAAACCTACAGAGAACACGAGAAAGCCCTCCTGGCTCATTTTACAATCTTAAATGACGCCCCGTGGACTGAAGGACCCGTCTCCTTCGGACGAGCAGACCCCCCGTGAACACCAGCAAAGATGCGCACGGGCCGGTCCTGCTCCCACAGCTAACGCAAGCCACACAGACGCAAAAACAGAAAATCACGCAACTTCTGCATCTGTGAGGCCGTGCAGGCTAATTAACTTCATGCAAAACAGGAGAGGAGACAGTTCCTGAAGAGAAGAACAATGCAAAAAAGGATTCTTTGGACCCTGACACTCTTTTTTATTCTGGGGGTGTTTTAAGTAAGGTTTATGCCCAATGTGGGGCTTGAACTCACAACCCCAAGATCAAGCGTGGCATGTTCTACTGTCTGAGGCAGCCAGGCGCCAGGAACCCTGATACTTCTTAGAGCTAATCATTTTACAAAAAAAAATCATCACATCAATGTTCAACGTAGATCTTAACCTCCAGTGCTTACCGAGAGGGGTCAGCCTCTAACCTGCAGCTAAGCACAAGTGGTACGAACAATATTTTTGTACAATTTCTTCCACAGGACCTCGTGCTCCAGTGATTTTCGCAACAGTGCTGTAGGTACGAGGCCTTCCACACCAGTGAACTAAGGACAAGCAAAAGTGCAATGAAGCCGATGCCCAAGGGCACAGGCCTGGGCCTGAAGCCACCTCTGTTTGGGTTCCACAGCCCCCCTCGTGCTTCACGGCCCTCCGCTGCAGGCCTCGCTGGTCCCTGAGTGACAGGTGACCACCTCCTGCAGCGAGGCTCAAACCCACGCCCACAGCCCCGCTGCTGCTCAGGCGGCCCCAAGGACCCACTGGCCAACATAGTGTAGTCACAACCGAGAAAAAGCTCGCGACTGGATGGTGTGACCACATGTCTGCATCCCAGCCTCTCATCTGTAAGATGAGGACGTTGGCCTGGATGACCCACGAGATCCAAATCCAGCTCCGACCGCCCCGAGATGAAGCCTGAAAGGGCCTCTTTAATAATTCAAGCTAAATGGGGCTCTGCTCTCTTGTCCTCACAACAAAGCATCCCTGCCCCCATTAGTGAGCCAATTCAAGGTTACTGTGCAGAACCTGAAGATTCCGACCCTGGGTTGTTATCCCAAAAGCTTCATCTGAAAGGAATAAGGCCAGAAATGGGAAGTGACAGGCAGGGCTCCCCACCTCGCAGAGATGGGGCCGGCCTCTGACTTCCCGATCCCCGGTCCTGCGACCTTCCTTCTGTGTGTGCCATGGGGCTGGCCTGCGGTCGTTTCCCCACCACAAATAATTGCAAGTTGCTTTGATTATCTCTAGCTACTCCTCTGTTGAACAACTTATCTGCAAATCTGAAAATGCCTCCTCTTGGAAGCAGGGCACCTGTTCCATAATTCTTAACACATGATGACGGGGTCATGGCCCCACCTGGCGATACGCTCCCGGAACTGTCCTCAGCACCAACAGGGGCTGCTCTAACTGACTGCTGAATGCTTTTTACAAAGACCACCTGGATAGCTACTCTCTCGAGCACAGGAAGAAGCAAGGGTTGGCCAGGCTGGGAAGAAATTGGAACCCATGTGCACTGCTGGTAGGAATACAAAATGGTACGGCTCTATGTATGGAACAGTACAGAACACAGTTCCTCCGAAAATCAAAAATAGAATTACCATATGACCCAGCGATTCCACTTCTAAATATATATCCAAGAAAAGCGAAAGCCAGGCCTCAAAGAGATATTTGTACACCCATGTTCCCAGAAGCGTTCTCACAATGGCCAAAACGTGGAAACCACCTATGTCCATCGATGGATGAATAGAGAAATAAAATGTGGTGCGTACACACAATGGGCTAGGAGTCAGCCTTAAAAAGGAAGGAGATTCTGATGTATGTTATATATGCAACAGAGATAAACCCAGAGGACATCATACTAAGTGAAATAAGACAGTCACAAAAGGATAAATACCGTATGTAGGATTCTTCTTCTATGAAACCCCTAGAAACCGGAAGTGGAACCGAGATTACCAGGGGCTGCGGGGAGGAAGGAAGAGGTTGTTGGGTTAGAGCTTCACTGGGGAGAGGAGACAAAGCTGGAGCCGGGTGGTGGTGACCATGGTGGCAGGACACCATGAACGTGCTTACTGAAATGTACACTGACAAATGATTAAGACAGTAACCATTTCTGTTTCGTGTGCTCTACCACCATTGTGAAGGGGGTGAGGGAGAGCGCTGTACCAACTGTTACTCATTCCGGGAAGGCGACTACTGTTTACTTGGGCCCAAGAGGCCTGGGACTGGCTTTCGGGGAAAGGGGGCGCCCAGTTCAGCCCCGGCACCTGCTCAGCTGAGGGGCGCAGGCAAGTTGGGGGCACCTCCGCTCTTTCAGGATGTTTTCTAAAGAAGTACTGGGCAAATACTGGAAGAATACAAGGCTAGACCAGCTGGACGCCAGCTCCCAATTTCACTTGCTCAGTTCCGTTGGAAGGAAAAGGCTCAAGGAAGAATCTAAGCGGATTTACCTAAAGAAGCCAGACAAACTAGCTTGAGATGCACACACTCCCTGCACCTGCCCGTTAATCTCATGACTGCCCTCGTCTCCCGGTGCTCACACGACACAGGATCTGGCAGCGAGGGCAGTACTGTGAGGCAGAAAGCATCTTAATGACCTGCAGAGGAACCAAAGTGCACCCTGCAAAGAACAAAACAAAATGCTTCCGTATCCCATTAAATAGCTCTGAGGTCCCGGCTCTGCATTCACCCCAAACCAAATTACTTTCAAATCTGTTGATTTCAGTCTCAACGCTGGGCAAGAAATGGCTGCTTCCCCCGACAGGCCTTCATTTATCACATGAAACAGGATTCCACAACCTATTTCAGAAGCTTTTCAGAGAGAGAGAAGCCAAAACTCACGAACACCTCTGTCTGGCCAAATGAGGGTTCTCTGAAGTGTGCTGTGGATTTGCAGCGCAATTCTGAAGTTAAGAAACGTGTAAAAAAAAAAATACACACACACACACACACACACACACACATATACTCACATTGGGCTCTCTGCTCAACAGGGAGCCTGCTTCCCCTCTCTCTGCCTGCCTCTCTGCCTACTTGTGATCTCTCTCTGTCAAATAAATAAAATCTTAAGAAAGAAACTATGACAGTACTTATATTAGAGACGGATAAAACACTGAAAAACATAAAAACCCAAAACCATACTTTCACCTGAGATTCTGCTTACATTAATAATAAACAGTGTATTCAACCTGAATTGCACTATTAAATATGAGGATTCGAATTACTTTAGGCTAAGGCTCTTAACTGTCAATTCAGAAACTGCTCGTTCTACTCATTTGATACGCAAGTGGATAAAAGTGATTTTAATTCCCTTTTCAGTTCTCTGAACTAGAACGATATCAAAGACACGTTATCTTGGAAATAACAGTCTCTCCACCTTACTTTGTGGGTTTGCTCCCGGGAAATAGGATTTGGTAGACAACCTCTGAGCACGTCCAGGAGAAGGCGGACAGCTCAGGACTCCTGCCTTAACCACGCTCCAAACGAAGGCAGAGCTGCCTCAGTGAGTGCGACCCTCAGAAGCACCATCTCAAATCTCCCCTCTCCTTCTCCGTGTCCTTCTCTTCTCCCTCGGGAGTCCCACGATCCCCCTGTAAACTGCACTTCACGCTGCCTCCTGCAGGCCCTCAGCTGCCTGTCCCCATACCTCACCCATAAACACACCCAGAACAGTTCCCGCTTTGGGGGACTGGCCCTCCACCTCAGTGCACGACCTGACGTCCCAGCCAGGCCGCTGGATGAATGTGGGCCGCCGTTTGGTCCGGTGGCTGGACGGGCCCCATGGGCCAAGTCGGTCTGTCCCGCTGGAGGACAGGGGGAAGGCTGGCTCACCTCTGGCCACCCAGCCCCGCACGAGGGGCCCGGCCCGTCCCAGGGGCCCAGGAAATGTTGGCAGTCATAAACTGGACTCCTCGGGCTACATTTGACTACATTCCTCAACATTTGCCAGGAGCCGAAGTTTCATTTATTTTTTTGCCTATGAAACTAGGTACCTCTGGGGTGATTTATTTAAATTAAATCTCTATGGTGCTGGTCTTCCAAGAGTGAAAGTGCTTTATTGGTTTGGAAGGCTTTTCCACTGGTACAAGGGGAACAGAGGATCCAGGGTCAAAGCTGCCTCCGTCCGCATTCCAAACGTGTGCTGCGGAGTCAGGGACAGGAGCTCAGGGCCGGGACCTCGGGGGACCACGGCAGGGAGCCGGGATGGAGAGTGGGCGGTGGGGGGCCTGAGCGTGTGCGGTAGAGGGGGGTCCACTTCCCCAGGACACAGGTCCTCCGGGCTGTCGGGGCGCACACGGCTGCACACAATCCTCTAACGTTTCAATGAGCAATGGCTCGGCTGGTCATCAGGGAAAAAGAAATGAGGAACCGAGAGCAAGCTAGGAGAAACCGCCTCAAGACGCTCTGAGTCTGAGCAGAGGCTAACCTCTGCTTCCTCTTCGAAAGGACACCCAAAGCCAAACAGAACTCCAGGTTCTCTGCAGAAACGAACCTACTGCGTGTACAAGGTTAACTTCTGGTCCCTCGGCACAGCCCGGAGGCGGCTCCTTGCTTTCACGAGGCTCTCCGGGCAGCGGCAGGTGCGGCCTGGCCAAGCAAGGCTCTGCCCCGACACCACCACCAGGAAGCCCAGGGCAATGGACAAAATGGACAAAATGATGGGGATAGGAAAGACGCCAGTGGGCTTGGAGCACCTCGACGGTTGTCCACCACCAACTCTGGAGAGAAAGGAACGCTCTAAAGTCATCAGACCAGCGCCCGTGTTTATGCTCCAAACCCTTAACATAGCACTAAGTGAATCCCAAGGAAGGGGCCACGCAAACCTCCGCGCTACATTTGTCCAGCACTTCACGAGGCACAGAAAACCTTCCCGTGAGCAAGCTCACGTGCCAAAAATCTAAGCAACCCCATGCAGCACTCAAAACCCCAATCACTGCCCCCTCGCTGATGAGGAACCCAGGGTGCCAGGTTTGCGTGACGTTCAGAGTGGTGCGACCGGTGGCAGGGTGAGGGCAGGAGCCCAGGCTGAACCCCGAGACTCCCGCGTCCTCCTCCGCGTGGAGCTGCCCCCCCATCTCGGTGCATGAAACTGGTATAAATGGGTGCCGCCCAGTCAAAGAAAGTCGGCCGTGTGGCTTTAGCAAAACAGATGGCAATCGTTTAGATCCAAATCTCGAATAATGTTCAGCCCCTGTGGACAGGGTGTCCAGTGCTATAGAGATGATCGCAGACCGGATTTAGAGTCAGAATAACAGACAGGACCTTCCAGAGCCGGTGGGGAAAGCACAGTGTAGGAGACCAAGCTTCCACGGAGAGGTGACTCAGAGAGGGAGTGAACTCACCATCAAGGGTGGTCTCATCAAAGAGTCTAAACCACCCTCTGGCAAAAAGGTTGTGGAGAGAATTCACGGACTCGGTGGTGCTCTAAGTGCATGACTCTGTGACCTGGCCCCAACGACATCGTGAAATCAAGCCTTCATCCCAAGCAAGAAACCAAGGGTTGTGGGGGGAATGGGTATGTTTGGGGATTTTTGTCCCATCACAAAAACAGTCCAGAGGTGGAGACCACAAGGTGCACCCCCCCACCCCCGGGAGCAGCCCGGCAACTCCGGGAAGGAGGGGGTCAAGTGCTGCGATTTAAAAACTAGAAGAAATGAAGAACAGCATTTGTTCTCTCCCAGGAACATAAAGCTCATGAAGACAACGCCCCAGATGAAATTCGCTGCAGACACAGTTTAAGTAACAGGCTCGAAAGGCTTTTCTTACCAAAAAGCAGGCCATCAAACACAAAGGATAAGAGTCTGAAAAACAGAAACTGCACAAAACTTTGCGACAGGTGGCCCGGATGTGATCGTCCTGCTCCAAACTTGGCGAGCTCTGTGCACGGGAGCAAGGTACGAACACTGTGTCTCTGATGGGACTGACTTCGTGAGCGCCACAAAAGGATGCCCTAGAGAAGGTCTCTGGCCTTGGAAAGCCGGGGGCAAGCGCTACCAGCGTCCCCACCTCCCCGGGCCGTGGGCTCTCAATGTGGTATTTTCACAAGTACTCACAGCCTCGTCAGTACCCCGCCTCAGGGTCCCCCGGGAGGTAAATCAAAACCTCAAGGACGACAAGTTCAAAACAGCCTCCTTCTGGCACTTTTGTCCTCAGCATAACTCATCACTTCCTGGAACGAGACCGCCTCCCATCCAGGCTCGCGCACATGCATTCCCCGCCCCCCACCCTCACGGCAGGTGCTTAGGGAGCACCTGTGGCATCTGGGGTCATGGTACATCCGGGGAGCTCCTCGACTGGAGAGCCAACCCCACGTCAGCCTGGGGTGAGGTTCCCCCGCTTTGTGTTGCTGTTATCAGCAGCAGGGACACTCCGGCTACACAGCAAGCCGCCCTCGAGGCCAGCGGGCACTGACCAATTTCATCATCGGGTCCCAGCCCGCCAGCTGCTTCGGTGAAAGCAGCACAGCTGAGAGGCTTCTAAGCATCCACAGTGTTCCAGCAACACCGGGCGAAGATAAGACAGCAGCGAACCAGTGTGACACAAACCACTGCCCATTCTCACCCATCACGGAGGTTGGGACACTGCCCCAGTGGGGACAAGAACAGAGGTTAAACCACTTACTTGTTTACCATAATGATGCAAAGGATAGACTTTTCCCATCTCGCAGAGAAGGAGACGGAGCTTTAGAGCGATGTAACTTGCTCAGGGTCCCGGGGCAGGGAAGGGGCAGAAGAGCACTGGAATCCGGGTTAAGTCTGTATCCAGCACTGTGACGACCCCACAACCCTCCCATGTGACTGGACAGCCCAATCTCTGTACACAGGAGCACACACGGACTTCAAATCCCACATGCAGGAAAGTGTAACGCCCAGGAAATGCAACTATCCTCACTCCTCCGATGATGAGGCCAACATGGTCCAAGAGCTACATTTGAGTCGATTTCTTTCTTCTTCCTAAGCTAGTGTCTGGTTTGGAAATGGGTCTGCTTGCTCCAGAGATCCACCTGTGCGTGCCAGTAGGTCCCGGAGTGATAGGCCCGCCTCCCCTCTGCCATCTCCAGGTGGCACACAGGTAAAGCAGGAGGCCTGAAAGGGGCTCACTCCTTCACAATTAAAGAGAAAGGGCAGAGGCACCTGGGTGGCTCACTGGGTTAAGCATCTGCCTTCGACTCAGGTCATGTTCCCAGGGTCCTGGGATCCAGCCCCATATCTGGCTCCTTGCTCAGTGGGGAGCCTGTTTCTCCCTCTCCCTCTACCTGCTACTCCACCTGCTTGTGCTCTGTCAAATAAATAAAAATCATAAAAAAAAAAAAAAAAAAAGAGGGAGGGAGAAGAGAAAGAGCAGAGATTTTGCTAGTGAAGTCTGAATACTCAGGGATCAAAACCCCCCTCCTCTTTTTATCCTGATCTACGGTAAATATCTGAAAGTGGTCTCTGAGGACAGGTGAGTGACAGACCACCACCGCACCCCCCTCCTAGCCAGATCGTTCCTCCCTTCGTGCAGTAAAGATTCCACAGACAATTCCACAGACGCTCACCCTGCACCTGGTTGTGGGTATGGCCCCAGGGAAGGTTCGTTCCTGTCCTTGAGAAGCAGGAAGACTTCTAATCTTGATTGGCTCAGTTATCAACAACTGAATATCAACAACTAAATATATCCGTTTATAACTTTCCCCAAAAACCGGAAGAAGTTGCCTTGGAGAGTGAGCACCCTGTCACTAGGAGTATTTAAGCCATTCGGCTTTTAGCCAGGACTGTTCTTCTTCAAAAACACAATAAAGGCTGCCTCGCTGGGGCTCTCCCCACAGGTCCATGAAAGCCCAGGAGGTCTCATTCTGCATTCTCCCGATTGTCCTGAGGCCATCGGAGGACAGCAAAGTGATGGCCCCTGATACCCTAAAATGCTAGGAACACGCGGTCAGCACACCAGCCGGGCTCAGAGAGACGGTGGCAGGGGCCCCCACTCACCACCCCATGCTGTTCTCCTCTGAGCACATTCTGTGTCTCTATGTCTGGGATGCACATCTAACCAAGTCTGGGTGAGAACACAAACAGCAGCTGCTCCTGGGGCCGGCCAAGGTCACGTTCACCTGGGAGGTCATGAGCTAAGTGCCGGTATTCAGCCAAAGCATTGAGAAAACAGAAACAAACAAAAAGACAATTTCTAAGAAATCCCCCGAATGGCTTAATGACTAAGAAGACTTGCAAGAAAATGAAACTGGTTTATAAGTAGCATATCTTCCTCTTGTGATTTATATTAACAGCAAAGAAGTCTTTCTTCAGAGCCTTGCGAGCTGACTTATCAATTGGCAGGAGTGATCAATTACACATAAATGACAAAAAAAGGAAGTATGACTCTGTTGCAGCCCGGGGCAGAGAAAAGCACACCGCCTGAGAGTCCAGATACCTACTATCCTCCCCCACCCCCTGCCTGCCACAGGAGGGGGGGACGGGAGGGGGGAGACAGACACTTCCTTCCCTCCTCCCTGCCGGCTCCCAATTGAGGAAGCCCACTGGCCCAGCCGCCCTGACTAGCTCCCCGGTCTTCAAGGTGGTGCTAAAACAAGCTTCTTAAAAAGTAAAGTTCTGTGCTTGTCAATACCCTTGGGGAATCAGGACTTCCCCCACCTGCCAGCCCTCTCCAGGAAACACTCCCCTCCAAAATAAGAAAATTCACTAAAAAAGCTTGAGATGCTTCTAGAAAGCTTGCAAGTCAGACTAATACTTCCTGCAGAAGTGATGGAGCAGAAAGCCCAGCTGGCCCGAGCTTTCCCCCACCGAAGGCCTGAGTTAAGCAGGCAGAGACACAGAATTCTGGCTTATCGCAGCTCAGCTTCGGGACCAGGGGAAGGGGCGAGCCAGGTCAGGGAGGATCCCACAGGAAGGAGAGGGTGGCGGGAGGTGTGGAGGGGAGGGGAGGGGGCTGTTACCTAGGCTGTTACCTACTGGGAAGACATCTCCTCCTTCCAGCCCCCACCCCCACAACCAGGGGCAGGATCGGGCACAGGGCAGATGCTCCAGCATCAGTTAGCCCTGTCTCGTGTGCTTCCAGAAGCGCAGCATCGCAAGATGACGGACTGGGGGTCTCATAACTTCTCGCCTAGTTATTACATCAGAAAAATCAGCTTTTCACCCAAAATCGACAGACTCTCTGAACTTCACAACTTGCCAAGAAACTCCGCCTTCTTGGAAGTTCTGCCAAAATTCAAAACCCTGGCCACAGCGTTCACGACCCTGCAGTTTTTGCTACCACCACCCGTCTCTACAGTAGTAGAGTCAGTTTAAGGTGGCCTCACACTAACCCAATTGGAAAAATGGGCAAAATACAGAGAGAGCTGCAGAGAGAGAAGTCCATTTGGTCAGTGATACATGAGAAGATGCTCAACCCCATTCATAATTTAAGGTACGCAAAGGAGGCCTCTCAGATGGTCTAAACTCAGAGCATCTCATAAAAACCCAAAACCCGTAAAGACCCCAGGGTTGGTGACAGCAGGGAACACCAAGTCATCACCCCTGGTGATGGTGGGTAATGAAAGGGCTGAGCACTGGGACACACACCTTTTTGACGAGTCCCTCCCCAGCAGTCCTACCGCGGTAAGGTCCACGTACAAAACCGTAATTGCGCAGTGACTGTAACAGGGAAAATTAGAAACACTTTAAATATCTATAGGACTCTGGTTAAATAAACAATGTGACAGAATTTATAAGACTGATTAAAAGAAAAAAACATGGAGAGGTAGGCTCACAAATACTAAATCAACAAAGGTATATATTGAGTGAAAGCGTGTACAAATATTGATAAAGTGAATCCATTTTTTTAAGGATTACATTTATACATAGTCTGAGAGGCAAAAAACAAATAAAAAATTCAGGACTGATTTACATACTAAACAAGGTCCCCAGGCTGAGCCCTGGGGACCAGGTCTGGGAAACAAAACCTTTACCTTCACCATTAATGTGTCCATAGTGTTGGTTCTGGCTTTTGTTTTTTACATGCATATGTATTACTTGAACAGTAACTTTTCATGACCTCAGAGAACGGGGTGACGGATGGGAAGCTCTGGCCCACTCAGCGTTGGGGTCTCCGGTCAATGGAATTGCTGGGAAAAGAAGGGGTGACGGGGGGGGTGTCCTGCTTTGGCCGGAAAGGTCAGAGGGTGACCACTCAGCTCCTCCAGTGCTGGGATTTGCAACACTCGGATCTCATAATCCCATGTGATGAGTGTTCTCGGGTCCCTGCCAAGGAGCTCGAAAGGCCTGGACAGTAGGAAGAGATGGAGAGATCCGCACCCCAGGGCACCCAGTGCACTGGGCCAACCGCTCCAGGTATAGACCCCGATCTTCTGGCTCTTCACTATTTAACCAACGAACTAACCGACCACAGGGCTTGCATCCTCTCTCTGCAAATCTGCAGGCGCCCTCTGTCCACATCTGTGTCTTGGTCAAAAAGAACGTCCTGCTTCTGCGACTTCCACTTCCGTGTGACGCCCACCCACTCCACCCCAGCAATTCACGGAGGGTCAATATCACCTGATGTTCAAGAGCGCTGCCTATAGCTCAGGGGATAAGAATGCAGACTCTCCCAGATGCAGGCGGCTGGCGTTCAGATCCCAGCTCTGCCACCCACTAACCTGTGACCACGGGCCAATGACTAACCTGAGCCTCAGTTTCGTATCTGTAAAATGGGATGAACACCGTCCGCCTCACAGGTTTGGAGGTGTCTGTGAAGTACTTTTCAAAGTCCGTGCACCCAGTGCAAGCCACATGCCGATCCCGTGGTCACAAACGGCTCCCAGACTCCAAATGAAGGCTCTTGCCGTAACTATTTAAACAGCACCCTCCCAAAAAGAGAGGGGCAAGGAACAGCATAGGTTAAAGTTAATACAGAAATATTGGAAGGGTATGTTTCTATTACCATAGGGTGATAATACATTTGTTAAAAAACCTGAGCCGAAAGGCAACCCCCAGATTAAGCAGCATTCAGCGATTATGCAGAACTCCCAGCAGGAAATTCTTTGGCAGAAGCGGTTGCCAAGGAGAACGTCCAGTTGGGCAGCTGTGCCCTGTTATCCCATGACCTCTGCTGCTTGTGTCTTGCCTTTTGCAAACCAAAGGGTATGCCCAGTGAGACCAGTGAATGCAGAGATTTTTGCCAAAAGGAGAAAGTTCATGTATCCACGGAGTAGAGGGACTTCTGGGAACAAGGCACATGGGGTAAATGTGCTCACGTTGTCCCAGAAGCTTCTAGAAAACAGGAGTGCCTCAATCACAGGGTCTGAGGTCAGCTTCATGTGCAAGATAGGGGACATGGCACTAAGGAGCAAACAGACGGTGGATACAGAGCCCTGAAGGTTCTAACGGCCTATAGATTTCTTCTGGAAAGTCCCAGCATTCAGTACCAGCACAAAATTCTGTTGTTGAAGGACTCACACAAGCCGGCCGGGGGCTAAAAGGTGTGGGCATATGCTCACCAGCCTGGAAAGCTCCCGCCTCCCCTCCAGCTTGAGCCCCGTCCACTCACTTCCTCCGACCTCTCCGCCGGGCCGTGGACGAGGCCCAGCCACCCCGAGCCACCCCCAGCAGGCAGCCGCTGCTGTGGGCCAAGAGGAAGCCAGGATGTGCGGCCCCCTCTCCACACCCCCATGCACTCTTCCTCACACACCCACCTACCCTCCCTCCACGGGAGTGCGCGATCGCGCACACACACACACACACACACACACACACGCACACACATGCACACTCACATCCATCACGGGCTACAACAAGTTTCACAAAGCATATCTGATATCTCCTTTTCTATTCCACTTTTTAAAAATGCCTGTGGGCCAGCGAAACTCATTTGATGACCAGGAGGTCACACACTGCACTGGGACAAATACGGACGGATGCCTAGACCCAGAGCGCTGTGCACAGCTGGACTCTTCCTCCTGATGCTCACCCTCCAGTCGATGCTCCAGTCTGCCCACAGCCCAGCCCACCCTCTGCCCCTGCTCCCTTCCTATATCTCAGTTGCTTGAATAAAAGGTGGCGAGAGGAGGGGGAGGAAGTGGGAAGAGGAAGAGGCGCACGGGGAAGTGGGGAGGACACAGGAAGGGGGGCAGGCCTAGGTGCTGACATCAGGACACCAAGGCACCTTCAGGGCCCCTCCCCCCGTGTCCCCCCCCCCAGCTGGACCAGCTCCCGAGGGCTAAAGCATGTAGTAGGCCCCTCACTCACAGCTCAGAAGGCTCCCATCTCCGAAATGCCTGGCCAATAGGCACCTGGAGTCTTCCATAAATGAAGAATTGAGTGGGGCCGTGCCTGACCTTTTTTCACAAATTCCATTCCAATTTTACGTGAGTGGGCTTACCCCCATAATAAACGGAGCTAGAATTCAGGAAAATGTAAAGTGTGGCGTCCCCCTTCCCCGGGGGCCGCCCGGGTGCTGACAATGCGCACCGATCCATCTTGACCCTGTGTTGCTCCTCAGTACCTCAACGCCCCCCAGTCACACTAAGGAAGCTGACGCGCAAACAGGTCACAGCATTAGCCTCAGTGTCCCAACTGGATGGCAGTCTTCTCAGTGTTTCTCAAAAACGCTCTAAAAGCCGCTCCAATTGGTGTGACGCCCCCCCCCCCATCTCCCAGCCCTCTCCTGCAAGAAGCTGCGGGCAGCCCTCACCCATACCCATCCGAATGCTCGCCCAAATCAGTTTGTCTTGTGTACCCTGAGCTCAGAAGAGAGAGAACCCGGGAGAGGCCAACTCACAAAAGAGACCCTGGTGGGGGGGGGGGTCCCCACAGTGAAGATTTGCAGCCCAGGGGCCAGGGTTGGTCAGATCTGTCTCAGCCCTACCAACAGCCCTCCTCACTGGTGCCCTGGGTTCCTCCCTAAATTAATAACGTCCGCAGTGAGTCACAGACCCTTATTCCGTCCCAGGGACTCTTGTATATCTCAGGTCATTTTCACAATAATCTCCTGAATAGGTATGGCTATCTCCACACTTCACAGATGAAGAAACCAAGGTTCAGAGAATTTAAGTCTTTGGCCAAGTCATACAGCGATAAGTGACCAGTGTAACTACAAAGCACTAGCCTCAGCACCCCGCAGGCCCATGGTGCCTTTTCGAACATCTTTCCATCTCCTGGCCTCTCCTTTCCTCTGGTCCAGGAATCTGAGTTCAGCTCACTGGGCAAGGGCTGGGCCCACAGACCTCCCTGTGGCCAGGCCAGGCCAGCCTGGCCAGATGCACCCCATCCAGGGAAAACTCTCCCCAGCCATTCCCGAGGTCCGCCCAGGACACAGAGATCATCCAGGTCCTCCCATGAACCGTCAAGTTCTGTCCCCCACAACTAGACTCAGCAGGCAGGTTTGTGCCTTGCAGCATGTTCTTTTCTAGAGCGATGAGATTTTGATAAACGAGACCTGAGATGGGGAGCACACTTGCACAGGGGGCCTCCAGCAAGCTCAGGCAGAGCTAAGTTCAGGTTCAAGACTCTGGCCAGGCCCAGTTCCACAGCACTACACAGCCCTACATACAAACAGGAAGAAAAGCTCCAAAACACACATGCAGAAATAAACATGCTGGATAATAAAACAAATGTTGACAAATATGAAGAGTTATCAAAATACAGAACCATAAATCAAACTCAGATCTCCCGGCATTTGGGGGGGATGGTTATTTCTCAATTACTACCCACTCCTCAATCGCTTACTTTAATTCATTAAGACCCAAATTATAGAACAGATAAATAGTAAATTTCACAATCATCACACCATTCTTCAGATTAAAAAAAAAAAAACTGTTACAAGCTCTCATCTCTTCCAAAATACTCCTACTATGGTGGGGATACTACTGAGTGCGAAAAAACTCTCTGAGTTAATCGGCCCGGTTCTTTAGTTCAGGTTTCCTGTTTGGTGGTCAAACGCGGGGCTGACATCTGCTTTCTCCAGCGACTACATAACATAAGTCAGCCGCCTGTCACCTAGTCACCTACACCGCAGCGCTAAGGTACTTCAGAGTTATTTCCAAACCACTACTTTGCATCCTACATTTTCCTGGCCTTCCCCAAAATAAAACCCTTTGCAGGGGCATGTGATGGAACTAACCAGGCCTAGCACGCACTGGGCTGCAGGAAGGATGCACGAAGGCCTGGCAGAGGAGAAAACACACGGTAATCTGAGAACCGGATTCCAACCCGGGTCAACCTGCCGCCCAGCGGCTGCGTGACCTTGGCGGGCCTCAGTTTCCTCCACTGCAGAGCAAGAATCCTAAGCCCCGGGGGAACATTCGCATAAAAGTTCCGGGCGCACCGCGGGGACTGCCCGCCACCCCGCCGGAACCCACCCGTCCCCGCGGGATGGAGCGGGTCTCGCCGTCCCCGGGACCCGGGCTCCCGCGGCTACCCCCCGGGGTCCGCCGGGCGGCTCAAGGTCAGCCCGGCGTGCGCCCCGAAAGGGAAGGCCCGAGGGATGCTGGCGACGCCGCCCGGCGCCCGGGCCTGCTTCTCCGCCGGCCTCCCCGAAGCACTTCCCCCGCGAAAGGGCCGCGGACACCGAGCTCCGTCCTCCCGCGTCGGGTCGGCCCGGTCCCCTGGCCCCGCTGCGGCCCCGCTCTTGGGGCCCCGCCCCGCCCGGCCTTGCCGAGGCTGCGGCCCCTCCCCGGGAGCGCCCGGGGCCCCGCCGCGGCTCGGCCTGGGACTCGGCGAGCGGCGGGCGG
>LNAC01000054.1:320746-342480 GCA_002007465.1 Ailurus styani
CGGGGGGCGGGGCGGGGGCGGGGCGACCGGGGCCGCGCGAGGGCCCCTGCGAGGACCGAGGCGCTCTGCAGCTTTCAGCGCCCTCCTGGCCCCAGGCAGCCGAGCCTCCCTGGGAGGAAGGCTCCAGCCCGCTAGCCCTTTCTTCACCGCCCACCTCAGCTTTCCTGTGGGGCACGTCACCTTAGGCCACGTTTCTGATTATCCTTCCAAAGCCAAAGTTATTTAATTCACCAGGCTAGACTGACACGCTCCCGGAAGCCTCTGAATTCAGGGATCTTGCAACATCAGCAGGGGAAAGAGCTCTGAAACCCCCCAGGGCCTGGCGGCTGCCACCTCTGCCCTACTCTTCAAGAGCAGGGGGACCAGGGCAAGTCCCTTAACCTTTCTGATCCCAGGCCTTAGTTTCTACAATCGCAATTTACACTTACCTTTTCAACACTGGTTCACCTTCACCCTTCATTCAAAGGACCAAGCACTCCCCTGCTTCATCCATTCATTAAGCAAATACTTGTCAGGCTCTGTTCTGAACACTAACAGGAGACCCCACCCTCTCCTTTGGAGCTTCCATTCTCCAGCAAGAAGACAGGCAAGGGATGAATAATGAAGAAAACAATCTGTGGCTACCTGAGGTAGATCAGATGATCACAGGCAGTCACATCGGAACAGAAATCCTAAAGGACAAATGGAGTCCTACAAAGATTTGGGGGCAGGGCTTTTTCTAGAGAGCAGAAACAGCAGGTGTAAAGGTCCTGAGGCAGCCATCTGTGAGTGACTGGGGCCATGGGGTAGCTGGAAGGGTAGCAGAGACCAAATTTTGGGGGTCTTGTAGGCCAACTAAGAAGTTTAAATATTCCAAGAAGGGTTTCAAGCCCGAGAATTATGTGATCTAATTTACATTTTTTAAAGATTTTATTTATTTATTTGACAGAAAGAGACACAGCAAGAGAGGGAACACAAGCAAGGGGAGTAAGAGAGGAAGAAGCAGGCTTCCCGCCAAGCAGGGAGCCCCATGCAGGGCTCAATCCCAGTACCCTGGGACCATGACCTGAGCCAAAGGCAGACACTTAACAACTGAGCCACCCAGGCACCCCTAATTTAAAATTTTTTTAATCACTTCTCTGTTAATGTGGAAAATGGGGTGTAGCGAGCCAGAGTGGAAGCACACACATGGATTGGCGGGTGTAAGGGCGGGGTGGGTAGGGCGAATCCAGGGCTAAATCTCCATGGGGCACTTGAACAACTGAGGGACAATGGTGCTATTGACTGAGACCCAGAAGGAGGAAGAAGCAGGCTTGGAAGGAAATTCAAGAGTGCAGTTTGGGCCACTCTAAGTCTGAGATGCTTTTCAGCCATCCCAGAGAGATGTCGGGAAAGCATCTTTAGAGAAGCGGGACTGGCTCTAGATAGAAGACGGGGCTCATCTGCCCTGGGCAGTTCCCCAGGCGATGTGTCTCCTTCCAGCTGGCCATCCGCGGATGGGTTCAAGCTGGTCTTGGGGTGACTGCCATATAGGCAGCCTGTGCCCAGGAAAGCAGGTGACCCCTTCCCATTGGCATTTGGGAGGTGGGGGGCTACAAAGCAGATCACGGATAATGGGTGCGATTCCTCCACAGGGGTGTGTCTCAGAGACCAGACCAGACAGGTTACCACCGCTGCCAGCAAATTGCAGGGCCCCAGAAAGAAGCATTCTTATGCTCCCCACTCTCCTAGGGAGTATTTGGCCTCGGAGTCAAGAAGCAAGGCTACCCTAATGGAAAGGCTTTCTGGAAGGAAAGTCCATCTCCAGGCCACTTAAGTGAAGACTTTGCTTAAAATAGATCTTGAATTATTAAAATTTGGAGACTCGAGGTCTAAACACATAAGAAAATCCAGTCTGAAGCACTCATCTGCAAATGATGAACGTGGGGCAGAGTGGGGTTGAGGTTCACCCCGGGTCACCCCAAGTGAGGTCTGATGGCTGCCAAGCTTAGCCTGCCACCTCAGGGGAGGCGCTTCCCGCGCTCTCCCCATTACTGCCACAATATCTAAACAGGGCCAGGTGCTGAAGGGGGAAATTTTTTTAGACAAGCCTCCCGGAGCAAACACGCACTGGATTACATTTCGCTTTCTGATCCTGCACTGTCGGGAGTCCCCCTGGGAGGGCCCTTCCTGTGCTGTCAGCTACTAGGCTGGTGACCCGGCTGTGACTCAGCCAGGAGAGCTGAGGTGATCCCCTTGGCCAATCCCTGCACCTACTGCCTTCAGCCCAACTCGGAAGATAAGCCGGGACCACAGAGATGAGTAAATTTGCTCCAGTCTCTAGCAGGAGGAAGAAGGAAGGGCTGAGTGAAGCCAGGGCAAAGCAGCACATACATCCTTGATTCTAAAGACTCAGTTTCACAATCTGGAAAATGGGAGGCAGATCCACTCTGAGGATGGAAAAGTCCATTGTGTAAAAGTCATGGCACGGTGACGGACTTAAAAGTTTTTAAATTCTAAACACCCCCTGCATTAGGGAGTGGCAACTCCCAGAAGGGGGTGTTCAGTGCTTAGCCACACTGTGAACCAGGAACAGACCACCAGGCTTACTCAGCTCCAGGACACAGGAGGCCGCTGAGCCCCCCTCCTACTAGGAGAGCCCAGAGAGCCCCCCTGAGCTCCCCTCCCCCAGAGAGCACCAAACAATGACAATTCTCCAACTGCCACGACTTTTCTATGCATAAAAAGTCAGGAGAGTCCTAAAAGCAGCCCTATTCGACCTCGAAACCTCCCCCCCCTTTCAGCCAGGGTAATAACTACAATATCCTAGGAACTCTGAATTTTTCCAGATGTATTACCCACACGATGGAAAGGGCTCCGCACAGGGGAGGGGGGACAGGTGGGGCGAACGCCCCTCTTCTCGGGACTGCGGGACACATTGTCAGTAGCTGTACAGATGACTGGTCTCCTGAGGGCTCTGAGGAGTGGCATCCACGCTTAGCTCTGTCAGTGCCCCAGGGCAGGAAGGACACTAAAGAAAAAACTGAATTTCCCCCCAGAGGGCTGCCCTTGATCTCTGGCCGGGAGGATGGATGACTTGGGGCGCTCAGGAAGGGAGGAGATCTCCTCTGGAGAGGAGGAGGAGGAGGGGGCTGGGCCTGGGAAAGGAACATGACAACCAAACAACCAAAGCACAGAGGCCCACCCCCCACTGGAGCGAGGGTGCTGATGAGGACTGAGGCCTCCAAGAGGGCAAAAAAGTCCCAGGAAGATAAAGGGGCCACACCACCCAGCTCCCCGTAACGGATACTCGGACTAGACAGCCCGGTGTGCCCTCCCTGAGCACATGCCCTGCGGCAGAGGACGCATAGCAGTTGTGCCCACGATGAGGCCATGAGGCAAGGAAACCCCCAGGCCTGGGGCGCAGGGAGCTGCGGCTCGCCCAGGGGGCCTGCTCTGGGACAGTGCCTGCTGGGCCCACACCAGCTCGCTCTAGAACAGGCCCTGCGTGGAGCCCTGGGGGCTCCCCCGGGGAGCAGACCAGACGAGGCTGCTGCGACCTGAAGGCTCCAGCCCCCAGGAGGAGGGGTCAGCTGCTCTTGGCGCCCTGTGCAGGCCCTCATCGGGGCTAAACTGGGCCAGGTGTGGAGGAGCAGAGCCGTGGGCGTCGGAACCTCCTATGCAGAGCAGTCTGGTGTGTGCAGGGGTGAAGGAAGGTCCTGGCTGGCCTCCCATGGGGTGAGGGGGACAACAGCAAGTCCCATGACTGCCCGGCAGGGCTCCCAGCCTGTGTCCCCTGTGGTCAGGAGATGCGGAGACACCCTTTCTCCTCTGGAGAAGATGCTTAAGGAATCAGGCAAAGTAAGAAAGAGATTTTTGCTGGTACTAGTACTTTGGTCCCTCTTCCTGGTGACTCCGGGCCTGCAGGACCCAGGTCTCTGTTGCTAACATGAAAGCCACCAGCCCAAGGTGGAGGAATCCTTGTCCCCAGAACAGCAAACCAAGAGGAAAACTCCTGCAATTTCAGGAGTGGAATTTTAAGCTGATAAATCTGGCACTTTCTCGTCAACCCCAAAGAGGTGATCTATCACACAGAGCCTCTCCATCCTGTAAAGCAAAATGAGGTATTCCACCTAGGAAGAACTCCTGTCCAGGGCATCTGGGTGGCTTAGTCTTTAAGCTTCTGCCTTTGGCTCAGGTCAGGATCCTGCATTGTGCTCTCTGCCCAGCGGGAAGCCTGCTTCTCCCTCTCCCACTCCCCCTACTTGTGTTCCCTCTCTCGCTGTCTCTCTCTGTCAAATAAGTAAATAAAATTAAAATTTAAAAAAAAAAAAGAATTTATGTCCTTCTCCCTGGAGGGAGGTGGCCTGGCCTGAAACACTCCTTTCTTCTCTTTTGCTGATTTCTTGCCCCACTCTCCTTCCCATAAAAACCTTGTATTTTATACCACTCTGAGCTCCCCTCTCAACTTGTAGATGGGATGCTGCCTGATTCATTATGGCTTAAGAAAGCCAATTAGATTTTCATATTTCGTGTTTCATAAACAAAATTTCACATTGGTGTTTATTTTGTTAACTCTGCAAAACAGCCCACCCGCCTGGGAGCTTATGTCCTGCAATGTGAGCCTCAGATCGGTGTGTCTCAGTTTACTTTAAAGGCTTGACCCTTCCCAGCTTGTCCCCAAGCTCATAGTAAACAGTTGTCTCTGCCAGACCCAGATTGATCCTCACCCCATCTGGAATGACCTGAGCATTTGCCAATCAGAATGGACACCAGGCACAGCGGTGCGGGGCCAGCTACATTATGGAAGTTAGCGGGGGAAGGGGGAGGACGGATGACGTGGCAGGAATGAGGCCACTTAGGGAACCTGGGACCAAGACTAGCAATTACTGTTTCTAAGTTTCTAATATTTTAACCATTGACAAGACCATATTAGCATTTCCTAGCTGAATCCACCCGAGAAGAAAACAGATTCAGAGTTAACTGAGAAATGGATTTACTATGGACTGCATGAGAAGGTTCCCCCCACTGCACCCCCAATTTATATATTGAAGCCCCAGTTCCCAATGTGAGGGCATTTGGAGATGGGGAGGTAGTTAGGCTTCGGTGAAGTCGTAAAGGTAGAGCCCTTCCCAGAAACCTGGACCACAAAGCTAAGCATAGGGATTCAACCTCTGACCTCAGCAAGGAAAGCTGACTCCAGAATAAAATCTGGTTCCTGCAGAGACACTAGTAGCCTGTTCCAGTCCTGTGGGCTCTGAGCCAGCCTCAAGGTTCTTGCTCAGCTACCAGGTTTTTCAGCCAATGGAACTTTGCTACCAGTTAAGATAAAATCAATGTTGCCTAGTAATGCAATCCTTTGTCAGCTCTAAAATAATAATAATAATTCGGGAAGCAGAAAAGGACTAGATCTGCCAACAAATTTTAACATCGGCTATCATGCAGAACTTCAATGCTGTTTACCTACAGCCATCCACACTGGCACCTGCTTGTTGCCTGCAGCCTAAGTACAGCCTCTTTAATTAGTATTGACCTAGAACCTGGGGCTGGTAGAGGAAAGTAACTCTCCACCTCGAAGGATTTCAACTCCTCTATCTCATCGTCTCTTGTTCTTAGAATAAACAAAATCATGCTAGAACTGGACAGTCTCACCCACCCCTAATATTCCAAAGTAGTGCTTCCCACAAAAACGTGTCACATATTAGAGTCACCCGGGAAACGGTCACAACTCGCAACGCTCAGGGGCGCCTGGGCAGCTCAGTCAGTTAAGCGTCTAGCTCTTGATTTCGGCTCAGGTCCCGATCTCAGGATCCTGGGACGGAGCCCTGAGCTGGGCTCTGCCCTCAGCTGCTTGAGGATTCGAGGATTCTCTCCCTCCTTTTCCCTCTGTCCCTCCCCCCTGCTCGTGGTCTCTCTCTCTTTCTCTCTCTCTTAAAAAAACAAAAAGCAAAAAAAAAAACAAAAGAGAACTCTTAGTGCACAGACTACAGTCCACACCCATTAACCACAGCTTCTGGGAATAGGACCCAGCACCGATACACTGCAAAACCCCCCATGAGATTCCAGGGTCCAGTCACTTTCAAGAACCAGTGTTCGAAGAGCCCACTTCCCTTTAGCCTGTATCCTGGCCGCGGTGGTCTCACTCAAATCCCATTGTCCCCTCCCAGCCCCCCAGGCCGAGGGCCACCATATAACCTTATATTTCTTCTAAGTGTCCATACAATGGAACCCAAACAACCCAGCTCAAGCAAAGTGAGAGAGAGAGAGAGAGAGAGAGAGAGAGAGAGAGAGAGTGCGTGCGCGTGTGTGAATGGAGCATGATACATTCAAAGGAGCCAGGGATTCTGGATGTGGGCCTTGATCTATGGTGGTTTTCTCTGGTACGCAGTCTCTTCCCACTGGGGTAACTCCACCTCCTCATTCCCAACCGAGTTCCTCTGCTCCCCCCACTCCAGGTCCTCCTCCTTCATCCGTCTGGCCACCCCACAGCCTGTCATGCGCCTCTCCCCTCCACAGGCCATCCCCCTCAGCTCCTCTATCTCCGAGAGAAAAATCCCATCAACCCAGGTCACCCTGTCACCCTGCTGTACACAGCCTTAGGTCGCTGACGTCCTGGGGATGGCCCCCTCAGGCCACGTGCCCCTCCCTGGTCCAGAGCTCCCTGTTCTGCTCACAAACCCTTTCCTTCACCCAGTGCACCCCAGACACAGTGCTAAACGCTGGAGGAGATGGAAGCCATGAGCCAGGACTGTGCCTTCCTTCCAGGCCTCCTTCAATCTGCCGGATATCACAGACCTGATGTGAGCGAGTGTTTTTCCAGAAGAGGAGCGAGGTGCTGTGGAAAAGCAAAGGAGTCAGGGTCCACACGGAGGCCTAGGAGCCACCCAGGCGAGGGGTTCCCAGCCAGGCTTTCGATTTTCTTGCTCGTTATGGGATCTAAGGGAAGGCACACTTGATCTCTCTGACCCTCGGTTTCCTTTTCTACTAGGTTGGGGTACAAAAGCCTGTCTCGTGGGGCTGCTTGGAGAACACATGATCTAAAGCACTTGCTGCAGTATCTGTCCAATACACACAGTCCGCTCTGAGCCTGTTACTGATCATGACGATTCTTATTATTTGCATTTACTACGAACACTCGGGAGCTCGCTAACAAACACGGCATCGGGTTTGGGCCCTCGGGAGGGGGAGGCTTTTGACAGATGAACCGTGTGCAGCCGAGTCCTCTCAGGCCGGAGGAACAGCACACAGGAAGGCACAACAAAGGCACATAGGGGACGGTGAGCTCTCAGTGTCATATGTCGCAACGGTGGGCGCGACTCCCCAACTTGGGCGCGAGAATAGACTCGTGTGCTTCTCCTCTTCCGTACAGTGTCCAGCGTGTGCTGGGCCACAGGGGGCTCTCGGAGGACATGCTGAGTCACGGATGGATGGATCGGCCAGGTTCAATGAGCACAGGAAGGAATCACCCGCTTAGGAGAATGAACGTCCATTTCCTGGATTAAAACACACGTTCCTTGGACTCGGGAGAGCTAAACGGAATTTCCCTTTCACCCAAAGCAGGACATGAACGTCTCACATCAGGAAGACGACAGGCGCCCACAAAGAACACGGAAGCTGGTAGAGCGGCAGTCACCCCCTCCTTCGGCGTCGGTGGGAGCACCTCCTCAGCCTCTTCCCGGCCCCTCCCTCCAGGCCTCATCCCCCCAAGTCTCGTGAGAGGCACTGTCCTGCTGCGGCCCAAATGCTCCTTTCTGGTGTCAGGGTCAATCTGAATCGAGAAAAAACACAGTCCTCGGTGGGGCACGAAGGGAGAGAGACGGCCTTCCCTCTCTTTCCTTAGAGCATTTATGATGCCACGCTTATTATGAATTCCTTCTCTGCCCTTTTGAGATGTAAGTAAATCTTCTTAAAGGCTAAATAAGCCTCTACTCTAAGCACCCGTACAGCTCAGACATGTTTTGGGGACCTTCAGACATCTCTGAATGGCAAACATCTCCCGTCTCTCTCCCAGTATTCCTGGGAGGGTGGGCACCATCTAACTTTGGCAGGTGCCATGCCTCACTCCAAGGTGCGGAACTAGGTCCCATCATGAAGGATTCTAGAAGTTTCATTTTCCCTTTGGATACAGCCCATAAGCAATGACACAGATGGCCGCCCCATTAGCAGGTAAGCTAGGATGAGGTGTGCGTGACAAATGGTGCTGTCCAGTCCCTCCTGCTTGAGAACTAGTAGTCGTTGAACCTGAAAACATTATGCAATGTGGTGTATCAGCTATAGACTGATAGACTCTATAGACTGTAGAAAGGGATGAAAATTCTTTCTGTCAATGCAATCTCTTAGCCAATTGCCTATGATACACATCACGTCCTGGTTCGATGTTTATTCAATAAACCTTTTCTTTCTCGTCTCCTTTTGTGGAGAGGTTTTTTGGGGGAGGAAGAGATTTTGTTTTTCATGATGCATCCCCAACATTGGCCCAGCTGTCCTCAGGACATAGGCTTTACCTGACTCTCAGTTCAGGGAGCCAAGACAGAAGCTTACAGTATGGCGAGGGGGCGCTAATGTTAATTCAAGAGAGAAGCACTATGAACCTGATTCTGGCCACAAGGCAAGTTATTTTTACTCCCTTCCATCCCTCATCCTGTGAATTCTCTCTCAAAGTTAGGTTAGTTAGGACGCCGAAAGATCCATGCATAGAAAGCCCCAGTCTCTGAACTTAATGTAGGAAAAATTAAATCTTCATTTCACTGACTGCTAACTCAAATTTAGTAGTATCTCCTTCTGTTACAAATGCTGGACACAAAACGCGGTAGTAGTAACAGGACCCGTGACCAACACCAACACCAGCAAAAAAATCACAGGTATTTTCATGTCCCCCCAAAGTTGTTGCAGGTACTGCAAAATATTATATACACTCATTACTACTTCAAAATTATGGTCGCTATTAGATCTGCTGAGCAGGGACGGGAGAACAGAGGAAGTCAGTCTTCTAAAGGCCAGGGCCAGGCAGCTAGCCTCCACAGAAGCTTCGTCAAACAACAGAAGTCTCTACCCCTACCACGTCACACGGTCAGGCTAACAAGAACAAGTACCATGGGATAACAGGAACAGCGCGCAGAGGAAAAATAACTTGCAAAGGAACCCGCTCTGAGGTTCAGTGCAAGGGAAAGGTCTAAAGATGAGAGTCAAGCAGACATTTCTCTGATAAACTCACCCCCACCTAAAAACACAAAGTGTTCCAACAGGAACTTGACGGTTTAGGTGCACTGAGGGTAAACACAGCAACAGCTCACTCCTCCACACCGTAGGCCTACCAGGAGGAAAAGCAGGTCCCCTTCTGGAGAGAAACACAAGTTGTCTAAGTTTCTACAGTTCTACCAAGACGTCCGCTTTCGAGAAAATTTTGACGCAAATGGAAAGGCAAGAAGAAAAACCCACACACTCCCAAGAGATAGACAGCAATCATTAAGAGGCAGACTCAGGTAGACATGGATGTTGGAACTACCTGATAGGGATTTTTTTTTTTTAACTAACTAATAGGTTAAAGTCTCTGACACCTAAGATACACATCATGCAAGATCAGATGTGTAATTTCACTACAGAGATAGGAACTGTACGAATCCAGTGAAGATGCTAGAAATGAAAAATACCATAATGAAGATGAAAAACATCCTCAGTGAGCTCATGAGTTGACTCCACTAGGGAGGAAAAAAAAATCAGTGAAGCTGAAGTAAGTTAATTAGGGATTATCTAAACTGAAATGCAAGGAGTAAAAAAGAATGAGAGAGGGAGGAAGAAAAGAACAGGACATCTAAGAGCTTGGGTCAATATCGAACAGTCTAATATTCATCTAATGGAATCCCAGAAGGAGAAGAGAGGGAGAAAGCAAGGCAGAAGAAATATTTTTAAAAAATAATGGCCGGGGGCCTGGGTGGCTCAGTGGGTTAAAGCCTCTGCTTTCGGCTCAGGTCATGATCTCAGCATCCAGGGATCGAGGCCCGCATCAGGCTCTCTGCTCAGCAGGGAGCCTGCTTCCTCCTCTCCCTGTCTCTCTGCCTGCCTCTCTGCCTACTTGTAATCTCTCTCTCTCTGTCAAATAAATAAATAAAATCTTTAAAAAAATATAATAATGGCCTCGAATTTTCCGAATTACTGACAGCATACCACAGGTCCAAGATTCTGAAAGAACACCAAGCAAACAAGCAAGATAAGTATCAGCACTAACACACACATATACACACACGTGAGCACACAAGCATGTCACACTTGAACTACTGATAATAAAAGCAGAGAGAAAATCTCAAAGATGGCAAGAGGAAAGACATCGCACAAATAAACAAGACAAGCGTGACAGCAGACTTCTCATCAGAAACCATGCAAGAGAGCCAGAGTAAACTGTAGACTTTGCCAAGTCACATAATCTCTGTTGCAACTAAATTCCGACCTTCTAGCACAAAAGGAATTATGGGCAATATGTAAACAAAAGGGCATGACTTTGTCCAATAAAACGTCATTTATACAACAGGTGATGGACCAGATATGGCCCACATGACAGCGTATCAGCCCCTGGTCTAACGCAAGCATGTTAGCAATGCTCTGTGCTAATGTGAAAGTGAAAGCACAGAGGACGGGAGGGAACACTTGGGGACATGCTGTTGCAAGGTCCTTGCCCTACATATCCAGTGCTATTATTTTAAAAGAAAGTCCAGTTAAAGATGTAAATTGCAAGCATTTCAGAAATTAGTAAAAAAAATTTTTAAGAGATACAAATAACAAGTCAATAAGGAGATAAAATGGAATCACAAAAAAAAATGCTCAGTGAACAGAAGTGAAGGCAGAAGAAGAGGGGAAAAAAAAACAAAGGACAGATGGCACAAAGAGAAAACAGCTGGTAAGATGGTGGATTTAAATCCAGCTATATCAAAATCACATTAAATACACCAGTGAAAAGATAAGACTGTCAGATTGAATACAACAGCGTGACCTAGCTATGTACTGTCTATGAGAAATCAACCAGACAGGGAACTTTGAGGGTGGATACAGGACTACCTGCATTGGTCAATATTCAGAGAACTGTACTGTGCAAAGAACACTCTAGGTAAATTTCCAAAGTCAAACCGGATGTAGGAGTGAAGACAGAACACAGGTGGTGACAAATGAGTCTGACTGTGTTGTAAATGAATCACAGAATCACGCTGAAGAGGATGGAGAAGAAAAGAACTGACCTAACTCTGGCAGCAAGTGTTTTGACCGGATAGCATGAAGCTCACGACTACACAGACTGAACACAAACCGTGTCCTCCAGTTGAAAAATTGGATTCCCACCGAGGCATGGATTAATAATTCTGAAACTGCTTTATCTGGATACCAGGGATGAAAATATAAGTAAACAAACTGCAGATAATAGGAGCAAGGTTTCTTGCTATTGGAGAAAGATTCTACGTGAAAGTGAAGGGGGGGAAATGCTAGAATGTGTCTTGTGGTCTGAACTCATGTTTGAGATTGATGGATGGGTGAGTAGATGGATAGGTGATAGATCAACATATACGTGAGTCTATGCATAAGTTACATACATATATATAGGTTTATCTCTTCTCACTGAGAGGGACTAGAAGCAGTGACACTCCAGGAGCACTACACACACACACACACAGGTCTTGGTTTTTAAATACCATTTTTCCAATAAAGGAAACTAGGGTTCACTGGAGAACTGATTCCAGGGCCTAAGCAGGGAAAGTACCAGATGAACCCAGAGGATCTTGTGGCAGAAAGTAAAGAAGTGCAGAAGAAGGAGGAGGAGGAGATGAAGGGGAAGGAGGAGGAGGAGGAGAGGAAGAAGAAGAAGAGGAAGAAGAAGAAGAAGAAGAAAGAGGAGGAGGGGAAAGAGGAAAGAAGAGGAGGAGGAAGAAGAGGAGAAAAAGCAAGAAAGAAAAAAAATGGGTGAGCATGTTGCAAAAGTATAGGAGCTGACCTGAGACATCCCCCAAAGGCCAAAGTTGGCACTTGTCCAACAAAATAGCATTATTAGATGACAACCCAAATAACTCAAAACAATTCATAAATCCATATGGATATAAATGATAACCAAATAAAGAAGTGAATAAGGAAGATGCAACTCTTCCTTGAAGAACTCCAATTAAAAAGCATAGAAAGAATGAGGGAAGCAGAAAAATCACCATTATAATACCAGTAATCATTGTCATGGGCAGGATCCACTGATGGAAGCTAAGGTTAGTGCACAAGGGTAAAAGCAGAAACCAAATATTTCCAAAGTTTCAAATACTTAGTAATTACAAAGGGAAGTCAGAGTGAAAAGTCCTGGCAGACATGGCCTTAACCAGATCATTGAGGTTAATATCTTGGGGATACACAGTCACACCAATCCCCCACCCCCTTGGGAAGTGCTGGGGTAGCGCATCGGCTATTGCCTCTTTCTCAATACCATAACAACTTCAGTGTGATCATGAAAAAATATTAGACAAACCCAAATCGAGGGACTCTGTAACAACTCTTCAACAGCGTCAAGATCGTGAAAGAAAGGGGACTGAAGAAGAGTCACAGACTGGAGGAGACTAAGGAGACCTTAACTCAATGCCACTGAGAATCCTGGAACAGGAAAAGGAACTGGTAGAAAAACTGGTGGAATCTGAATAAATTTCACAGCTTAGTTTAAAAAAAAATGGACTGGTTCAACATTGTCACCTACTCTTCGTTATCAAACAATTAATAAAGACCCCAAGGCCCAAGGAGTCTGGGAGAAAGAGCACAGTGAGTTCTAGATGGAAAAAGAAGATGCAGTCTTTATTTACAAAGCCTGGGGGCAGGGGGTTCTGATCCAGACCTTGAAGGATCATCGATGACAACCAGAAATGAGTAGAGAAGAGATTTGGGGTCGGGTCTGGGGGTAGAGATAGAGCAGCAAGTTTATCAAAGGCTTGGCAGTGGTAAAGTCCAAAATGTGTTTGGTATTCACTGTGCAGGTTGCCAAAGAGAAAATACCCTTATGGGTTTGTTGAGTGGCTAGTTTGGAAAGGCAGGCTGAGACCAACACATCATAGCCTCAAATGGCAGCCTAAGAAGTTAGTGCTTTATCCTAAGGGATAAAGAGAGCCACCAAAAGCTTCAATAAGTGGGAGTGAAACATTATGGAACCTCCATTTTATGAAAATGAACTTGGCCACGGAGGGCAGACCATATGGGGTAGGAAGCAGAAGACAACGAAGGTAGACAACTTCTGTGATGGTCTACATATGCAGTTGTAGGGTCAAGCTGTGATCGGGAGCTGATTGCCATGGAGAATCGATAAAAGGGGAAGCACGTTTCCAAATTTACCCATTCCTAAGTCCGTGTAAATGGAGAGCTCCAACAATAAGACTCCCAATAACCACCCCGGTTCAAGGTGAGACGTAGCAGCAGCATCCTGCAGGGCTGACTCCAAGCTATGAAATGTGAGTCCTTGTAACTCCCCCCTCGTTTAAGTCCTTTTTGGTTGTAGGAAAACTGATTCTTCATTTGTTTCCCCAACTATCCATTAAAGAAGGACCAGAGAACCAGGAAGAAAAAAGTGCTTCAGGAACCATGGTCACAGGTTTCCCTGCCAGGGGCCCTGGTGTGAGCCTCTGTCTATGGAGACTGGCTGCTTCGAGAAGTCTCTGACTCCCACCCCATCCCAGTTCAGAAACGAAACAAAGAAAAAAAGAAAAAAACGATGGTCTTAAAATCCCAATGAAATTGAACTTCCTTTAAGTATTTATTTGTTTGCTAATTACTATTGCATGAGTAATTACTCTCAGTACTACGAATACCTCTGCTCTATGGAACAGAAGAAGGAAAGAGGAGGCAGCTGGTGGGGGGTAGGGTGGGGAGGGAGTGCAGGGGACCAGAGGGGGAGCCAAAGGCAAATTTCACCTACTTCGCGAGGGTGCTGTGTGCTCCTTGGATCCTGGTTTGGGAATGGAAATTCTCGTCCCTACTGCCTCTTGTCCTTCTAATGGGAATCAGACTCTGGAGATTCCGGTTAGGCACCAACTTGAAGAATTCCCTGAAAATATATTCAATGTCAGTTGCTGGTACGTACATCTAAATGGCATTTCCCTTGCATTTTCCATGTTAATGAGATAAAATATTGGAAAAATCATTTATATAAATTAGAATTTTGTAATATGGCCATTTATGGCCAGGTTTAGCATTCTTAAAAGGACTCCACAAGAAGGCAATCAATTACACTTAATAGATGAAGAGACTTGTATTAAAGCCCAGAGCAAACCAACTAACAGAAGGTAGAATCAAAACTCCAAGAGTCTTGTAACAGGCTTTAGTGTCCCCAAATGTCAGTCGTTGATTCCATTCTCCAGTGAGTTCTGTGCCTGAGAAGCCAGCATGGGGAGATTTTGACATATAACACAGGGAAGCATTTAAAACCTCACTGTGTTCCACCCTCCCTGCCTGCCAATTACCTTAGCTGCTGAAGTAAAGCCTGGTCTCCCCCATTTGGAGGGCATATTGTCAGGACCCCTTTCACCTTCCATTAACTTCACATGAGAGTCCCGCTTCACGGGAGCTTTGGCCTGCTGGTCGACCTTCTTCATTCTCCTGGTTGCCTTGTTCTCAGCTGGCTTGGCCACCACTTACTGGCTGTCATTAGAATAGGCATGGCTGGTTCCTTCCTGGTCTTACCCTTCTCTCTTCCTCTTGGTCTTGCCCCTCAGCAGCCCCCCTCCCATTTTTTCTCCTTCCTCGTCATCCTTTCCCCTGCAGGGGCTCTAGGAAAAACTCATTGTTGGGTGGTAGCATTGTGACCACCCTCCTGGGCTTGTGATGTCAGTACTTGGTGCTGCCCAGAGAGAGAAGAAAGATGAATGAGGACTAAGTAAGGCTGCTGCATGGGGCTCTTTTGAGCCCAGCACTGGATTCAGAGCACAGCCTTGTCTACAGTGGGGCCAATAGGAAGCTTAGAGTACAGCATAACCAAATCTCTTCACAAAATTGGATTTTGCCTTGCTGATTTCTGAATTCACAACAGGCTACCTGGAGGAGACTTTTGATTGAGAAAGTTGCCCTCCAACAAATTGAAGAAATGTTGAGGGAGGAAACTGACTTGCCCATTTTTTACCAAGCCATGGAAATTTGGTGTTACATACTGTGTCTATTATTAAGAGATTTCTGTAATCGATGTTACTGCCAAAAAAAAAAGCATCAATTCCAAGAAATTTAAGGCTTCATATAATCATATGAAGCCTAAGTCACAGGGGGAAATGAATAGCTACAAGATACAATCACTGAATTGTCCAATCAACTAAAAATAGTTTTAAACTGGTGATAAAAATGGAAGGTTATTCTACAGTCAGAATGGAATTCTTTAAAATAAGATAGTTACTTCTGTACAAGCATCTAAAGTCTTTGCTCGGGGGGCACCTAGGTGGCTCAGTCAGTTGAGCATCCTACTCTTGATTTCGGCTCAGGGCATGACCTCAGGGACATGAGATCAAACCCCACGTTGGGTTCCATGCTCAGCAAGGAGTCTGCTTGAGATTCTCTCTCCCTCTCTTTCCCTCCCTCCTTGCCCCTACTCACGCTTGCTTGCACACATGTGCACACAATCTCTCTCTCTCAAATAATAGATAAATAAAATCTTTAAAAAAATAATAAAGTCTGCTCAGATGTGACCCTGGGAGCCCAAGAATGGAGTGGGCTTGTGCTCTCACAAGCAGTTTTGGGGCACAGTGAGAACACTTACTACCAAATCCTACACATCAGAGTAGAAGGTAGAATTTTTTAAATACCCATTCATGAACCATGGGCCACCTCATTCTTTGGGCAAATCCAGAACTGGAGCCAGCCCTCAGTCTTCCAGACAAACGAAACATCCAATCCCTTCCCACATCTTTGGATGGTGATTTTGAATCTCCATGGAAAAGGTACATTTGAGAAACAAGTTCTTATAAGGAAGAGAATTTTTTTTTCCTTTCGTCTCTAGCTCATGCTGCCTTGGATAGATTCGTGATCACTGCAGAGTCCTAAAAAGAGTGCTCTAATGTCAAAAGGCTGGGTGGTAGGTTCCAGTAACTGCCTGGGATTTGTACATTGCTTTGTTGACTTGTCATTATGCAACACAGTGCCATTCAGTAAATCGTGCAAATGTAGCAAGTTCGGCTGTCCTGGATGAGAGAATGCAACTGGAAACAGCAGTACCTAAAAGATCTACAGATCCTTTCCACTAAATACTCGTCTTTTCTCCTTTTTTTATCATTTTATTTTACTAATCTTTTCTCTAGTTTCTTCAGATCTTGTCAACCCTTCCTTATGAAAATTTGGAGGCTAAAAAATATTCATTTGCTTCTTTTTTATATAAAGATTTTATTTATTTATGTGACAGAAAGCGAGAGATCATAAGTAGGCAGAGAGGCAGGCAGAGAGAGAGGAGGAAGCAGGCTCCCTGCTGAGCAGAGAGCAAGATGCGGGGCTCGATCCCAGGATCCTGAGATCATGACCCGAGCCGAAGGCAGAGGCTTCACTCACTGAGCCACCCAGGCGCCCCTTCATGTGCTTCTTGAATTGTGATTTTCATCTTCAAAAGTGTGCACCAGGGTGCGATGGTCTATGGAGACCAGAAGCGGTGTTACCGAAGCCAGCATGTTCAACGGGTCCCGAGACTCCAGCTCATGGAACAACAATCTGCCTCCATAGAATAAGATCATGTAGCTTTGCATTTTCCCAACCCTGTGCTCTCAGGCTGCATGGATATACGTCTGTTAGCCTGAAACAAAGGAAGTCATTTTTGCTAGTCTTCTCCACAGGTCAGACCACACCTGCAAAACCACACCCAGTGTGGCCATCAGAACTGAAGACACTAAGGATGGCAGTAGGCCCATTTGGAAGAGGATGATCCAGCATGAAAGGGAAGGCTGAACCACTCTCCAAGTGTTTAATAACAACCGAAGCTGTGTGACTTGCAGAACAGCCCGGTGTAGGGAGTGGGACATGGAGGAATGGAGAGCCGACATGTAAGAACACTTATGTTCGTCTGCAGATTCCAGAGGCTCTGTGATAGTAACGAAAAGGATCTAGGGAGACAGGTCAGTCTCATGCACACAACCTGCACTGTCTGGAGCCCAGGAGTTCCCAGCCAGAACCCCAGTCGGAAAGGGGCTGTGCAAGTTTTCCCAAACATGAGGCAGCAAGTTGAACTAGAAACCCCACTGCTTCTCCCAGCCCTGACTCAATGAATTCGCTCTCTCCTTCTCCCCGTCTTCCAGAGGGAACTGCTGTGTCTTTTGCAAAACCAATGGGAGAATTCTAGGTTAGCAAAGACATAGGAAAACTAATTCCAGAGGATACACGCACCCCTGTGTTTCTAGCAGCATTATCTGCAATAGCCAGATTATGGAAGCAGCCTCGTGTCTACAGACAGACGAATGGATAAGAAGATGTGGTATGTCTAGAGAATGGAATATTACTCATCCATACAAAAGAAGGAAATCCTACCATTTCAACAACATGGATGGATCTAGAGAGTATAAGCAAACAAAGTCAGTCAGAGAAAGACAAATATGTTGTGATTTCATGCATTCGTGGAATTTAAGAAACAAATGAGCAAAGGAAAAAAAGAGAGAGAGGACACACCAAGAAAAAACTCTCAACTATAGAGAACAAACTGATGGTTTCCAGAGGGGAGGTGGGTGGAGGGACGGAGGAAGTAGACGATGGAAATGAAGGAGGACACTTGTCCTGATGAGCACTAAGTAATGCATAGAATCGCTGAATCACCATATCGCACACCTGAAACTAGTATAACACTTTCCATTAACTACACTGGGATTAAAATTAAAAGCTTAATAAAAAATAAAGTAAGAAATAAAAACACATACCTTAATGAAAAAAAATACAAGAATCCTGGCTTAGGCTTCACTGTACCGCACCAAAGCAACGCACAGAGGAATGGCGGTCTGTGTAGAGACGAGCAAGCCGAGATGGGAACACTGCTCTCGGATTCTGCTGGATTGAGCTTAGCTGCTCTCCCTCACACACACACACACATGCTCCCCTCAGAAGATGACCTGGGTGTTTGGGAGCAGAGAAGGCCATGGAGGCTTCTGCCCCAAGAGGAGAGAAGCGGTGAGAGAATTCTGTCTAAAGGGATCCTGAGAGGAGCACCCAAGTGGCTCAGTCAGTTAAGTGTCTGATTCTAGATTTCCACTCAGGTCATGATCTCAGTATCATCATGAGATCGAGCCCCGCATGAGGGTCCACGCTGGCCATGAAGCCTGTTTAAGATTCTTTTTCTGTCCCTCTCCTCTACCCTCTCTCAAGAAATAAATGAAGTGCTCCTGAGAATAAGCTGCTCTCAAGAGTTCCAGATCTGCCCTTGAGCCAGATGCCAGGCGCTATCCGTAAGTGACCCAAGTCCCCAGAGGGAAACTCTTATCTTCTTCCCTGAACAGTGAGGATATTAAAAAAACAAAACAAAACAAAATAAAACAAAACAAAAACCCAAAGGTCTTTTTGGAATCTGGGGTGTCCTGGGTAGGGCATGGCTCTGGGGAAGACCTGGATTCCGTTCGGTGCTCTGTCACTTACGAGACCCTGCATGGGTCACCTCAAGACCCCGCATGTGTCACCTCAAGGCCCCAGTCCCCACATTGGAAAGCAAGGAAGTGGGAACAGAAGTTCATCAGCTCTGGCCTGTCTGCGATGTGACTTCATGGGGGACACAGACAATCTTGCATCAGCAGCCCTGCCCGCCCATCCCCCCAAATACACACAGCCACTGTCAGCTGGCGCCCATGGCCCCCCTAGGCATCTCTAATCATTTCAAGGGATGCTGAGATGGTTTCGAAAGAAGAAATTGATACAAATTCACTTGGATTTTAAAACAGTTAACATCCTACCCGATACTTTCTCCTCCCCCTGCTCCCTCCCCTGGGAAAGTGAAAGTGAAGGTTTGGGCATCACTAACCTAATCAGAGGATATTCTGAGCTTCTTGAATTTCAAATAGGAGGGAGGGAAGGACGCAAGGGGTGAGGGTGGGCAGACAGTTATTCATTCCTGAGCCAATACTGCTCAGTTTTATCACCCTGCTTTGTAACATTGGACCCAGGGAAGCATGATCTGGCTCAGGCAATATTCCACCCGGCCCCAGGGGCTCGGGGGACCCAGAGACAGAGGGATCAGCTAGAGAGGATCGGAATGAGGGCATATCACCCTAATTCACGGACGCGTGTACCCATATGCATGCACACGCGTGCACGTGCCCACACACGCCCCTCCAGAGCCAGCATCAAACATCTGACTACACATCAAGTACCACCACCGCTGGTTCCACTGTTTCTCATGGGGTCCAAGTTCAAGCCATACTGGACCATTTCCATTTCTTTATGCTTGTCCTGTTCCCTTCTACCACAGGGCCTTTGGACATGCTTTTCCCTCTCCTTGGAATCCTATCCCCTCTTTACCTGATTACCTTCTACTCATTCTTCAACCTTAGTTCAACCATCACTATCCTCCCCGACTATATCAATTCTCCCTGCTAGACAGTCTTACTATTCTATGTATCTTTTATTTGAAGTATTTGTTATAGTTCAAATTTTCCACTTATGTGTGCAACTATTACAAAATCTCTCTTCAGTAGACAGACTGTGCAGGAAGGAAAAGACCATTTCTGTTTAAGTATCTGCACGGTGCCTGGCACATAGTAGTTGCTCAATACATATTTTTAAATGAATGCTTAAATGTCCTATCATGGATCAGAATGCCTGGTTACAAATATATATTCATCATAGTAAAAATGATAAAAACCAGCTATAACAAAAATATAATTATCCTAATAAAAATTAAGTAACCTCAGGGCGACTGGGTGGTTTAGTCTTTAAGTGTCTGCCTTCGGCTCAGGGCATGATCCCAGGGTCCTGGGATCGAGCCCCACTTTGGGCTCCCTGCTTGGCGGGAAGCCTGCTTCTCCCTCTCCCACTCCCCCCGCTTGTGTTCCCTCTTTCGCTGTGTCTCTCTCTGTCAAATAATTAACTAAAATCTTTTAAAAAAATAAATACATAAATAAAGTAACTACCCATATACTAATGTTACAAATACCAGTGGCCTTATCAAGAATAAGCAGGAGGGAAGTCACAAAGAATATACTCATGCAACAAGCCATTTCTGAGTGCTTACTATGTGCAAGGTACAATGGTGGGGGGTAAGCGTCTTTTTTTTAAAAAGTGGGACTTTGTTTTTTAAAAAAAGCGGGTGGCTCCAACACCAGTTGGAGGTTCTACTGGGCTGGTGGCCCCTCCCTCGGGGGCAGTCCCCTTTGCCCGTGTTGCAGGGGACACCTTGCTCTGTGTTAGTTCTGCAGGTTACCTTTCCCTTCGTTCTTGCCTTCCAAATTTGACGACATAGCTTTTCCACCGGAGAAGCCCCTCCTATTTTCCACATTGTTGTAAGTTACTAAGTTCTGAAGTTTCCTTGAAATTGAATGTGACATGTGAAGTAAAGGGAAAATAAATGCATGTCTGTTTGGGTAGCAGTGGACCTTGTGAGGGCCCCCCAACCTCACAGCTCCGACGCAGGACGTAAGAGCAAGCAGGAGGAGGGAAGCCTCCCAGAAAGGGGGGCGAGCAGTGCATGACACACGGCTGAGTCTGGGAAGCCAGAGCACAGGCCGAAGGTACTAAGTGCAAGGAACAAATGACAAGAATTCGAAACTGCTCAACAGAGAAGCCTCCTCCGGAGGAAGCATTTTTTTTTTTTAAGATTTTTTAAATTAGTTAATTTATTTATTTGACACAGAGAGAGAGAGAGATCACAAGTAGGCAGAGAGGCAGGCAGAGAGAGAGGAGGAAGCAGGCTCCCTGCTGAGCAGAGAGCCCGCTGCAGGGCTCGATCCCAGGACCCTGAGATCATGACCTGAGCCGAAGGCAGAGGCTTTAATCCACTGAGCCACCCAGGCGTCCTGGAGGCAGCATTTTATAGTGCTTACGAACAAAGTATCTGGAGCCAAGAGGTGTGGGTTCAAATCCTAACCCCGACCTTTACAGGCTGTGTGACCGGGGCAAGCCCCTCAACCTCTCGGCCTCAACATCTCTCAAACACAGACAGTAACAGACCAACTCACAGAGCTGCCCGGAAGAGCTAAATGCCTGAATATATAGAACGCTCTTAGACAAGAACCTGTCACATAAGGACCATATAAAGATTTGTTAAATACATAGAAAAACCAACAACCTATGTGAAAATCATGGTCATCCAGTTAGAAAAGACAGATTCCAATTAAAGCAAGTTCCTGTTTCAAAGTATGTTTAAAACAGTTGAAGATATGTTTAAAATGGTTTGAACCATTTAAAATAAAAAACACTTACATAAATTTAAATTTTAAATTTAAATACATTTTAAGTACATATTAAATGCACTTTTTAAAGCATACATTAAATATAGTTTTAAGTAAGGGCTTAAAAGTAATGAATGTGAGGGTTTCCAAGTGGCAGACTAAGGGGAGCTTAAGGACAGCATGGGGGGCGGGGCGGGGGGATCGGGGGCAGAGAGTGGGAAGCTTTCTTTCTCCCCCTGACAAGGAAAAGGCCCCCGGGGAAAAACACACCTCCTCTAGGAAGAACACACTGGGGGAAATCTCCATATATAAGAATGGCAGAGTCTGAACACAGAACCAACTAAAACAGGGTGAGATTATACGTAAATGACAGAGTATAAGAAAGGAGAATGCGGGGCGCCTGGGTGGCTCAGTGGGTTAAAGCCTCTGCCTTCGGCTCAGGTCATGATCTCAGGG
>LNAC01000054.1:342514-477642 GCA_002007465.1 Ailurus styani
AGCCTGCTTCCTCCTCTCTCTCTCTGCCTGCCTCTCTGCCTACCTGTAATCTCTCTCTGTCAAATAAATAAAATCTTTAAAAAAAAAGAAAAGAAAGGAGAGCGCAGCCGTCCCTGCTGTTCTGTGAGAATCTGCCACACCCTCCTCCAAAAGATCAGGAGCCCCAGGATAGCGCGCAAAGGGGACAGCGAAACAGATCAGAGGAAGGACCAGGAGACTGTGTACCACGGCTGGTATTTCCGAGCCGGTTTTCTAGAAACCAGGCACGTGGAGCGCTTTGATGAAATGTTTCAAAAATAAATTTAAATCTAGACAGAATCACTTCCCACCCACCCACCCTCCTGCCAAAATGTGCTCCCTCCTCGAAGACTACATTTTAAATCCAGTCCTTTTCCAACTTACAGGCAGCAAGGAAGACAAACTTTTCAAACCAAAAGCAACAAGTTTCAAGCAACTGGAGCAAGACTTTCCCAGAATTCTGAGAATTGTTGCTCTTACAGGAAATGTTGCAATCCCAGCACAGGCCCAGCCAAGAGGGAGGCGTTTTCCAGAATGCGCGGCTCACTGTAGGCACCGCAGGAAAGATGTGCGCGGCTCAATGTTACAAACAGTTCTGCGTGCTCCCTCCCCGCCCAGAGCAAGATGGGTTAATCAGCTTGGGCGGACCCTTCATTGCTTGAATGTCCCTCCAGAATTCGGGGCTGTCTGTCTTGAACAAATACTCTGCACGTGTGCACACGTCGGGAGGGCGCCCATGGGGCTGGAGGTGGGGGGCCTGTCGGGCCGTGGGTCTTTCTTTAGGCTTCTGTTTCCCAGAGCTGCATCATGCCAACGGAGAGCTAGACCTCGTGGGGAAGCCTTCCCTCGGACATCCCTGAGGTCCGTGGACAATCCGTCACTGGCTTCTCTGTACTAATGAGTCACGTGCAAGCCCATGAAGGCACGAGTCCCAACGTGTCGCTGTGCCATTTTGTAGTCGGCTGCCTCTTCGGACGGCTGGGGCGCCCTCGGACGGAAAGCCTCGCCATGACCCGCTCATCACCGACTCCCGGGTACCCAACCCATCTGCGCAGCACGGAGGACGGAGCCAGGACCGGAGGGACAGGACAGACGCAGGGAGCCTCCCCTTGGAGGCGGCAGCCACACACAGTTGGGTATGTCCAGTCCAGACCTGGCCCCCAGCTCCAGATTCGCCATCCGACGACCTGCTGGACACTTCCCAACGCTCCACAGGCACTTCAGCCTCCAGGAGGCAGCAATGAACTGCTCACTGGTCTCCTGCCTCCAAGCCCACCCATGACTGGCCTCTAACGGGGTTGCCGATCAGAGGGGACATCATCTGCTTCCAGACCGTCCAGGCCACCCGCCCCGTGACCATCACCTCTAGGGTGAAGTGCAAGGTCCTCGGGAAGGCAGACGCAGCCCCCACCCGTGCCATCAGCACCCCTGCTTCCTGCTCTCCTCCACTTCCATCCCCCGCTCCTGGCCTGGTCCTACCGCAAGCCCCGGGCGCCGGACTCGGGGGGCTGGTCTCCCCTCCGGGCCTGCTCCTTGCGGCTCCCCCAAGACTCCGCGCAACACTCGCTTTGTCTCGGAAGACTTTTTTCCGAATTGCTTCTAAACTCGCCACCCACCGAGCGGAGTTCCAAACCCCACAGCCCCTGTGCCCGAGGCTGTGCTGACCCGACTGCGTGAACGCCCCCCGTGCACACGCGGCGCTGCAGCTCAGGGAAGCAGGCAGACGCGCTCGGCCACACGCGGGTCCTCCGTGGTGGGGCTTAGGACGTGTCCTCCTAATCCAGTCCCCTGCCGTAGACCATCAAGACTTCCTGTCAGGGGCGCCTGGGTGGCTCAGTGGGTTAAACCTTTGCCTTTGGCTCAGGTCATGATCTCAGGGTCCTGGGATCGAGGCCCATATCGGGCTCCCTGCTCAGGGGAGAACCTGCTTCCCCCTTCTCTCTGCCTGCCTCTCCGCCTACTTGTGATCTCTCTCTCTGTCAAATAAATACACAAAATCTTAAAAAAAAAAAAAGACTTCTTGTCACTCCATCCTCGAGACAGAAACTTCCTACGTGGCATCTCCCATCCGCTGCTTCCGATCTTGTTTCTAGAAAAGCCCCGTGAAGGGCAGTGCGGGCCCTGCAGGTGAGGCCCGTGGGTGGCCTCTCCTTGCCTCCCTCCCCTGCACACGGCAGCCACCACACTGCGCTCGCCCGGAGGCCTGGGCTGGAAACTGTGTACGGCTCCCGCCCCAGGCTGTGGAATGGGGACTGGACCCCGGGGAGCAGCCCCAGGCTGCCTGCAAAGCCACCAACAGGAGGAGGGGCTCGTCTACCTGGACTTCCTGCCTCCACTCTCCTCCCCACTCCCCTCCTCGGGGCAGGTGGCTCCCCTGCTCCAGGCTCAACTGCCACCAACCGCCCGCTGGTCCGGATTCCTGGCCTCTGATTGGGCCCCGTCCCTGCCAGTCCCCTGGGAAACAGACCTGCTCCTCACCCATCCCTGGGGAACCCCCCCCCCCACCAGCAGCTCACCGGGCCTCCTGAGTGCCCGGCAAATCCTCCTGTTCCGCACTCTGTTCCTGGCTCTCCGGGGTCTCCCAGCTGGGAGCTCTTTTTGAGGCCTGAGACTATCTGCCGGCCCTATTCTGATCCCCAAGGCTCAGGACAGCCCACAGAGGGACAAATGGGTGTTCAGGCTTTCTCCCTTTCTCCCTGGATCATTCCAAAAGCCTGTCCTTGAGCCTCGCCACCCCCTAACTTATCCCAGCCACAGAGGCTCCTCGAGCCAGATCCAGGACGAGTCCAGAAGCCAGAATGGGCAAGGGTGCGGAGGATGGCGCTGGCCCTCCGTCTGCGGGACACCCCATCTTGGGAAACCCCAAAGGAAGTGTCCATGGACTGCAAAGCACTAATACAGTCACAGGGACAATCTGCAGGGCCTGGGCTAAGGCTCGGGGACCACAGAGGGCGGTGGGACCGACGCAGGACAAAGGAACCAAAGGGCACAGGACGAGGAAGCAGAATCTGCAGAAGGAACTTGAAAGCTATGGGGGCTTTTGTTAGGTACATGTGACCGCACCCACCACAAGCACGGTCCACCAGGGCCAACCAACAGACGGCATGGGTACCGATGTGAACCTTTTCCCGTGGCCACTAGGGAGCCATGGAAGGCTTTTTAAATCATTTCTCTGCCTGGGGGGGTGGATCCAGGGAAAAGAGGTTAGATACTAGCCCAAATGTTCTTAGCTCCTCCCGGGCTCCGTGGGCCCTCAGTAAGAGCTGCGGACCAACTCAGCCAGCATCGGGGGAGGGGTAGGTCCTGGTCTGGAGACGGCGTGTACCCACAGCAGAACGCCACGCTTTGTCGGAGCATTTGCTCTCCCCTTGAAACGTAAAGGTCAAACGGTACATTCGCGACAACATCACTCACATTAATGTTGGAAGGCCACACGTTTCTAATCCAGCCAGGGTCCCTCATCATTGGAATCTGAAACAGAAAACCAGGAGGAATTAATGAATGGAAATATTCTGGAAATAGACAGTGGTCATGACTGCACAACCTTGTGAAGATACTGAGCCCCACTGCACTGTACCCTCGAACACAGCGAATTGTATGGTACGTATTTATATCTCAAAGAAAAGAAATTAAACAAGAAGACGATGTGCCGAGTTTCCTCCGAGCATGTTTACGGAGAGTGTGAGGTCTGGGTTACGCGGGACACATTACAAGGTTGTAAATCTGCCCCCCGGGCCCCCGTCCCGGCCATCCCTGCCCTGTCTCCACTTTTCTCCTTCCCAAAGCACACGCGGGGCGACGTGCAGAAACCAATGGACTTAGAGTCAGAAGTCATGCCTTCTAGTGCTGCCTCTACAGCTTCTTAGCTGTGAATGCACAAGGCTTGACTTCTCAGCTGTAAAATGGGTGTAACAGTCACCCCAGAGCTGACAGGTGCGTCGTGAGCATTAACGGAGTCCGTTCGGGGGAAGATGAGCCGGTCAGACGGCTGGCGTGGCCCCACCAGAGCCAGGGGGGCCTGTGCCATCGCTTTTCCTACCGGGGCCCCAGGTAGAGCCCCCGGGATGCCACCCCCACGCTGGTGCAGCCCGGCCTAAGGGACATGCTGAGTTCTTGTGGGCCTCAAATTCTCCCTAAGCTATACTCAAAAACATGCATGCTCCAAGTTCAACGACAGCAGCCCAGAATCAACCACCTTTGATGCCCCTTATGACGTTTTCCCTTGTCCTATCACCTCCTCGCCCTGTCACCCCATCTGCTGCACATCGGACACGCGTAGCTTTTCCAGCCCATGCTGTTGACTGGCCGGTGTGTTACTTTCTATCACCATTTAATGAGTTTCTCTCAGGGGTCAGGTACTTAGGTGGGTAGTGGGAATGCACAGATGGGGCAAATGTAAATTCTGCCCTTGAGTCACTCACTGTGGAGCAGGCACTGGGCAGGAAGACAGACACGTCTGTCGTTTCCGGGGTGACCACTCACTGACACATGCCCAGGGCTTCCTGGGAGCACAGGAGGGAGCCAGTGGTTTTCCGGCAGGGAGTGCGAGGAATTCCGTGCCATCCACAGAAGGTGATGTCTGAGCTGCTTCTGAAGGACAAGTGGGGCTCTCAGAGAAGAGAGAAGAGAGAAAGGCCTTTCCAAGCAGGGAGGGGAGCGTGTTCAAAGAAACAAAGGCATCACGTGTATATTTGGAGAACAGCATGGAAGGCCCTGTGACCGGGGAACAGTGGGAGGGACCGTTGGTGGGGCCACGGTCAGGAGACGTGGGTAAAGTGGGGCCCTTTTCTTTTCCAGAAAAATGCCCTCCTCAAACAAGATCTTTTAGGAGGACTTATATAAATAGATAGAAGAGGAACTGCATCGGGAGGAGGCCCCAGGCCCTGGTGTTGGGTGCAGAACCCGGAGGTGCCAGAGAACACAGTCTGAGAACAGTCGCTGGGCACGGTGGGAGGTACAGAGGAGTGGGATGAGCAGACCTGTGTTTCATAAGACCATTCCAACCGCTGGTACGGGAGGCTAAGGAGTGAATTTAAAAGCTATTCCAGGAAAGGATGACCAGGAGGTGAGCCAAGGTGGGAACAGGGGGCTGAAGAGAAAGAGGGAGCTGAGGGCACGTCCTCGTGGTGGAATCGCCTGGGCGTCGTGGGGGATTTGGGTTGGCGGGGTGGGCGAAGACAGAGATGTTGAGGATGACTGAAGTCTGTGGCCTGGGTGACCAGGTAGATGATGGTATCATTAACAAAATGAGGAGACCAGAAGGATAAATTCCAGGGGGACCATCCTAGGATACTGGAACCACATCTGGAATAAGATGGATAGAGTTCCTCTAACAGGCCCGGGAAAGGCAGCAGATGTGAGTCAAGCAATCCCACCTGAGTCTGAATCTTTGTTGGGGAAGTGGGGCACCAAGATCAGCTTCTCCATCTATGAACTGCTTGATGTGGCCATTAAGTCAGTCCTGGTTTCCTCTGAATGATGCATTTAAAACACTTCTGGGAATCTAGCTACTACCCCCATTTCCGCTCCCGTGGAATATTACAGCACGCTATGAAAAAAATCACGCAGCTTGGATACAGATGTTCTAGACCATCCAACTCAAATTCCTCCTGGGGCGCGGGCACACGCTGCGCACAATGGCTGTACTCATTTCTCACTCACGAGGCAGGCTAGGAAGGCCAGCGGCAGTTTAAAGCCACAATGCTTGCATTTGATCCCGATTAAAAATAAAGTTTCAAATCAAATACCAAATGTACATTACTGCCAGGGGAACTCTGAACCCTCCAGAAGTTTGGTTTGATTTCAGAGATTAAACAGAAACATAGGAACACCCAAAATGGGGAACTTGTGTTATTGCGACAAGAATTTCTCTCAAAGTCAAGAAGAAAATAATCTCACTCCACTCCACAAAGATTTGTCCATTGTCATTCAAAATTCTGAACCCAGAATTTGAAGCCCAGCCTTCAGAGCCTGAGCACCAAGCAGGGAACAGTCATGGTGGATGCCGAAAATGAACTTGGGTTTAAACCCCAATTCTCCCCTCTAAGAGCTGTGTGGCCTTCAGCACAGAATTCTACCTTTGTAAGCCTCAGTATTCTCACCTGTAAAGAGAGGAGAACAGTAAAATGGTTACCCCAGAGCTGATGTAGGAATCAAGAGATCATGCCATGTAGTAAGGTAAGGTTATTAGGATAGAACCTTTGCAAAGGCGGTTAGTGCCTTCTAAGAAGAGACAGCAGAGAGATGTCTCCCTGCCGTGTGAGCACACATTGGGAAGGTGGCTGCCTACAAGCCAGGAAATGGGCTCCCAACAAAACCCAACCCCACTGCCACCCCGATCTTGGACACCCAGCCTTCCAGAGCTTTGAGAAATAGATGTCTGTCATGTAAGGCACCCAACCAATTTTTGTTATAGCAACCTGAGCCGATGGACAAAGATCCTGTTATGCTTCAAACCATCTCTTGTCCATGGTTATGTACAGTAAAAGGTATGTAGATGACTCACAGAGAAATAGGTAGAAAAATAGATATAGAAACATGGGGAAATGCTTGGGGAATGAACATAGTAAGTGTGGATAGATGAACAGAACAGATAGGAAGACACTTTCCTACGGTCTTTTCATTTTGTGCTGGGTTGTTTTGCTTGCTCACTTGACCATGCTGATGGGTACGGAGTATTGAGCACTTGAAAGAAAAGCACAAAGACTGGCCGTGGTCTGGTTGGGGCCTCTGCCACTTAGAAGTGGAATCATACAGGAAGTTTCCTCTTCTAAAGAGCCAACATGGGGGTGCCTGTGTGGTTCAGTCGGTTAGGCATCCAACTCTTAGTTTCGACTCGGGTCGTGATCTCAGGTCAGAAGATCGAGCCTCATATCAGGCTCTGCACTCAGCACAGAGTCTGCTTCCGATCCTCTCTCCCTCTTCCTCACCCCCTCCCTCCAGCTCATACTCTCTTCCTCTCTCAAATAAATAAGTAAATAAAATCTTTCAGATGAATAAATAAAGCACCAACACGGGGCTACCTCCCCCAGGGCTGCCAGGAGAGTCTACGGAGAGGTGTACTTGGAGGTGACGAGCACGTACCACGTACTCAGTGAAGCTGAATTTGAATCTCAGTTGGATCTTTGGGAAGCTCCAGAGCCAGGTCCCTGGCTCCCTGCTCCACCCCTGGCCCACCACTAGCCGGAGCTCACACGTATGAGACCCGGGCCCAAGTTCAACTTCAGCTCCATGTGGCTCCAGAGGTCCTGCTGTACTTGCGCTGATGGACAAACATTTGGACAGTAGGCTCCCACAAGCACAGAGGGCAAAGGGAGGGAGGCTTCGGACAGAAATGTTTCCAGATACCAGGAGGAGAGTCCACAGCGATGGTCCAGGCTATTCCCAGTTTACAAATGGAACAAGCGGCAGTTCATTTGTGAACTTATGTTGGGGTAGAGAACATTTTCCTGCTGATACTATCAAAGTGAGTTCACTTTTCCAGAGAAGGGAAGGCAGAGGGATCCACAGCTCACCTTACAGCAGTAGTCTTAAGGGCACCGAGTTCCATGTAGAAAGCCTGCTTTTATGGGAAAATTCATTCAAACTCCAATTGAAGTTTCCGGGAACACACAGGCCCCATCTGGGACACAACAGAAGGATGATTGCTCTGGGAATCAAGCAATTACTCTAGTTCAGTTTCTCACAGTCGGAGGTCAGGCAGGCTCGGACGAGATACTTCCCCTCTCTGGGTCTCAATTTTTCCAGCAGTGCACAGATGGAGTTGCACTAGCTGATTCCTTTTGTATCTCCAAAATCCTATAAGTCCAAACGTGCATGTCTTCCTACATCATGATTCCAGTGACCAAATCCCCTCTCTTTTCTCAGTCAATACAACTTGAAGTAAAAGATGATAAGGGTCAGTTTGTTCTGGTTGGGGAGGGGGGTGAAGTGGATGACACTACAGGTGCGGCTGAAATTAGACCAAGTCAGACCCTAACCTGGGCCCCCCTCTGGGCCCCCTTGAGCCCCCCTGGGTTCCCCAGACCCTCCAGAAATGCTAAGAGTGTCTGTAGTCAAGGGAATTGGTTCTAAGCCCTGGATATAATATTTAATAATGCTTGGTGTTGAGTAGATCACTTCATGTCTTCGAAATTCCTTTCCTTCAATTCCAAAATGAGGGAAAGAATACATCCTCTACCTTCAAAGTAGCAAGGGCATGTCAGTGCTTCCAAAGTCCCAGCTCTCTGACCCACTCTCTGAGCTCATGGGATTACACTTGGATAATCTAGGATAATCTCCCTATTTTAAGGTCAGTGATGAGTAACCTTGATTCCATCAGAAACCTTCATTCTTTTTCTCCATGTAATTAATACATTCACAGTTCCAAGGCTTAGGACATAGATATCTTCAAGGGAACCACGGTTATTCTGCCGGAGACAGCCTCCTAATGGGATCGCCCCCATCCCTGTTTGTCATCCTGCAGTTCAATCTCCATGCTGCAGCCATGGTCAGCTTGTTGACAATCTGATTGTGTCACTTAAAGTAATTCAAGTAAATACATAAAATGTATACAATGCTTCAAACCCTTCCTTAACTTGGTGAAAAAATTTCCCACCCACCTGTCCAGTCTCATCACCCACTTTCTCCTTGTGATCTCTCTGACCCAGTCACACTGGCCTTTTAACCCCTCCTATTCAACCTACTCCCTCCAGCCACAGGGCCTTTGCATGTGCCATCTCCTCTGCCTGAGACACATTTCAGCTGGTTAGCTACTACTCACTGCCAGACCATACCACAGCCAAGTGTCACCTTCTCAGAGAGAATGTCCTTGGCCACCTCAACTTGATCACACCATAACTGCACCCCTCACAGCACCCTTATCACTCCTCCGTAACATTTAACGCAGTTTGCAAAGTTACGTTTGTTTGCCTAACTGTTCAGCTGATGACAGCTTCCTCCATAAGGGACAGTGCCTGTTGTCCTTATCGTTGTATCCCCAGGAGTGTCTGGCACATGGAAGCTACTCAATAAATACTTGCTGGATGGAAGAATAAAAGTATGATTTTCTCCATAGACACATGACACATAGACACAGAACTCAGAAGGTCGAGGGACTTAGCCAAGGTCACAGAGATAACAAACGGGGGTATGTGAGCTGGGATGTGACCCAGGTTTGACTGACTTCAAAGCCAGGGCATCACTCCATCCACATTTCAGGCTACTGGTGTGGACGGAGCCACTTTTCCTAAAGGAAAATGGAAGGCGGTGTTGGTGCCGTGGCTCTCCAATGGCTTCATGTCTGAGACCACTAAGGGGAAGCTTTCACCTGTTCCTGGCACGTCCTCCTGGCCACATGTGTGAGAGCTGAGCTCCCGCAGTCCTCACCATTGACCAGCGGTGGCTGCCCCGTCCCAGGGCCTAGTGTCTCCCCAGACATTTGACACAGAAGTATACCTGTCTCTGAAGGGTGCTCAGCCCATGGGGGCCTCGGCAGAAGAAACCACATGGATTACAGGCTTGCTGGGGCAGGGGACCCAGGACTGGGATCGCAGCTGCTTGACCATGACCAGTTTGGTGCCTGCCACTGGCCTCAGTATCCCCGTGTGTGCAATGAGGACCTGGAGTGGACACCAGGCTTTGAGCACACCCCATACAGGGTCCGAAAAGGGGACCCGATTTAGCTTCCCGGATAGAAATCCCTCCCCCAGAAAGACGAGACCCAGGCACAGGCTCTTTCCCAAATCTCGCCTTCCATCACAGCCCCAGAAGGCCGAGCAAAGGAGGCGGCGCGCTGCCTGGTCCTGCCAAGGACACCGCCTCACCCCTGCCACTGCCTTGGGCCCAGATGCCACCCCGGGGAGGGTGCTCGGCAAGGATGGCTCCAGCCTCGCGTGGGCTGCGGAGGCTGTGTGCCTGCACGCTCGTGTGTGCCTGCACGCTCGTGTGTGCCACAGATCCTCGCCGCCCCGCCCTGCACAGGCCCAGGCCGGCGGCCCCGTGCCTCCATCTGGGCTAGCCTAAGTGCCTGCCGTGCTCAGCAAGACACAGGACGGGTGACACTTGGCAACTCCAGAGGCTGGGTCACACCAGGCCTTCCCGTGTCCCCCTCGACCTCTCGAGTGCTCTTTCTGGGGGATGCGGCTGCCACATAGGCGGTTAGCCTGCCCTGAGATGTCGTGGCCGAGGGGCTCTGCCCGGTCCCACTGAGCCCGGCCCTCCAGGCACACGAGGGAACCCGACCAGGCCACACATCAGTCAGGCTCCACTGGCTCGGCTCCGGGACACACAGGAGCCAGAGAATCACCCAACCAAGCCTAATCGGGACCCACGAACTCAGGCGGTCTAAGAAACCCGTTGTCTTAAGCCGTTAGGCTGTGGTTTGGAGGAATAAATGGCCAGAACAGGGCATGTGCCTTGGGGGGGTTGGGGGAGGCCTGCCTTGAACTTCTCTGTGTGTTTATGTATAAAACTGCATGTGCGTATCTGCGGCCGGGACTGGGCCTGTTTTTGCAAGTGCGTCTGTGTGTATGCTTGTGTCTACACAGTGTCCATTTCTGTGTGTTTGGTGTGTGGGTGTGTGTGCGCGTGGGTGTGGCAGGTGTTTATGAGTGGACTGCTCTGTGTGAAATCTAATCCTGTTTATGACAAGAACCCACACAGACCGTAAATGTACGCACACGTGTATGCAGACGGATATACAAGACGTGTCTACAAGGACGGGATTGATTGGCAAACAAGAACGGAGCCTCACCTTCCCATTAGAGGACTCTAATGGGAAGTTCAACTTAAATTACTACCGGCAATCATTGAGCACCCACTGTTTGCCAGGCTCTGTGCCAGGAGCTCGGCATCCGGCAGGCGGGGGAGCTGGTACGACGCTGTGGGCAGGGTCGGGAGCACAGGGAAGACGCCAGGGAGGCTCAGGCCGAGGTTAGACCCCAGGGTTCTCAGGGCAATCACGCAAGGCTCCTTGAGCCCCTGAAGCCCTGGCCTCAGAGCTAGAAGATCAGTCTCCCCGAGTCCGCGAGGGGGCAGCTCGGGGCCACGCTGTCCCCCAGGTGGGCCACAGTCCCCAACGGCTTCTCAGCGGACGGTAGTGAGTGTTGTCCACAGCCAGCCCCGTGGTGGAGAGACAGACTTGCAAACAGTAGAGAAAACAGGTAAAGACGATCTTCCTTCAGAGCTTCTCAGCGCCCTGTGCCCTCCCTGCACTCACACCAGGTCCCACGAGGGAACGGAGGACGTAGCGTTTCCCCAAAGCACGTCCCCCCACTTTTCACTGAACAAGTGGTGGTTATTATAAGTCAGGTAACTTATTTTGGAGAAACGACGCTGTAGAAATAACAGGTGTTGTATCCGACACTGGGGGTCATTCACCGCCCTTCCCAACTCCATCAACGCCCCCCCCGCCCCCCGGAGTGCCGGCTATGGTAGCAGCTTCTAGAAATCCAAGTCTGAATGAGGAGACTCATGGGAGGAGCGAGGGGAAGGCGGCGGGGGGGGGTAAAATAAACAGCAGAACAGGGGTGAATGTTTCTGAACAGGGGCCGGAGCGAGGGAGGCTGACCCAGGCCACCTGTAACCGCCCCCAGCCACCCTCCCACGGTTCTCCCTGCAGCGACGCCGCCCGGCACACACCAGGCTCCCCTCGGAGCTGGGCCAGGCCAAGTAAGCCAAGGCCTGTGTTTCTCAAGCTTCCCCATTACTTGGTGTGTTAACCACGTCTTTTATTTTCTGTATTTTGTGCTTGCCTATTGAGGGCCTTGCTGACCTTGGGGAGACTGCCCCTCCCCAGGCTAGCCAAGGAGAGAAACCAAGGCCATGTCCACACCACAGAACACCTACTCTCAGGATTAAAAACAAATATCCGCAATAATTATTTATTTCCTTAAGAATGAAAACCTTTTGCGGGCGCCTGGGGGGACGCAGTCAGCGAAGCGTCTGACACTTGGTTTTGGCTCAGGTCGTGATCTCAGGGTGATGAGATGGAGCCCTGTGCTGGGCGCCACGCTCAGCAGGAAGTCGGCCTGGGATTCTCTCCCTCTTCCTCTCCCCCTGCCCCTCCCCCCACTCACGTGTGCGCATGCACGCGTGCTCTCTCTCTCTCAAATAAACAAATAAATCTTTAAAAAATGAAATAAAAAAACTCTTAACTAGTGACTCAGTTGAAATCCTTCTTTCCATGACTGGCGTCTTTGGGTCCCAGAGCTTGAAGACATTTATGGGAAAGCCTTCCCCATGCAAACCCACCAACCCAGAGCCCATCACTCCACCACCTCAACGCCTCACCCCCTCGGTGGCTAGCGGCCTGCCCTGGTCACGGCAGGGCCAGCTTCCAGACCACCGGGAACAGGCCGAAGGCCCAGAGCCTGGAGAAATCACTCACACGAGCCAGTCCTACGCCCGTTCACCCTGCCCGTTCATTCCTTCCCTGGGAAACCACTGTCAAGTCTCCTGCCCACACTTTTCTCCTTCCCCGCTCTGCTCCTTCCCCACTCGGTGCTTCCACGGGGGGCCCCGTGCGGGGAGTGTCGTCCTGCCTGCTTCTAGGACTCCGTGAGCATTCTCAAATTCTTCCTTCGTGCCAGTCATTTCCGTGTCTCTGGGTCTTACCGTACCTGAGCAAAACAGCTCTTGGGTGCCCTAAAAACACTGGTCATCCTGGTGCCACAAGACTGGAAAATGAAACTTAGCCGAAACAGTCCTGATAACCTCGAGGCCTTGACATCCCGGGGGGGGGGTCAGCAAAATGGTTAAGGAACAGCGTCCGCAAAGCCACTGATGAAAACAGATGGCCACATCAGCCCTGGGTGCACCAGTGAGTGACACAGGTAGCTTTTCATCCGCGGACCACAATACAGACTCTCGAAGCTGACAGGCTTGAGCTCAAATCCCAGACCCCTCACAAAGTAAACATGTGGCCCCCGATCTAGTCTTTTTTTTTAAATCTAGGCATTTACCTTTTATGTCCTTCAAATTTTTCAGCTGTAAAATGGGGATCAGAATGTGTTGTAACTTTGAGGATGGAATATGGATGAAGTTAAGTCACTTAGCACAGAAACCTTTATAAGCTATACATTCAATAAATGCCATATTTTATTATTATTATCGGTATCATTATCACTACTACTACATATAAGCACATGGCATAACTAAAGGTATGATGCAGTTACTCATTCTTTTTTTTTTTTAAGATTTTGTTTATTTTTTTGTCAGAGAGAGAGCATGAGAGCACGAGCAGGGGGAGCAGCAGGCAGAGGGGGAAACAGGCTCCCCGCTGAGCAGGGAGCCCGATGCAGGACTCGATCCCAGGACCCTGGGATCATGACCTGAGCCAAAAACAGATGCCTAACAGACTGAGCCACCCAGGCGCCCCGCAGAGTCCGCCATGTGCCACCTGGGCCACGTGCTGTGGACAAACTTGAATGCAGAGAAACCAGTGAGGACTGGATTAGTCCATGAATTAAGCACCCGCTCCCTGCCGTGCCCTGTGCTAAGTACTGAGTTCATCACTGGCGCAATTACAAAGATGACTAAGGCCTGATCACCTGAGTTATTCATAGTCTGGCAGGAAAAACAGGTGCAGAAACACAGCTGAATAATCCGGCCGATGGGCGCTCTCGCGGAGGCAGAAACCAAGCGCAGGGGAAGCCCCAAGGGAGGAAGACCTTCTAGGGAGGGAGGAGGGAGGGTCGGGAGAGTCATCGCAGAAGAGCGGGTGCTGACGATCAAGCAGGAGTTCGCAAGGCCAACGAGGGAGGGGGTGGCGAGCGGAAACAAGCCGCCGGCAGCACGGACGGACACACGGGCGCGGGCATCGCTGTAAGCCAGCGAGAGAGCCGAGCGAAGGCCCAGCAAGGACTCTGGAATTCAGGAGGAGGAGCTGAGGGCTGCCACGGAAGGGACCCGGGTGTCCCGAGGCGTTAAGCCCTGCAGTGGCCGTGGGAGCCCAGCCGAGGCTACAGAGGATCGGCCGGACGCCCAGGAAGACGCAGCGGCTCTGGGAGCGGGGAGTCCGCCCCGAGGGACAGCCACCCCCGGGTGTGTGCCCACCTGGCACTCAGAGCCACGCTGGGCGCCCGGCTGCATGGTTCTGGAAGCCTCACCAGCTCCCGGTGAGACTTTCATCAGCATCAACCTGGAAATGAAGAAGCTGAGGCTCCAACCAGTTTTCTATGACCTGCCCAAGGTCACACGCGGTGGCAGTGGCCAAGGGGTGAACGAGCCCGAGTCTGTCCAGCCCCAAAGCCTCTGCTCTTCCCTCTCTGCCCAGTGCCTCCAGAGGGGCCGGCGGCTGCTGCAGGGCCCAGGGGGAGGGCACGACGGGGCGGCCGTGGGCCAGGCCGGAGGGAGCCCACGATGGGACAGAGGTCGGGGGAGAGCCTGGGAAGGCCGCACGAGCAGGGAAAGACCCCCCGGGCAACGTGCCACCTGACTGGTCAAGCCCAAAGGGGCCCCCCCGATGCAGCGCTGTGTTTCCACCTTCGGGCAGCGGCTGGGGGCCACACCTGGGGGAGAATGAATGGAACCGCGGGTGACTGTGACCTCGAGACACCAAGCCCCCAGCACCCGAGTCACTCCAGACACATGGTGACCCTTAGACACGACACTTAGAGGGACTTCAACCTGTGTCAAGGTGACAGCCGGCGGCCACACCTTCAGCCCACCCCCCCGCCCCCGTGTGGAATAAGACCGTACGCCTACTGTGTGCCCCGGGTTCCCATATTCAACCCCCATCATTCTTCTCTCCTCTCTGCGGGCCTCACCGTCCTGGTTTGTACAGGAGACACTGAGTTTCCGAAAGGCTGAGTAATGTTTCCCAAGGCCACACAGCCGACGCGCTCCTTCCACAGCCTCACACGGGTGGCCGACGCCTACTCACCCTGCGTCTCCTTCGTGACAGCCATGACCGCCGGCCACCTCCCGCGGTTGCGACCAATCATGTCCTCATCAGCGTCTCACAGCCCCTTGCTCACCCTTCAGGGCTGACTCTCGTCCCACGGCCTGGCCGGCCTGGTCCCCACCACACCGGGGATCCCCCAAGGGCGGCCCCAGCCTTATTCTTCCTGTTCTGGAGCGCCTGGCTCGCCGGGCCGCTCGGTGACCAGGAGCCGATCGACAGGTGCGCGAATGACGGAACCGATGAGCTGTGGGACCGCGGCGGGGCAGCCACTAGACACACGACACTTGGAGCTCACAGACCACACACCTACAGTTTCTCACCCTGTCTGGCGGGGACTACCAGAGGGCTCTGCTCTCGACACCAGTCAGGGTTTGAGGAGAAGGGAAGAGGCGGCGTCGGGAAGGGTCGTGACGGTCTGCGATGCTTGCTCGCTACGCTGCCACCTTTCTCCCGAACACCCTCCAGGGACCCCAGGCCCCCTCACGTCAGGAAGGTGGCTGAGCCTGTGGTGTGGTCCAGCCCTGAATGGACTTCGCCAAAGGCTCAGAAGCCACGTGGGCCACGAAGTCAAACCTTAATTCGCACCGAGCTGAACTTGAATAACACACTTCATTCTTTTCAACCACATACAACACCTTGGGCTCGGGAAGAAAGTTCTCCCTTAAAAGGCCTTTATGTGGACACATTTTTAAAAGAGATACAGACAGCATGATATTTTGTATGGACACAAGGGTTTCGAGGGGCCTGGGGACCACCTAGTCACCCATGGCGCTCGAAGGCGGCTCCGAGCGTGGACCGAGAGTATGAACGTGGGCCGTGAACCTGACAGTGGCCTTGGGCACGTAGCTGACTCTCCAAAAGTAGCAGCTCATACACAGGATTTCTAGTCTTCATGACAAAACTCTGTGGGCAAAATGTGCAAACCCTTGACCGTGCCCAGAACACCACAGGTTTCAAGTGAGAAGGCTCCTCATAAACAAGGGTTATTGGCTCTAAAAAGAGCCGCCATCCGGCCGGAGCGCACAGGGCATCTCCGAGCCGGAGGAGGGAAGGATTCTGCCCACGTTCCCGACTTCGGATGTGGAGCGACAGGCGTGTGAGGAGCTGAGCTTTGAGCTCGGATGTCAGCTCCCAAGTGGGGGGGGTTCGCAGCAGAAACAACTACCCAGAACATGAGGAAATTTCTGTCTCTGGAGACATCCGACCCATGCGACAGTGTCCTCGCAGTTCTTGGAAGATGAGGGTGTCTTGAGCCGGTCCCAGTGGCCCGGATTCCCGGAGGGACTTTTAAATGCAGAGCCGAGGAAGCCCCTGACCTTGAATACGTCCAGTCCCTTCTACGAAAGCATCTGGTCTCCCGAGGGTGCCGTGAAGCGTGACCTGATCCCCCCGCCCGCCTGCTTGCCTTTCCAGCAACCTCCTCCAGACGATCATCTGCTCGATTTCATTTCTTCAATTCCACTCTTCTCACTCCCTCTCGAACCCACTGAGTCGGGGGGTCTACCCCCACCCCTGCCACCCCACCAGAATGGTCCGCAGCAACGTCACCAACAGCATCCATGTTGCTGGACCCAGTAGGAAATCCTCAGCCCACAGTCTTGCTTTGGATCCATCCACAACACTGACACAATTTCTCACTCCCTCTTTCTTTACTTTTTTCACCTATTTCCAGGACGTCAGACTCTCTTGGTCTCTGTTCTTCTCCAGCTACGGTGAGTCCTTGGCGCTCTATCCAGTCTCATGGCTTTGAGTACCCAACAAAGGCTCAGGACTCCCAAACACATACACCCATGTGTAGGATTTCTCTCCGAATTCCAGATTCACGTACCCCACAGCCGACTTGACGGCTCCAGGTATGACATCTGGCAGGCGTCTCAAACTCAGTAAGTCCAAACCTCAGCTGACCCCCACACTGTTCAACCTGCAGGGTCCCCCCCCCTTGGGGGGGGTTAACTTGGTTGACGGTAACTATAACCTTCCAGATGCTTAGGCCAAAAACCTTGGAGCAAACTTACTCCTTCTCTCACACCAACGCCTGATTCCTCAGGAAATCCTGATGGCTCTCTCAAGACATGTCCCGAATCTGGCCACTTATCACCGCCTCCCCCAGTTCTCACCTTAGGCTGACCCCCTTTACTGCAATGGTTAACCGGTTAACCAGTTAACCCAGTAAAAACCCCTTTCTCTGTCTTCTGGTTCACTGAAATTTACTTCTTGGTTTACACCCAACTGGACTCCCTGCTTCTCATCTTATAAACTACTCTCCACACTGCAGCCAAAGAGGTCAGAAAACATCACTGCTTGGCCCACACCCTGCAAGGGCTCAAAGTATAAGCGCAAGTCTTCACAGTGGCCTGCAGAGCCCTATTTGCTCCCTCTACCCCGTCCCCTTCCCCTGCTACCCTCCCCTGGCGCCCTTTCCAGCCACACCGCTCTCCTTGCTAGTCCTCAAATGCTCCACCTTAGGGTCCTTGCACTGGTTGGTTATTCGCTCTCCCTGGAACACCTTTCCCTCAAAATCAAATGACCGGCTCCTCAATGTCTTCAAATATTGGCTCAGATATTTCCTTCTTACCAAAGCCATTCCTGACCACAGCCTGCCCTCCCACTTCAGAATCCCTGAGCCTTGTACCCAATTTCATTGCACTTTTAACCTCTAACACCTTATATAACTTGCATAACTATTATACTTCTCGTTGATGGACTGTCCAGGATGTGAACCGCATGAGGCCAGGGATTTATTTTTTTATTTGCTTTGTTTTGGCCTAATTGGTTCACTGATGCATCCCAAGTTTCTAGCCAGTACTTGCCATACAATAGGCTCTTGATAAATACTGAGCAACTGAAATGAATGAATTACAGCCTCGTGACTGCCTTGCACCTTAGTTTTCAGATCCTTATTTTATGGGCAGGAACACCAAACAATGAACCTCCATGGTGTCACAGATGATGGATGGGGTGTCACAGAAATTCAGAGAGGCTGAGAAAATGACTGGAAAGGGGAGCCTAGAATGTTTCAACTCTAATAATCTTTTGTCATTGCTGAAGGAAGTAGTAGGGATGCAGGTCTTCATCACAGTAATCTCCATAACTTTTGTGTATATATAAAAGGTGTCCTATTTTTTAAAAATTAATCTATATTCAAAAAGTTAGCCATTCCTGTTATGTGCTCAGCCTGTGTTAGGTGCTGGGCTGGGAAGCAGAGGGGGAGCACAGAGAGCCGTGTTCTGTCCTCCGAGAGCCTGAGTGTGAGAACACCGTAGCCCCTAGAACAATCCACGGCAAGGATGGAACATGGAAGGAAGCCAGTCCAGGATTCAGAGCAGATGAGTGATACACTCACTGGTACGGAAGTTCAGAGCACACGGAGGTGGCCATGGTCAGAGGGGCTGGAGGACCCTCACAACTCAACTCCAAGGGGGGAAGGACCTCAGGGAGAACGGGAGCTGTCGCAGGGTGCTGTCTCTGAAACCCCGCATGAACCCCTCATATAGGCTCACGTGAGGATAACAGAGCATCTGACCTTGAAGTGTCACTTGACCATAATTTCTTCACCCATTCACTGAGTTATAGACAATCTACAAAGTCTTTTCTGCTTCGAGGATTCGATAATTCTCTGTGCCAAAATGGCGAATGTATTCGATGCTAGGCATGGGGCACACAGAAATGTAAAAACTATAAACTATATGGCCCTGGGCCTCAAAGGATTCACAATCTAATATGGGAGTAGGGTATGAGTTCCTCCAACAACCTTGAGAAGGAAATAAGGCAACGAGGAGGAAACAGGCACAGAGAGGAGCCAGGGATCAAACACAACCCCTGCCTTGGGAAGCTCCTATTCTAGGGACGGAGCCCATGCAAACAAGAGGCACAGATCTCATGACCGCTCACACGCCGAATCGCCCGAGTCAGCCTGAGGCGCTTGTTAAGAATGCAGATTCTGGGGCGCCTGCATGGCTCGGTCAGTTAAGTGTCCGACTTCTGGTTTCAGGCCCAGGTCCTGATCTCAGGGTCATGGGATCAAGCCCTTTGTTGGGATCCAACCCCAGAGTCAGCTTGTATTTCTCTCTCTCCCTCTGGCCCTACCCCTGCTTGCTCTCCCTCTCTCTCTCTCAAATAAATAAACAAATAAATAAAACCTTTAAAAAGAAAGAATGCAGAGTCTGATTTGATAGTCTCAAGTGGGGTCTGAAAGTTTGCATTTCTGATTAGCTCCCAGGGGATGCTATGCGGAATCTGGTCTGAGGACCACACTTTGAAAAACACAGGATTAGAGATGCTGACCAGCTCAGACCGCTGACCAAATCATTCAGCAGAGAGCCCGGCTCACACTGAGATTATTCTAGAATCTCAGAATCAATGCTTCCCAAACCTGACTGCACATCAGTCAGATGGGCAACGTGTTAAACGTGACCAAGGTTCGATGGCAGAAATTTTATTTCATAGGGATGGGATCTGGAATTTTATAGTCTTGTTTGTTTGTTTTTAAACAAGTTGCTCAGGGATTCTGGTACACAGCCCTTTCGGGAGATTACTGCCTACCTGGCCTGACACCCCCAGGACAGGCTCTCCATGTTCTTTATTTCTCTGACTCTCTAGCTCCACCTACTGTACCCACCTTGACTTTATCCACAACTGGACACTAGTCCAGAGAAAGCCTCTGGGGTTTGATTTGAAGTGTATAAGGAAGGCTGACCCCTGACCCAAAATAAGACTTTTCCAAATATAAAAAAATAATTTAAAAATTAAATTAAATTAAATTAAATTAAATTAACTATAAATAAGAGTTCTCTCCCACATTAGCCCGACTCGATGCCTTACATTTCTCAGGCTGCAGTATAATCCCAAGATCTCAAGGGCGGAGCCAGAATCCTACTTGTCTATGTATCATGCGGCATAAAGGGTACAGAGTATAGACCAAATCCGTGGTGGTGGAATTCAAATGAAAACTTTGAGTTAAGCATTGTCCTTTCCCCTAACTATTTTTATCAAAGGAAAACATCTGGAGGCGAGCTATTTAAACCAGTTGTCGTGTGGTTTCCCTCTGGGACACCACGTGGGCAACACCTGAGTGCCGTGGGCCTCGGGGCGGGGGGGGAGAGGTGGGAATGTGGGAGAAGGGAAGCAACAGGGAGACCCCGCAGAGCCCTGGCTGCGCGCCAAGAGCCGTCCGCTGAGCACCTCACAAACGTTACGATGCAGGGTCTAAGCCTGCTTGCTGATCAGAATGGACTGGGGAGCTCACTAACACAACCTGGTCCCAGGCCCCACCCAACCCTGATGAGTCAGAATCCCTAGAGGCGTGACTCAGGAACTCTTCAGAGCTCCCCGGGGATCCGGGCATTTGGGAAGCCCTGCACTGCCCTCCCAGCGGGCCACTCAGGTACAGAGGGACTTACCGAGTCGCGTCACGCGGCCAGTAGGCGCCAGAGCAAAAGCAAGGAGAAGGAACTGGGACCCAATTTTCCAGTGGCATTTTCATAGGAAGTAAAAATATTCTAAATCCCGGGGGGGAGTAATCATTGGTGACTTTTTGCTTTGAATATACCAGCGTTTCCTTGGGATACAGAGTGAGGCAACGTTCCCATTTAGGGCATGTTCACCGTGTTGACTTGACCTTGCGTGCTCCAAGTGAGTCACTCTCAGTGTTGGGAAGCCAGGGACATAGACAACCTGTAAGACAGTGGCAGCCAACACCAGAATTCCCATGGAGCAATGCTGGTGAAGAAAATATATTTTATTTTCCAGATAGTTAGGGTGGCAGATCAGGGTAATACACACACACACACACACACACACACACACACACACACACACACACACACGTAATGGTTCCAACAAGGCATTTGATGAAACTTTTCAGGATACCTTAAAGGATAGGTTGGATAACTTGGGTAGTATTTTAATAACATACAGCGACTTACACTAACATTCCCAAGGAATGTGAAAATCAGCTTGGATGGAAACCTCAGATGTCATGCCACTGGCTCTAGTCTTGCCCTTTCCTTCTTAAACATTTTATTGATGTTGGGTTGTGACAGAAAACATGTTCTGTGGCTTATAGTCAAGAGGGCATGGTGAATCTGTACTCTGAATGACTGTCCCCTCCGATCCAAACCCAAGTATATAAAAAGATGAAGCAAAATCACACAGTGAGGCTCAAAAACAAGGGAAGTATTTTCAAGAATCACAGACAGATTAAAAATGGAAAACCACAGGTCCATGAGGTCCTGGTCCTTACGCAGAGGGTATGGCCAACCCCTGCAAAGGGTCACGTGAGATGGGGCACAGGCTCCACATGGAAGCCTATTCTGGGACTTGGTCCCCGCTGCTGGTAAAAGAGACTTGACCATTTATGCAGCCCCACTGCATCGGGCCAAGTCTATAGACGGCATCGGGAGGACAATGACATAACTTTTCAAACAGGAATCAAACTGAGTGGCTGTCTGGCTCAGTGTCTGTCTAAAATGTCCCCAGTAGCACCACAAGTAAGGAGCTCTGCGGGCCTGTTGTGAGGCATGGCTCTGGACTGTGCCCCCCGGGCCGGGGAGACCAGTTGCGGGTGTGTCCAGGGGGCCAGACTGAGGGTGTGTCTCTCAAATCCCACAGCCCTGATGCTGAAGAACAAACTGGGGAGGGCAGCAGGTATGAGAGGAAAGAAAACAATAAAAAATTTAAAAATGTAGTCATTCAAATTGAGCCCCACACCAAAACTCCTGATACGTAAGAAGAAATATAATACTAAGAAAGACAGCCAAAAATATTTTAAAAAAGCCAAAAACCACTAGGAGTATGGATTCTCACCAAATGCATTTCACTGGACAGCCTCACAATGACTTTAAATAAGCAGAAGGCTTAAAGATACCAGCTGAGGAATAACTTGCATTGAAAAGAGAAATTATGAAACAGGCAGATATGAAAATTAAAGCAAAGCCAGTAGCTAGGACCAGTTAGAAGCCTTGGAGATGAAAAATATAGTCTCTGAAATTAAAATTAAAAGGGCGGCCTGGGTGGTGTGGTCGGTTAAGCATCAGACTCTGGGTTTCAGCTCAGGTCATGATCTCCGGAGATGGAGCTCGGGGTTGGGCTCCACGCTCAGCTGGGAGTCAGCTTGAGATTCTCTCTCTCCCTCTGCTCCTCCCCCCAACTCGCACTCTCTCTCTCATAAATAAATCAAATAAATCTTTAAAAAAAAAAAAAGAACCAGTAGAAGAGGGAAATACGGAATTAGAATATAGTAAGGAAGAACCAACCAGCACTGCACATCAAAGAGAAAAAGAAAGAAAAGAGCAGGAAGGGATGGAGGATACAGTGAGAGACACCATTTGTGTCTAAGAAGTGCTCCAGAAAACAGAATAAGGAAATCACAGAGGAGAGGCTTTTCAAGAGATGCCCGAAATTCTTCCAAAACTGATGAAAGACCCGAGTGACAAGAGACACTAGACTCTGAACACAGAGAAGGACAGATAAAAGTCATTCTACACACAGTGACACAGCAGAACATAAAAGGCAAAGGAGAGATTTTTAAAAGTCTCATGGAAAACTAGTATTTTCTTAAATACCGAAGGAAAACAACTGTCAACCTAGTCAACCTAGAATTTTATACTTAGCTAAACTACTATTCAAGCAAGACACCTTGAGTAAACAAAAACTAAAGGAATTTATCTCCTGTAAACCTCACTGAAAGAACAGTCAAGTGATGTACACCAGCAAAAGGAAAAGCGAATCCAGATGGCAGATGCGGGATCCAACAAACAGCAGGAAGCCCGCATATGGATCCAAAACGTTGGAAATTTTCATTATTTAAATTTTATACTGAAAAATGATTAAAGTTTTGTGCAAAATCCAAAGCTCTGAACAAAAGTAGCAAGAGGGGAGTGCGTTCAGTGGTTGTAGGTGAGGTAATGTCTAGGTGATATTTGGCAGAATAGAAATACAAAAAAATTTAGGGGAACCTGGGTGGCTCAGTCAGTTTAGTGTCTGCCTTCAGCTCAGGTCATGATCTCACGGTCCTGGGATGGAATCCCTCATTAAGCTCCCTGGTCAGCGGGGAACCTGCTTCTCCCTCTTTTTCTGCCTCTCTCCCCCCACTCATGCTCTCTTTCTCTCTTTCTCAAATACATAAAACATTTTTTTTAAAGATTTTTATTGGAGCACCTGGGTGGCTCAGTGGGTTAAAGCCTCTGCCTTCAGCTCAGGTCATGATCTCAGGGTCCTGGGATCCAGCCCCACATCAGGCTCTCTGCTCAGCAGGGAGCCTGCTTCCTCCTCTCTCTCTGCCCACCTCTCCCTACTTGTGATCTCTCTCTCTCTCAAATAAATAAAAATTTTAAAAAATCTTTAAAAAAAAGATTTTTATTTATTTCTTTATTTGACAGAGAGAGAGAGAGAGTGAGAGAGGGAACACAAGCAGGGGGAGTGGGAGAGGGAGAAGCAGACTCCCCGCTGAGCAGAGGACCTGATGCGGGGCTCAATCCCAGGATCCTGGATTCATGACCTCAGCCGAAGGCAGACACTTAACAACTGAGCCACCCAGGCACCCCCCAAATAAATAAAACCTAAGAAAGAAAGGAAGAAAGAAAGAAAGAAAGAAAGAAAGAAAGAAAGAAAGAAAGAGAGAGAGAATTTTAAACTTCATTCAGTAATAAGTTGGATATATCCAAAAATTAAGGAGAACCACTAAAAGAATGGGCATTCAATCTATAGTCATGGAATCTTCCGAGGAAAAATGGAAATAAGAATGGAAAAATATAATTTTTCAATTATCAATTCAACAGAAGTCAGGAAAGGAAAGCAAGGAAGGCAGATTGTCCCATGTAATAACATGACTATGTTGGAGAACAAAATTAAAGCACCAAAGGACTTCCACAGGTCTAAAATCAGTGAAGTGATATTTAAGACAGATACACTGCGACTCACAAAGTCAATTGTATAACTGCTAAATAAGGAAGTCTTAGCCACCAGCAGTTAACTATGAATGCTTTGATCTTAGAAAACCGAAAGAGATGTATGAGATCCAGAACAAGGAAGATCAGAGGCCATTATCCACTGCAGTGGTCGGATAAGCTTTAAGAACACTGACCAGTTAAAGCCCTCGCAAAGAGAGCAAATGGATAGCAATAGAACCAGAAATCTATCTCGTGACAAAGAACCAGTGGAAGGAACTGGGCATATTTAATCTGGAGAAGAAAAGACAGAGTATGGTCATGAATAGTGTCTGCATATCTCAGAAGGACACAGTCACTTAAATTTATATATATGTATATACATATAAGTAAATATATACATATACATATATATTTCTGTTTGTTATATAATAATATAAGGTATAAATTAAAGTATATATTACATGTGTTTATGTATTATACATATAATACTTTACTACATATATTCATGTATTTCTATTTATTAGATATATTTCTTTTATTAATATATATTTTATATATTAGAGAGAAAGCTGATTCTGGGGAGCATCAGAGGGTCCAGCTAAGATCATGGGTTGACAATGCTCAATCTCCCACTTCCATTTATTGAGTCTCTTCTCGCACCCAGAACCCATTAGGTGCTAGGAGACCAGAGATATACATGGCATCACTTCTGTCCTTGAGAAGCTCATACTCCAGTAGAGGGAGAAAAAAAAACAAACAAAACGCTGTAGAACCAATCAATACAACGAAGTCAGTAAGCACTTGGACTGACCAGCACAAATGACCACAGACCCCAGACGAAGGTGGGATTCATCGGGTCTCCAAAAGCAGAAGAGGAAATCGGGTCTCGAAGGACAAGGAAGAACTCTCTGGACACAGAGCTGGGGCGGGAAGAGCATGAACAAGGGGTAAAGGGGGGACCTTCCGGTGAAAGCCTGAGAGCCCAACGTGATGGGAATTATGTCTCAGCCTCCAGCACAACTACCAGCGGAACTTCTAAGAAAAACAGAGGTGCCTGGACCCAACCCCATAGGTTCGGATTCTGTACTGCTTGGGAAGTCTGTGACTCTGCTGTCCGGCCCTATGGGCAACAAGACTCCCGTGAGGCCAGCTTTGCACGTGAGCCTCGATCAGATGACCGGCCAGCAAGGCCTCCTCCAATCCAACATTCGAGGCTTTTCCTTCATCAAAAAGTTTCCGACGGCGGGTCCCCTGGAGAGCAGTGTCTTTCCTGCGACTCCCACCCCACCCGCCATCACGTCTAAGAGGCATCGGGCACCAGGGGTCATTGGAAAGTGACCAGCCTTTGCGTGAGACGGTCCCTGCTGGAGAATCACTCTCCAGCCCCAGGGCTCCAGCGCCAGGGCTAAGCGGAGGCGCTCAGGCCGGGAGAACGGGTCCCCGGGACGGTCGGAGTTCATTCCCACAGATGCTCTCCCAGAGAACTCGGAAGGCAGCCTCCCTGGTGGAGAGACCAGGGGTTTTATTAGCAGGAGGCCGGTGCTGGAATTTCGGTTTCACTGCTGGTTATCACCTCTCTAAGCCCCCCTGTGTGTAAACTGAGGCTAATAACCCACTGACGTGCTTCATAGGAGGGTTGATGTGACAAAAGGGAAAATGCCTCACAGGTGCCTAAGCATCTAAAAAGCACTCAGTTAACAACGAAGATACGCCTGGACACTTAACACTGTGCACGCACTTTCATTTATCTATAAACTGGGAATAATTCACACGTTTGCAAAATGCTATGACACCAGGCAGGTGCTCGGCGCTCATCACGTAAGACTGTTGACTCTCTTTCCCTCTGGTCACCTCTAACCCACTGGGCATTTCCAACTGGATAAAACCCAGAAACCGGATCCCGTCTTGCTTCACCATTAATTGTGAAGTGTCTATCAAACAGCTATTAATAAACTCACTTTCTGCTTAGGTCAAATCAGGGGAAGGCACCCACTCGCCAAGTCCCCGATGCCTTTATTTTGAAAGACTGAAATTCAAACCACCATGCCCTTAGATAAAGAGAATTCACTCAAGAATTTCAACAGAACTCTCCCATTGTTGGCAGAAAATGTTTTGTGCAGTAACTCCTTTCTCATTTGCCTCTCCCTTGCCGGGGGCAGAGGGGACTTGATCTTTGCCTAAGTGCCCGAGTCTCGAGTCTCGGGTCCCTGGTGTGACCGGGCCCTCTGGAGGGTGGGGGCGGAGCTTTCTGGGCCACCAGCTGACAGCAATTCAATGCTGCCTACAAAGGGCTGCTCTTTTAGGGGGCTAACGAGGAAGAAGCAGGGCCTGAAGGATGCACAGGGCATGGAAATAGGGTCCTCCCAGCCACGGCCATGCGGCAAGGCTCAGTCCACCAATCTGAGGCCGGGACACGGTTACTCCACGCTGCTCCAGAAAGAATTCCAGCCTGTGCTGGGGCGCCTGGCTGGCTCAGCCGGTTAAGCAACCGACTCTTGATCTCAAGTCAGGTCTTGATCTCACAATCATTGTGAGTACAGGCCTTGCACTGGGCTTAAAAAAAAATTCCAGCCTGAGATTCCAGAGTGGTCAAGTGGGCCTCCAGGACATGGAGCCCAGGGGTGGCTGTGGAGGGAGGGAAGGAGGGAGGAGCCGAGCTGGAGGCGGCTGGCGTGGGGAGAGGCCAGGGAGCTTGAGATGGGGGCCCCAAGCTCACCATCTCTGCAGCCTCACCAGGAGCCGCATGTTTATTCCAAGTACAGGGAGCGGTCCACAGACAGTCTCACTGCCCGCAAGCGTTCCGGGGGGCGGCGTGCAGCTGCTGGAAAGCATGGTCTGGCCACTTCCCCGGGTCTCGGCTGAGTGAACGAGAAGGACCCCTCTGGATGAACAGATTTCACAAAGGCGTACTTCCTCCCGACGGTGCCAGCCAGCCTCAGTCCCAGAGCCCTGCAGGTCTGGAGAGCGAAGTGTGGGTTGGCTCTCGGCCCCCACGTGCCTCTCAGCCAGGGCTCCGGACACCCCAGAGACCTCAGGATACCCCGCAGCAGCCCTGCCTCACCTTCGTTTTCCAACAGTGCCTGATGAATGCAACCTCCCCTCCGAACGACAGTAGGCGAGGCTAACTTCGAGCGGGCACCGGATGCCCACGATTGCCCGCGCGGCATCTCATGTAAGCTGCAGACAGCCCCCGGGATGGGGGGGTCATTGCCCCGAAATGAGCCCAGCCCAGAGCCACACAGCAAGCCTGGAACCCAGAACCCCCGCCTGTTCAAATTCTCCACGCTCCTCTCCTGCTGAATACGATTCTCCTGTCTTCATTCCAGTAACAATAAATTCTTCGGAAGTTCACGGGCAACCCCCTCCTGTCCCGCCTGGGGGGGCTGCGACAGGAGATGTGCTTCTGCCCCCTCCTGAGCCCCAGCTACACACCCCCAAGCAGGGACACCCGCAGTCGCATCTCCGTAACATCCAGTAACACTTGCTTTCGTGTCAGTCCTGTCTAAATAATATTTTTTTAAAAATAGGTAATTGTGTTCCAAACTTCTGGTTATGAACGGCTTACATGTCTTATCAAATCCAAAAAGGACCTCAAGCAGCTTAGAAAGAAAAAACACCAAGTAAGAGAAGTGTTTGAAAACAGATCAAAAGCGGTGAAATGGAGCAGGGTCTGGAAGGAGGGGAGGGAAGAGAGAATTATTCCTGAAATCTAGACTCGGCACAATCCTGCGGCTGAGCAGTACATGAAACTCTGCCCCCCACCCCCACCCAGGGGCCAAGGGAGAAAGAGTACAGGGGCCCTCTGTTCCAGGAGCCGTATCGTGTGTCCCCACAGGTACACCTCCCAGCCGCACACCCCGTGACACACGTATCCGTGGGGCCGCACACGGGAAGACAGTAGCAGGAGGCTGGCATCGGAGCCCCCGGGCCTCGGGCACAGGCATTGTCTCGTTCACCCGCGCGGGTAGGGCAGCTCTTCCCGGAAGGCATGCACTCTGCTCCGGGCGCCCGGGCAGTGACCGTCCAACTCAATCCTGTGCCTTTAAATCAGACCAGCTCTCCCATAAAACACACCGCACACCACTTGTCCTCTGGCCAATATCCACCAGCCTCAGGCATTCGGGAGTAACTCATGTGGCCCAGACAATCTGGCATCAGCCTGCCTCTTTCCCAGAGTATATCTGTCCTAACAGGCTGGTGGTCTTCAGCTCCCGCTGGGAACTGACTCCAGAGCCATCTCTAGGCCGCTCCTGGGGCCTCCGGGAACTGCGGGTCCTCCCTCTCCGAGTGCATCCCACCTACAATGGGCCGTGTGTCCCCCAAGGGCAGCCTCATGGCTCTGGACAACCTCAGAACTAAAATGGGATAAGGCGGGGTCTGGGCACATCAGTGAAGACCAGACCAGGCAAAAGCTCACCATCAAGTGATAAAGACTCAGACGGGCTCACCTTGTCTTCTCACTCATTCACCTTCCTTCCACTAATGCCAAGCACTTGCTGGGGGGGTGGGGGACCAGTCTTGGCACAACTCCGGTGAAAGTTGGTGTGTGCAAGTTCCAGATGGAAGTTGATGGTTGAGAATGGAGGCATCACTCCCAGCTGGGGTTTCAAGGCAAAGCTGCATTTGGACAAGACCTTGAAGGGTCGGCAGGCCACCAGGGGTGGCAATCCCTCCCCCAGGTTCTGTATTAGCTGAGCATAAACCGTGATTGAAGGAACGGGCTTGGACAAGCAGAGGCACAAGGAGAAAGCTCAAGGAACAAAAGGAGTAAGAGACAGGAAACACAGGGAAACTTCTGGAAAGAGCAACAGGACCAAGTGTGTTCCAAAAACAAGTGCAAAGAGAAGTTCAGAGAGAATTTATGTACTTTTCCTGCATGATGGGTCAGGAAATTAGGATTTTGAGTCTTAGAAAATATGCCAAAGGCCCTCTGAGGGGCTCAGTCTCCCCATATGTGAAATGAGGGGCTGTACCAGGTCTGGGGTCCTTAAACTCTCTACTTCAGACACTGAAGTTACATTTCTAGCCTGGACCTTCCCTGGCTTCCACTCCCAACACTTCTCAACCCTCCCCTGCAACCACTAGGATCATCACAACAGCCTCTGAACTGGCCGCACCAGCTGAGGGCCAGCAGCCTGGTCCCCACCATGGTCACGGCCCCAGGCAGCCCCAAGTCCTCCATGACCTCCCGTCTCATCAGGTCAAGGCCAAAGCCCTTACAATGCTTGGCTCGGATTTGGGGTGGGGAGGGGGGCAGTCTGACCTGAGCTCCTCCTCTTCCCCTGTTCTCTCTGCTCCAACCACACTGTCCTCCCTGCAGTTCCTCAAACCGGCCTAGAAGCTTTGGCCCCATGGCCTAGACACCTCCTGTGCGCTCTGCTCACTCCCTCACCTGCTCCCAGGCTGTGCTCAAGTGTCACCTTCCCGGGGAGGTAGGTCTGCCCTGACCTCCCCTTAAAGCCACAGCCTTCTCCCATCTCGTCCTCCCCGCCCTGCTCAAGTTCCCCCATCAGCCCCTCTTCATCCGGTACATGTTTTACTTATTCATTTGCTCATTCTCTTCTCCTCTTCCGGGGCTCTCAGGCCCAGGAGCGCAGGGATACTTGTTGGCTCATCCACGGCTCCGCCTCCCGTGCCCAGAAGGACACGTGGTGCATCGCAAACTAACGAGTATTTATGACCAGAATGAACATAGGAATGAAAAGACAATCATCATCTACAATTTTTTTCCAGGGAGCATGGGTGGTAACTGACATAAAGTTGTCAACTGGACAGGAAGGAAAGTGCTATGGTGAATGCTGTGAAAGGTGTAAGCCTGATGATTCACAGACCTGTACCCCTGGGGCAAAGAATAAAAAAAAAAAAGAAGGAAGGAAAGAGGGGCGCCTGGGTAGCTCTGTCGGTTGAATGTCTGACTCTTGATTTCGGCTCAGGTCATGATCTTAGGGTCGAGAGATCGAGCCCCAAACTGGGCTCTGCACTGGGCATGCAATCTGCTTGAGATTTTCTCTCTCCCTCTTCCTCTGCACCCCTCCCCCACCCCCATGCTCGCGCTCTCTCTCTCTCTAAGAAAAAAAAAGGAAAGTGCATATACTTATAGTCTTTTTCATAAAAGAAAAACACTTTAACGTCCCCCAAATGGGATATGCATTCTTTCACAATAATAATCTTTCCCAGGAAAAGGTCACATCAGCATATGTGCCACCCAACGCCGCCCTGCTCTCCCCCCCGCCCCACCCCGAGCATCACTGAAGACTTTGGCACCAACCCCCACCCGCCCCGACTCCGCCCCAGCGCCTCAGCTCGGAGTCACAGTGCCTCTTCCCTGAACGAAAAGACAAGACGGTCCCATGCCCTGACCATCCCTTGCTCCTGCTGACGTGCCTGCTGACGTCAGAGGCATTCTTGGCTCTGGAAAAAGGCCGGAGCTCCAGCTCAGGAAGCCGGCTCAGATCCAGGGCCACCGCTCAGGTCACTGGGGCCCTGTGTGACACCAGCCTGTGGCTCACGAACTCCACCGTCCACACGGAGTCCTCAATGCATTTATACTTTCTGCACAGCTCCTTCCCAAACCTTTGTCGTGCAGCTGCTGAGAGAAAATTCAGAACAAGGTCCAAACCCTATCCCATCTACCCGCACTGTAAGCTTGGCAAAGCGGGGTTGTCAGCCCAAGGATAAAGACGAAGAACCTTCTGTTCCCAGAGGTCCTTGCTCATGGCCACTTAGGGCTGCCAGTGGTCTGTCCTACTCCTCCGGGCAGGGCCGGAGCCGGTGGGGGCTCCGGGAGGCTGAGAGCAGCTTCGTCAAGGCAGGAAGGGGCGGCTGGGGCAGGGGCCGGGCACACTTGGAGGGGCGGCCCTGCCCGGGACTCCCCACCTCCGCAGAGCCGGCCGTGTGCACCTGTGGCTCTCCAAATCACCAGCCAGCCCAGCCCGCTCGTTCTCACCTTCTTCCTTCCCGGCCCCGATTCCCACCGCTGCGGCTCAGCTCCAGGCCCCCCTGCCACCCCAAGCCGGCCTCCTGGGCTGCCTCGCTGCGGGGGCTCCCCGCTCTGCACGTGCCAGACCTCGGTGCCCCAGCATCGCCGTGCGCAGCGTGCCCGCTCGGCCCCCTTCTCCCGGGATTTCGGTCACATCGTTTCGTGTTTTAGAACATCAGAACACAGAAATCGACAGGATTCCTGTTACGGGATGCACATTCGTTCATGCAGCTCTCGGCTCACTGCCTCTCCTTTAAATCCGACCCCATCTGCTCTTCTTCTACGGGGCACACAGGGCCGAGAGCACGCACGGCAGACGCCCCAGCGTTAAACTGCGTCTGCGGGGGCGCCACGGTTTGCCAGGTTCTGTGACCCACGTAACTCATTCGAGCCTCACGGGACCAGGCAGGGAAACTGAGTCGCTCAGCGAGGTGACCTTGTTCAAGGTCACATACCTAGTCATTTGAAACGCTAGGGCTGTGCCCCCATTTCTGAACTCTGAGTCTATGGCTCTTGGGCCCCTCAGCATATTGCTTCTCAATCGTGCATACACATGGGCCAAAAAAACCCACATTTCTTGTTGGCAAAGAGTGGAGCCCTCATTATATCCATACTTTCAATTTAAATGCATTCAGTTATATATACTGTTGGCAAAATAGAGAGGGAGGGAAAGAAAAATAGTAATAATTTCAAGTGTGCATGGCGATTCCTCTTGCTGCTTTCACTCCAGGGGGTGATTCCCCAGAAAGGTGTCAAATAGAAAGTACAGAGCTGCTGTTTGCCTGTCTCGCTTGCTTGGTGGGTCTCATGGAGTAAACAGCTCACCCTCCTGATGTGAGTATGACACTCAAGGAGAGAGATCACATTGTGCCAGAAAGCTCCCGTGCCAGCCTTCGCAGAAGGAATAGAAATCCGTTCCAAGGCTCCAGAAAACAGGCCTGTGTTGCCTCTGATGAGAGCAGACACCAGTTACTCTCATACTGAGCATACTGAGCACGTCACGGCTTTTAACCCACTTCGTCTCAGGAAACCCATTTTGCAGATGAAGAAACAAGGCTACGGAAGTTCAGTCCCCAGCCAGCAGGCCCGAGAGCTAGGCTATGAACCCGAGTTTAATCTCCTCCCCCAACCATCATTGCTGACGTGCCCAGGGAGGCCGCTGCCGGGGACCCACATCCTAACACACTGGGACCATGCACAGTTTCTGCCTGTCACACTGACCTGAGATCCTGATCTTTGCATGAAACACGTCACTGCCATACAAAGCCCCCGCCCAGCTCCAGCCCTGACCAGAGGGGTGGTGGGGCAGGCGACTGGGATCCCTGAGTGACAGTGAGCAAGGATCTTTGGGAACAAGCTGGGGGTTAGGGGACTGCTCCCAAGCCAGGCACGGATGTGGCCTTACAGGTACGTGCCAGGCAGGGTGATCATTCCGTCCCAGACACTTCTGAGAACAAAAGGGGGTACGAGACGTAATCACATCAGGACGACAGAGCCAGACCCCACTGACCAGGCTGATGCAGCTCTGCACTCGGTGTCGTGGGGACACCGTCACTGCCCTCGGGAGCTCCCGGCTCAGCGGGAAAGAGGAGACAGGTGAAGAAGGACTGAACATAACAGGCAGAGAGGGGAGGGTGCCAGCTGCAGTCAGATTTTAAAAGCGGTGTCTGGGTCTTGTCACCCTGCAAAACCAATTTTACAAAAGGGAAACAAATCAGTGTCCATCAGAAACACGCCAAAACATGGGGTGAACAAAATACAGGTGCTCCCTGACGCAAGGTGGGGGAGGGCGCCTCAATGGCTACATGAAATTTTACAAAGATGGTGGCGTTGGAACTGGGCCTCCAGGATGAGTAGGATGGCAGTGGGTTGAGAAAGAGGAGGACCGTGCACGTCTGTGGGCGAGTTGCGGAATGTACGCCGACAGCGGTTTGCTGCAAGGAGTTAAATCACAAAAAATACGATGGTGAGGAATTCAGATCGGACCCAGTGGCGGCTGGCCTTGTTTGGGCACCACTGACGTTCATCCTGACTTCTGAATCTTCACTAGTCAAAGTCCCATGGGCCACACAGGCTGGGCTGTATCACAGGAAGGTTGGTGGTTTGGCTGTTTGTAATGGCAGAGTAGCGCCTCTAGAGGGCACTCTGGACTCCCTACCACTCCCCCTGAAGGAGGGAGGGAGGGGGCCCTCCCGCCCCCGAGAGGAGGGGCAGGGCCGTCAGAGCTCTGTTTCCAGGGAGGGAGGGCTATGAGGCTGGCTTCCTACAGTTTTTCTCTCCGCCCCTCTCCCCCATCCACACACACCGGGCTGGGCGAGGTCGGGCCCACCCGAGGCTCTTGAGGGGGCTAAGAGGTGTTTCAGGTCAGCTGGGGCTTTGGGGAGAGGTGGACCCTCTCCCTGAGTCTGTCTGTCTATGCCCCCACCACGGTCGGGGCTGGGGCCCCAGAAGTCCCATGAAAAAAAGGGACCCTGGGGGGGAACTATCTGGCCTCTGCCTGGGCATCAAGTGAGCATTGTCAAAGGAGTCCAGGCAGCAAACGTTCCATGAGCAGCTGAGACCCAGATCCCAGCCCCAAGTCGATAGGGCCTGGAGGTGGCAGGGTGGGTCTGGGTTCCTGAGGATCCCCTCCCTGAAGACCCCGCTCACTTGACCGGCTCAGCACCTCTGAAGAAAGGCACTTGGTGGGCAGCACTTGAGAACAGAGAACACGGCCAAGAGAAGGAAGGGGAGGCCAGCTTTGAAGAAGCCTTGAATGCCGAGCTAAACCGCCTGGATGAAGACTACACTCCAAATTCTCCATATTAGGAGACACAGGGGTGTGGATTTGTGTACTTCCTCCTTATATCGCTTAGTAAGACCAACAATTCAAGTGTAAATGATCTGATTTCTCTTCAACATGATATTTGCAGCCCAACCTATAACTACAGACTACCTATGCTCAGGTTTAGTGTCATTACTAGTAATACCTCCATCTACCAAGTACCTGTAAGTATTATATTCTTAGGTCTCATATGCCCCATTATACAGATGAGAAAACTAAGGCTCCGGGAAATCAAAACTTGTAAGTGGCAAACCTGGGGCTGGAGCCCAGACCCTGTGGCTCCTACACCCCCTCCCACTGGTTTCACATTGGGTCCCACATATTCGGCCACTGCTGCTTGCATTCACAGCCGGAGTGCCTGACCAAGATGACAAGCACCATGCAGGCCCCCGCTAACGAGAATTCAACTCCCCCCAATGGCCTGAGGAACAAAACCTGCAGACCTAGCTTGAGGAGAACGCCCTGTCCTCTCGAAACCCAGCCTTCTTTCACGCTGAGCCCTCAGTCTAGAAGTCTCCAATCCCCTCCGCCCTCCCACCCCACCCGCTGTGCTCTGTTTATTGAAACTCTACTCTCCTCCAAGGCCTGGCTCCAAAGCCAGCTTCGGAGACACCGCCCTTGCCCCTGCCAGTTGGAATTGCTCCTGATCTGTGCTCCTGTGGACTTGGCAGCTGGCAGAGAGCAGGCCCACCCACTCACATTCTGCCTTGACCTCCTGCCGGCAGAGACCGGGCCTCACCCATCCCTCTGGGCCCCGCAGGGCTCTGTGTCTGCGCAGGGCCTGGCGATCAAGCCCACAGTCCCTGGGAACGCTTACCGCCAATGCCACGGGTCGCCGGTGCCAAGTAAACAGGTGTCCCCGAGGGCTCGGAGCTCTATCAGCTGCCCGTCCCCCGCCCCAGGAATGAAAGCACCCCACCAGGGCTGCGGCACTTTCACCCTTCCCAGAAGCAGCCCTCGAAGCCTGGGCTCCCTGCCGCGGCAGCCAGGACTCCGGCCTCTGTCGCCCCGCTTGGCCAGCTCTCCAGGCGGCAGCCTCCTGCCAGCCTTCCCGCACCGCCGTCAACCCACCTGAGTGTCTGCCTCAACTTCCTGCTTTGCGTTCTAGTTCTGCTTTGCAGCAGCCTGACTTTGGACTTGGCCTTCCCCTGCCCTCCATGGGCGAGTCTGGGACCCAGTGCCCCCAGCAGCAGGAGGCCAGGCCTCTCGCTAGGTTCCTGGTGTCCCCGGGTTGCAGCAGCCCTTGGTGCAGCAGGTCCGATTCTTCCAGACTTGGCAGGAGCCTCCGCCGGGGGCCCCTGCAGCCCCTGGGTCTGGGGGCGGAGACCCTGCAGGGGCCAGGACAGCAGCTCCAGGGTCCACGGGGCCGTCACTCTCTCCCGCCAGAGAGGCCTCCCCAGCTCCCCACCCCCCAGGCAGAAAGTCACACACAGCAGGTGCGAGGCCGCTTGGGGCTCTCACATCAAGCGCTCAGGGCAGGGTGGGGGCTAAGAGAGTTACAGAATAAAAAAGGACAAGAAGTGGATTTGAAATCCTTTCTGAAAAAAAAAAAATCCTTTCTGTGGCTTAACTAGAATGAGTCTTTAGGGAACCGTAGCCTGACCTCTGTTTACAAAGTTCCCAGGCTCCGCAGGCAGCGGAGGACCGGCACTTCGCTCTCCTGCTTACACCTTGCTGTATTTTCTAGAGCTCCTTGATGAACATACTCTTATAATCAGGAAACATAACTAATAACCAAAACATACAAGCAAAGATCGGATACTGTCAGAGCGTCCTCAGATCACTAGGTCCGTCGGTGCCGGGGATGCGAGGAGAGGGCCTGCGCTGGCCCCACGGCCCGGCCTCCGGTCCCCCACCTCCCGGCAGCCCCGAGCGCCTGCGGGCAAGTCCCAGCTTCGCGGCCGTTTCCCTCGACTGTCAAATGGGAATGACAACGTCTGCACGGGCCATACAGGAGCGATGCTCACAATAATGACCCAGGGCGGCGGGCGCTAGGGGTCCCCGTCGCGGGCATGGGAGAGCATCACGGGAGAGCATCACGGGAGAGCAACATTCTCGTGCAGAAGACGGGGCTGCTCTGGGTGAGAGAGACATTCCAGGAGTGGAAACGAGACACGGCCATCTTAATCTCCAACTACCCACAGAACCGGTCTATTTAATCAGAGTGTGGGAGCTGTTGGTCTACACAGCACTCCTTGGGGTGGCCCCATTTCTGTCCTCAGCCTGTCCCTTGGGAGAGGGTCAGTGATCAGCCTTGGGGAACTCTTCTGTCAGCATCTGTCCACTCTTGGATGGAAAATATTCGCCCAAGGGGCGATCTGCCAGTGGTGGCCGAGGCGGGAGCAGAACCCGCATTCCCTTTTCTCGGTCCAGCACCCCTGCTGTATTTCAGCCTGAGCACCCACAGCAAGTTCCCAGCAGGACCTGCTGCCCCTGAAGGGGAGGGAACCACCCTGAGGATGCACATGCCCCAAGTGACAGGTGACAGGTCCTCTGGGGAACCAGCAGCCTCGTGCATGCCACACCCCTCACTCTATTTCCTTCGGAGGCAGAGAGGCTCAGCTCTCTCTGCTTCCAAGGCACGTGGAAACTTCCAGCACAGCTCCAACCTTGTGCAGCTAAGGACAAGAAGCAGTGTCACGGGCGTCCCAGACACCATTGGTGGGGGGACGGGGACGTTCACACTTTACCCTCGCGACAACCAAATCCCCAGGCCTCTGGAAGAAATAGCAAGTCATGAATTCTGACCGAAGCCACAGCCCAGTGCCCCCTTCTACTTGGGGTTATCCGAGCACCCTCTACTCCTGCACTGGGGCTTAAACCAAAAGTAACTACTTCTGAACCGAAGCCCCAGCATCTAGTGTGAGCTCCAAAGGGGCAGGACAGTACCACCTCTGGCTTTGGAAGCTGGTGGAGGCCTACCGCACACACATCCGAGCTCCAGGAGACCGTGGTTAAATGACTGCACGGGTCACATCAACACTCGGGGCCTCCCCTCGCGCGCACGCACACGCAAGACAGCATGAGGGCCCAGCTCTCTGCCTGGCGGCCCGGAAGGCCCCAAAACACTCTGCGCCCCTGCCTTGACGATCGAAGCAATCACTGTTCATTTTCCATCCAAGGCACAGGAAAAGATCCTTTAAATTCTTGAGTAAATTCTAAAACTTCCTCTATAAACGCGGTATCGACGTCACAGGAGCCCCTGGGGAGCAGCTGGTCCCACCTCTTATTTGGAGAAATATGACTGCCTCCATCCTAAGCGGGCGCCTCTGGGCACAGCCGGTCCCCAGGCCCCACCAGTGCTCCCAGCGGGGGGTGCAGTGCACGGCCAAGCCCTGGCCCTTACCCATGACCAAGGTGAATCCGGGGAGCTCTTGCCCTGCGGGGGCTCCCAGGTAGACCCACCACGGTCCTGCTCCTCCATGGCCCGGCCTGCGGGATGCTGGCTGTCTCCTCACCCCGCTCCGGAGATCAGTGACCCAAGGCGGCTGGGTTCACCCTCTCTCAGGAGGCTGGCGGGAGTGGGAGGGGGGCCGGACGGAGCCCAGAGCAGGCGGCTTCCCTTTACAGCCAGGAGTCCGGCCAAGTCACACGGCTCGGGAAAAGAGCAGAGTGTTGAATTGCAAATCCTCTCCCACCTGGGGACCGGCTCGCAAACAACCAGACACCTCCTGTTTCCTGAAGGATGCAGAGATTCCCAGCACACGTCCGCGCGCGCGCGCGTGTGTGTGTGTGTGTGTGTGTGTGTGTGTGTGTGTGTGTGAGCTTGCTTGCTGGAACAGGGGTGGGAGCCGCAAACCCCGCCGGTGGCCACCTGGGCACCGCATCCATTCTCTCCTCCCTGGCTCCAGTGAGATGGACTAACTTCCCCCAGGCGCACAGCTCTAAAGGGCAGAGGTGGGGGGCTGAGCGCAGCAGGTGTTGGAGAGACCGGCTCCCGTGCCCCCTACAGTGCAGGGAGCAGCCTGTTCACATTCCCCTCCCCCACCGGTTCCACCGCTGTCCCGGGGGGATCCTTTCTCTGTTCCTCTAATCCTGTTCCTGTGAGTTGCCTGGGAGTCAGGAAGCCCTCCCCCAGAGGCCACCGCTGTCCCCTCTATCACACACGGCAGCATCAGGCACAGCAATAGGTCACCTGTTGTGAATTCTTTCCCCCCAGGCTCCGTACTCCAACCGTGTTCTGGTATATATTGTACCCAGCCACTCTATAAGGTTACAGACACAACACCGGAGCTTGAACTATGGCCTTGAGTCACAAAGCAGGAAGTGGCAAAGCAGGGCCAGGCTGACTTCAAATGCGGTGCTGGAAATGATGTTCTAATCCTAGCAGGAGCCCTGGATTCGTGGGCATGGGCTGGGCTCAGGTGAGCCCCGGGTTTGGAGGGCTGCAGCAGGGCGCAAGGCCGGGGGTGGAGGGCGTGCCACAGAGGCAGGTGCAGGGGCTTTGACCTGGTTTGACCAGGACCTCGAGATCCCACCCAGAGGGAGAGGACGGCCCCCAGAGAGCGCCGCAGGGTAAAAGAAGGGGCTTTAGAAGAGCTACAGCTCAGGTTCCTTGACTCGACCCCTCCACGCTCTGCTCCTCGTCATGTCCCTGCAATGGGTGACGGGTGACCCTGATGCTAAGGCCAACCACCTCCTGATGTCTTTCAACCCCACTTCTGCAACTCCTCCCAGGCCAAGCCTTCCCTGGTTTCACTCTTCACGGCTCTTTCTCCTTCCCTCCAGAGAGGACCCTGAGCCAGATAGAGCCAGCTGGGCTGGTCGGGAGAAGGAAGTTTAGACCACAGGAAAGGTGCGTCCTATCTAATGCAAGGAGCGAAAGTGCCCCTCCCTTTACGGGTTCTGGGGGCAGTGGCTTCCCTGGGGGCCGCATCCGGGGAGTTGCATGGAGGGACTCAATCCCAGGCCTCCTCCGTCCGGGTCACCATGGTCCTGGCCACCCTGGTGCCCCTGGCCCTGCTCACCCGGAGAAGCACAGAGAGTGCTAGCGAGGGACCAATGTGCACGGCCTCAGAGCCAGGTTCCCCCCGCTTCCCCCACCCCCGCCACCTCCCATAGTCTGAACGCCCCGAGTGTCAGTAACTATAGGGTAGAAAATAACACTTTAAGTCACTTCTACTGAGCTGGGTCACCACCACTCTTACTATTTTTAATTCATCCTCTCGAGATATTTTAAGAACCTCATGACCAACGAGGGATAAGATTGTGAGTAATAATACCTGGTCGTGTTTAGCGTTTAGCCAGAAATCTGACGGAGGGACAGGGCTGCACCGACAGGAGCTACTCTGAACTCGGCAGGCCGGTGTCACGGCATCGGTTAGGAGGACGCAGGCCTGCGGACACCCCGGGAGGAAGGAGCCAGGGCGGGGTCCCGGGAGCTCGGAGCCCAGGCTGCCGGCAGGGCTGCTCGGTGGCCAGAGTTCCAGAAGACACATGTTTTGCTGCAAAGTCGGGTCGCTGAGAGCCGCACTGGTCTGGCCGATCCACCTAGAAGCAGGGACGTGAGTGCAGATGGTGTGCCCAGAAGCCACGTGTGACACGCAGACCTCACAGCCTGAGTCACACAGACCTGGGCTCTGGCTCTGACCCTCCCCTTAGCAGCGGTTGTGCCTCAAGGCAATTCCCTCAGCCTCTAAGGGCCTTTGTTTCCTTATCTGGGAAACGGGGATAAAAATAGAGTGTCTCCTTCCTTGGGTGGTTGTGGGGTCACTTGTGCAGAGAGTCCTTGACACAATGTCTACCTAGGGTGGGTTAGACTCTCAAAAAGAAGTAGCAACTGTTAATCCTCACAGTAACTCGGAGGTAGGCATTAATAGCTCCATTTTACAGGAGAAGAAACTGAGCCAGTGTTTACTGGGGGCTTCTGTCAGCTGCTGACTCTCCAGGATTTCCTGCCCTTCAGCTCCTGAGTCTCCATCAGTGGCCCAAGGGGCCGTGGGCAGGACCAAGCTGAATTTCCCCTGAGACACCTCCCCGGGCACGTGCACCCAGCTGTGAAGAAGAATCCCCTGGCTGCCAGGCCAGAGTCTGCGAGGCACCGGCTCACCCCCCCAAAACACTGGATGTTCCTATTCCCATTTTCCCTTAGCTCATGCTCTGACCTCTTCCTGGAACCTGCTTCCCCTCCTCTCCTCCTTTTCAAATTTGTCCACTTTCTGGGCCCATGTCAGCCCTCCTTCCTCCACGGAGCCTTCCCAGATCTGTCCACCCCATAATGAGTCTTCATCCTTTGACATTTGAGGGAAAGGATGAGGTCGAAACAGACATTTTTGAGCCCCTGCCATGTGCCTAGTATTTGCTCACACATGTCTTCTCCAATCTTCAAGGTTTGCTTTTTCCCAGAAGAGGAGACAAGCTCAGGGAGGCTCCCCTGGCCAGGAAGAAGTGGAGAGAGTCTCCCTCATCCAACACGTAGAGCGTGCCAGGGAGGGAAGTTACCTGTGATCCATGTCGCATCATCCCAACTACGGTGGGGACCCCTCTGGACAGAACTTTCTCCTCTTGGCTCCTCTTTGGCTACACATTGGCAGGGACACAGCATGGAAAAAAAAGTCACATCAGGTGGGGTTTTTTTCATTAATAAACTTAATTTTTCTAGAGCAGTTTAGGTTGATCTACAAATTTGATCTGAAAGTACAGAGAGTTCTCATATACCGTGTTCCCATAGGCACACTTCCCCACCATCATCATCCTGGCACCTGATTAGTACAATTCTTCCACCTGATGGACCTAGGGCGCCTGGGTGGCTCAGTGGGTTAAAGCCTCTGCTTTCGGCTCAGGTCATGATCTCAGGGTCCTGGGATCGAGTCCCGCATCGGGCTCCCTGATCGGTGGGGAGCCTGCTTCCCCCTCTCTCTGCCTGCCTCTCTGCCTCCTTGTGATCTCTCTCCCTCTGTGAAATTAAAAAAAAAAAATCCAACTGATGAACCTACACTGACATCAGTATCACCCAAAGTCCTCCGTTGACATTAGGGTTCATTACTGGTGTGGTATGGTCTGTGGTTTCAACAAATATATGCTGCTATGTAGCTACTTTTTTAGTATCACACAGAGTGTTTCACTGCTCTAAAAATCCTCTGGACACAACCTATTCATCCTTCCTGCTCTCCGTGTCATTCCCTGGTCCGATAGCTCATTTCTTTTTAGCGGTGACTGCTATTCCATTGTCTGGATGGACCACAGCCGGTTCATCCATTCATCTATGGAAGAATATCTGGGTTGCTTCCAAGTTTGGGCAATTATGACGACAGCTGCTACAGACATCTGTATGCACATAAGGTTTGTGTGTGGGCATAAGTTTCCAACTCCTTCGGGTAAAGACCAAGGAGCACAATGTCTCGATTATATGAGGAGTGTATGCTTAGCTTTCTAAGAAACCGCCAAAGGGTCTTCCAAAGTGGCTGCATCATTCTGCATTCCCCCCAGTGGCGGGCCAGCGTTCCTGCTGCTCCACAGCCTCGCCACCATCGGGCATTGTTAGGATTCCAGACTTCGCCATCCTAAGAGGGGTGTAGTGGTACCTCATGTCGTTTTAATTTGCATCCCCCTGATTCCTTATGATGTGGAGCCTCTTTTCATATGTTTGCTTGTGTGTCTTCTTCGTTGAGGTATCTGTGAAGGTCTTTGGCCCATTTTTTAACTGAGTTGTTGGTTTTCTTATAGGTGAGCTTGAAGAGTTCTGTGCATATTTTGGATAAGCGTCCTTTATCATGTACATACACCAGATCCATCAAGGTCCCAGTAGAAAACAGATGGGACACTTGGGCTGAGTCCTTACGGAAGCCCATTCAAGAGACGGTTGCCAGGCTATGGGCAGAGTTGAGGAAGACCTCCAGGGGGCAGTGACAAAACCAGCACCAGCCGCAGGAGGGGCCAAAGCCAGCCTGGGCTGGGGAAAGGAGAGGGGACAGCAGCCTGAGTCCAGGTGTAGGAGGCAGGGCATTTGCCCTGAAAGGTGCCCACATCTGAATCCCCAGGACCTGTGTCTATGCTACATCCTGGAAGTTACACTACACAGCAGAGGGAAATTAAGGTTTCAGGTTGGCTGGGCTTAAAATGGGGAGACTATTCTGGAGTATGTCCAAATAATCATCTGAGTAGTGGCCCCAGACCCTCCTCCTTCTTGCCACTGCAGAGCTTGGGACACACCTGTCACCACTGCCTGTCACCGCAGTCTCTGTCATTGCTGTGTGTATCAGGTGGGCCCGATATAATCACAGGGTCTTTAGAAGAAGAAGGGGGAGGCAGGAGAGAAGCAGAAATGGCAGCATGGGAGCAATCTGGCATGACCTTGCTGACTTGGAGGAGGCCCCAAGTCAATGACCCTGGCAGCCTGCAGCCACCTGAAGGCAAGGACACAGGTTCTCTGCTAGGGCTTCCAGAAGGAACGCACCCTACCTTGCCAACACCTTGATGGTAGCCCCAGCAGCGCGTATTTCTGATCTACTGAACTACAAGATACTTACTTTGCATTGCCTGAAGCCACCTGACAGCAGACATCAAAGGCTAGTGCACGAAGTAGCTGGAGGAGACCCCTGCAGGGGCTTTGGTGGGGGGTGCCCAGGGTGGGGGCCAGTCCATGGTAATCCAGCGGGAGCGGGGTGAAAGGAACGTCACCTCCGACTCTCTCCTCCCATTTTCTCATTGTCCCCCATGCGCTGAAACTGCAAGGAAGCCAGAGAGCTCAGGGAAGAGCTGAGAAGAATGAAGAACAGATATGGAGATGAATAAAGAAGGGAAGGGGTGTGTGTGTGTGTGTGTGTGTGTGTGTGTGTGTGTGTACACACGCCTGCCTATCTCTCTCTCTCACCTACACACTCTGTGGTTGCCGTGAAGGTAAACTCTGTTTTTCTGAGTCAGAAAATCCCACCATGGGCGCCTGGGTGGCTCAGTGGGTTAAAGCCTCTGCTTTCGGCTCAGGTCATGATCTCAGCGTCCTGGGATCCAGGCCCGCATTGGCCTCTCTGCTCAGCAGGGAGCCTGCTTCCTCCTCTCCCTGTCTCTCTGCCTGCCTCTCTGCCTACTTGTAATCTCTCTCTCTGTGTCAAATAAATAAAATAAAATCTTAAAAAAAAAAAAAAGAAAGAAAAGAAAATCCCACCATGACTCAATCCTAGAGTGATAGAAACAGGCATTAATTAACTCTTTTTTTTTTCAAGGTTCAAGTAACAAACAATCCCCCCAGGACATCGGCCGGCATCAACATCCAAAACGGCCTAGGGACTGGAAGCTATGTTAGCACAACAAAGTACTACAAACTGGGAGACTCCAACAATGAAAATCCAGTTGCTCACAGTTCTGGAGGCTGGAAGTCCAAGACTAACATGCCAACTGATCTGGCTCCTGCTGAGAACTCTCTCCCTGGTGAGCAGTTTCCTTCTCACCATGTCCTCAGATGGCAGAGAGAAAGAGGGAGCTTTCTGGTACCTCCACTTGTAAGGACACTAATCCTATGGGAACAGGGCCCCACCCTTCTGACCTCATTTAACCCTAATTACTTCCTCACTCCTAATATAGTCACACTGGTGCATAGGCTTCAGCATATGAATTGGGGGAAGGGGACACAAAGCAGTCCACAGAAGCCCTTGTGATTATATCTTGCATATAAAAGGCAAGAATTTCAAGAATCTGGGCACACAAAGCAAGCAAAGGGTCCTGGCCTCAAAGATCCCCGGCCTGGACAGGAAGCCTCATTAATACTTTACATGATTGACCTGACAACCCAAAACAGCATCTCTCCATCTCTGGCATCCCCGGACTCAGAACTGTTGACCTTCTACACACAGCTGCCCACACCTGGTGGGTCCCTCTAGCACTGACTGATTCTGAGTTATTGGCTGCATAATTGAGGTGGAATCATTTAGCCTGGCCTGTGGCTCAACAGGAGAACCAAGATTTTGGTTCTACCATAGACAGTGGAAGATATCAGGGATCAGAGTCTTCCAAAACAGACTGGAAGCAGTCTTAACACAAGTGATGTTTTGTTTCTATTCCGAGGTGAACTTAGGTTCATATGGGGATGGAAGAAGGAAGCTCTAGGCCCAGAGCATCCACACATGGACACACTCCCAGAGAAGAGTTTCAGCTTAGAAGGACCGCAAATGAGCTTTACAAACAGAGGGCACGTCGGTCACTCTGCTGCGGTGTCCTGGGTGAAGAGAGAAATTGTGAGCCCTCTGACATGGCCACAGGGGGAGCCCACGGGGGAAGTCAATGGGGCTGACTCCTCCTCACTTCCCCATGAACTGCATTTTGCATCCATCGAAGACACCGAGAAAACGCTCCTCTTTCTACAGACAGAGGACACTCACCCAGGGCTGACCTAAAACAGCAACAATACCTCCTGCACCTCGTGGACGCTCCCACCAGTGTTGCAAGTGAAAAACCCGGCACTGCTTCTTTGGTCTCTGAGCTTCTCTACCATGTAGGAGTTGAGGTTGAACTCCCATAGCCACAGCCTGGGGACCCCAGTCCCGAAGACTCCTACCTGCTCGGCGCTCTAACGCACGGGAGTAAGAGGCTGACGGCGCGCCGGAGACACACGGCTGGCGAACGGCGGAGCCGAGACCCCAGCCACCTGTCCTGATCCCAGGCTCGCTCTCCTCTCCACTGTTTCATCCTAGACCTTGGGAGACTGAGTACTTGGAGAGGTGCTCCAGAGGGAAGCAAGGACTTGTCTTTTTCCAGATCCTACAGACTTACTGAGCTACACGAAACCCAGTAAAGAGTTAAAAATTTATTAATACACTTTTTTTGCTTCAAAGAAAATGTGTCTAAACTCATGTAGGGAATCCTTGTTGTGGACTGAATCGTGTCCCCCCAAATCCCCTTGCTGCCTCCTTAGCATGCAATGTGACTGTAAGAGTATATATCTGGTTGGAAGATTAAACCATCAGTGGAGCATAGCAACTTTGCCAAAGACAAAAAATCAGGAGACCTGGGTTTGGCTCTAGTAAGTACCAGGGGTTCTAAGTGCAAGATAATTAAGGGCCTTTTAACTCTAAAGTTCTGGCATTTACAAGGGTTAAGGAGAGAGACTAATGAAAGGTTTTAAAGCATGCTAACGCACTTAGTGTTAAGTGAAAAGCTTCCTCGCCCTGCTCCATGGGGACACTCGGAGGACGCACCTCAGGGTTAGTGTGGTGTTCAAACAGTCCTTCCGCAAAGAAGAGTAACAGCTGCAAAGTGCCAAGTTCTGGCGAGTCCTTGGCCAGCTGTCTCTGGGACTCCACGCACACAGCAGCGCAGCAGAACCCGGCCAGGTGCATGGGCCCCGCGGGATGCCTCTTTACCCCGAAGGTTTGGAGCTTTCTCGGATTGGCTCGTTTAATCTTCACCGGGATTCTGCAATGTAGATGAGATTTTCTTAAATGCAGAAATGGATCGAGAGGTTAAAAAACTTGCCCCAGTTCACACGGCTGCTAAGTCAGGCCCCGCCCCTCTGCATCACCCTCCCTCCACCCAGCACCCAGTGCTCCGGTGGGCTGAACTGAAGGGAGAAATGTAAACGCAGCCGCGCCGCCGGGCTTGCATTCGCTGTCCCGTCCCGCCCCGGGGTTGGCTCAGGCGCGCCCTCCGGGGGGCGGGTCCTCCCATCCTGGAGGTTCCCGGGGAGGAGGAGGCGCCCGCTCTCCTCTCCGGGCAGGCCGCCCAGTCTGCGCGCAGTGAGAGGGAGGGAGCGCCGGCCGCGGGAGCGGGATGGAGAGCAGCAGCCCGCGGCCCCCGAGGCCCAGCCCGGGCCCCGCGCTGAGCCTGGACGCGCGGCTGGGCGTGGACACGCGCCTCTGGGCCAAGGTGCTGTTCACCGCGCTCTACGCGCTCATCTTCGCGGTGGGCACGGCGGGCAATGCGCTGTCCGTGCGCGTGGTGCTGAAGGGGCGCGCCGGGCCCCCGGGGCGCCTGCGCTACCACGTGCTCAGCCTGGCGCTCTCCGGGCTGCTGCTGCTGCTGGTCAGCGTGCCCATGGAGCTCTACAACTTCGTGTGGTTCCACTACCCCTGGGTGTTCGGCGACCTGGGCTGCCGCGCGTACTACTTCGTGCGCGAGCTGTGCGCCTACACCACCGTGCTCAGCGTGGCCGGCCTGAGCGCCGAGCGCTGCCTGGCCGTGTGCCAGCCCCTGCGCGCCCGCCGCCTGCTGTCCCCGCGTCGGACCCGCCGCCTGCTGTCGCTCGTCTGGGCCGCCTCGCTCGGCCTCGCCCTGCCCATGGCAGTCATCATGGGGCAGAAGAACGAGCTGGAGACGGCTGGCGGGGAGCCGCAGCCCGCCTCGCGCGTGTGCACCGTGCTGGTGAGCCGCGCCACGCTCCAGGTCTTCATTCAGGTAAGGGGGGCGGGGGAGGCTCCAGGGTCTGTGTTTTCACTTCTAAGACTCGCGACCGCCCCCCTCCCCGGCCATTTGGGTCCCGCTGCCACATTTTACGAAGGACCTGGGGAGAGGCTGGGCAAAGACGAGGGATTAAGAGAAGTCCAGATTCGAATTCAAAACGAATTCTGGAAGTCTGCGTTCTTCCCGGTGTTACAGGAGTGGTGACCAAACACCACCGGGCATAAGAATTGTGGGGGAGGACCGGCTGTAGAAACATAGATTTCATGACCCACTCCAGCCTTCTACTTTTTCTACCATCAGAACTAACCGTCTTCATTCAGCCTCCCTCCAGAATACCCAGTTTAATGGGATTTTGTGGAGATGTAAAAGGGAGGCCTGAATATTCAATGTAAATGAAGGATTTCAGAAGAAATACATGTATTAATCCTAATCTTAACAAGAATTTGGGAAAATTCAAGTTAAACCTGATTAGAAAAACTTCCACCTGGCTTCAGAAGTTGCTTACTATGGCCACTATAGGGAATTACTCAGAAGTGACAAGGTAGGATCCCTCATTTTTAAAAATCCACTTTGTATATCAGGCATGTTCGTGGGTTGTTAAATTCCTTACCCAAATCTGGACCTGATGATGAGGAAGACAAAAACAAGAGCAAACACACACCAGCAAGCAGAACAGTAATGACCCTAATGAAACTCGTCATGCAGGGACTCCAGACAGCAGTCAGAAGGAGGGGACCCATTGAAATACTGGGAGCTGCTCCTCCTACCAGATCAGGTCGACTAGTCATGACCTGAGACCTCATGGGTCCAGTCCACACATTGCCTTTCCCCATGCCGGCCCAAGCACATCACAGCCACAGAGCCACGTATCCAGAACACCCATCGACCTCTCAGCAGCCTCGATGCATGTTCTGAGCTGCAGCAGAATAATCTAGCTAAACAGTCAGAGCACCATAGCTCCTGCCTTAGGTCTGACTGGGTAGCTCCCTTCTGCGCCCTGGTATGGCCGTGGCAATGAACCAGCAACCACATGTTCAAAAGGCTTGGTAGCCAAGGTTCACCAGTTTTCACAGACCAGGGTGGTAGCTTCCAGGCTGCACCTATTTTGGAGTTGGGCTTAGGGGCAGGGAGAGCGCCAAGCAAGGTCTGGGCTGTAAATATGCTGCTTGCATAGTTTACGTTAGTGGTGCAAACTGACCAATGCAAGAGAAGCTGTGAAATGTGCCACGGGCAAGTTTTTGACATGCATAGTGAATTCCTTCACAATAACAGTATTATTCAACAAATGGTATATTTAAAAAATTTAACTTGAGATATACAGTCTATGTTAACACAACAAGATAACCAAACTCAAATTAGGATTATTTCGGTGCACCTTCTTTTTTAGTGCCTTATCGCTTGCTGTCCTTATCTCTGTGTTTTTTGACCATAAAAAAATTGCTCATAGTTTTTGAAAGTACAAAAAACTATATGGCATTTCAAACCTCCCAAAGATTAATTACTAACTGATAAATATATTTTTTACCTTTGATTGCTGTCTTGACTGGTATTAAAGTTAAAATGTGATAAGTATACTGTTGCTGTAAAACCCCTGCTTGGTTCTGCAACAAACTAAAATGACTATCACTTAGTATTTTTTTCTCTTGGTGCTGCTGGTTTGTGAGCATCCATTACGAAAAAAGCATGAGTAATAACTCCTTAAAAAGGTACAGCACCTACAAAAACCCAGATATTTTGTACTGATTTTAAAGTATTATTAAAATGTTTAAGCACCTGCCTTCGGCTCAGGTCATGATCCCGGAGTCCTGGGATTGAGCCCCACACCGGGCTCCCCGCTCATCGGAGAGCCTGCTTCTCCTTCCCCCTCCCCCTGTTCCTTCTTTCTCACTCTCTCTCTCTCTCAAATAAATAAATAAAATCTTAAAAAAAAAAACTGAAAAAAGTAAAAGAATAAAATGTTCAGTTTAGGGGCACCTCAGTTGATTAAGGGTTGTCGGACTCTCGATTTTGGCTCAGGTCGTGATCCTGGGGTCCTGGGATCAAGCCTCATGTGGGACCCTATACTCAGCACAAAAATCTGCTTGAGGATTCTCTTTCCCTCTCCCTCTGTTCCCCCCTCAAAATAAATAAACAGATCTTTAAAAAATATAAAAAATATAATCTTAAAATGTTCAGTTTAAAACAAAATGTTCACACAGAACCAATATGGGAAAACCCTGTAACACATACACTTTGAATTTTTTTTTAAGATTTTGTTCATTTATTTATTTGAGGTGGGGCAGCATGAGCACGGGGAAGAGCAGAGGGGGAAGAATCTCAGGCAGGCTCTGCTGTCGGGGGGAGCCTAACGTGGGACCCGATCCCACGACCCCAAGATCATGACCTGAGCAGAAACCAAGAGTCAGACATTCAACCGACTGAGCCATCCAGGCGCCCCCATATACCTTGAATTTTAAAAATCAAACATTTAAAAAGTAAGGTATTATATAATAAACTTGTTTTTCATAAGTCAAAAAATATCAACGAATAATTACATTACAAGTCTTATAACATAAAACAACTGTTTCCTTACCGCCCCTTAACACTTTGATTTACATTCTCTTGTTGAGGGGCAGCTACTGTCCACCCTCAGCTCTTGCTGCTCTTTGTCTACATATTTCTAAAGAACACACCTGCTTGATTTCGCAGTTTTTACATTTTAGGCAGTGTCTTCTCACTGGAGAGAAAGAGCATCCTGCTTTCTCGCACGGCAACCCTCCCCCCCCTCGTCCCACATCCACACCCTCTTCTCACGGCTCCTCCAGGGCAATTACGGCAGGGTATCATAAGGTCCGTCTTACGCTCAGTGCTTCTGTACCGTGACTATGCTTCCTCACCGATGAACCACGTCACATATTTTCATTATAGTTCCTTTCCTACACTACCTTTGCTTCCTTGCCACCAACAATGGTCTTTTTTTCAATCGGCTTAGTTTCTTGAGATCTATTTCTCATGCATGTTTTACTCCTCACCTAGAAGTATCAATACTATCTCGGTACATCCAGACCCATTCAGGCAACTGTCAGTCGCCTCTGGAGCCTCCACTTCTGTTCCAATCTAACTGGATGCGCAGCGGCATCTTCCATCACTCTGCTCTTCTGCCGTGGACCCTATTTTTGGATTCTGGGTCTCTCTCTTTATTGGTTTACAACCTTATCTTGATGAAACATATGCTCTCATAACCGCCTGTGACCTGAGAAAAGGTCCACAGGAAGAAAAAAAAAGCGCAATTTTGCATGTCTTAAAATGTTCCAGATTATGGGACGTGAGGCCAGGCGCAGAATTCCTCACAAGTTGTAAAGCCTCACTCCAGTGTTCTCCAGCTTCCACCGTGGCCCTAAGGAAGCCCAGTGCCATTCTGGTTCCCATCCTTTGTACGTGCCCTGCCTTACCCCTCTGGAAGTCTTCAAGGTCTTCTTTACCCACGTGGTGCTTAAAGTCCTAAGAACGTGCCTTGATGTGGGCTTATTTTCATCCATGGTTCTGGGCCTTCAGGCAGCCTTTCAGTCTGGAAGCTTCTGTCCCTCACTCTAAAAAACTTTCTTCAATGTGGTTTATTTTAAAAAATGATTTCCTCCCCTCTGTTTTCTCTATTTGCTTTCTAGAACCCACTGTGACTTAATGATGAGTGTCCTCAACTAATCCCAGATGTTCTTGCTGTCTTTCCTATTTTTTTTCAATTTTTTAAAAGATTTTATTTATTCATTTGACACACAGAGAGATCACAAGTAGGCAGAGAGGGAGGCAGAGGGAGAGGAGGAAGCAGGGTCCCTGCTAAACAGGCAGCCCAGTGTGGGGCTCGATCCCAGGACCCTGGGATCATGACCTGAGCTGAGGGCAGGGGCTTGAACCCACTGAGCCACCCAGGCGCCCCTGTATCTCCTATTTTTACTGCTCTTTCCCATCTCTCTGAGAAGCTTCTCAACCTTATCTTGTAGCCCTGCTGTCGCCCCCCCACCCCACACCTACTGCTGCAGATTCCTGGGCCCTGGGCCCAGCCTGGTGACCAGAGCATCAGAGAGCCTGGGGGCCACCACCATAAGCCATGGAATTACCTTTACAGGTGAATGTGCTGGTATCCTTCGTGCTCCCCTTGGCATTAACTGCCTTCCTGAACGGGGTCACTGTGAGCCACCTGGTGGCCCTGTGCTCCCAGGTGCCGTCCACTTCTGCCCCAGGCAGCCCCGCCCCCAGCCACGTGGAGCTAACGAGTGAGGAGAGGAGGACGCTCCCCCTGGGGGGCCAGGCCAGCCTGGTGAGACACAAGGACTCCAGCCGGCTCCGCCGTCTCCAGCACAGCGTCCAGGTTCTCAGTTAAGTACTCAGTGACATTGCCCTGAGTGGAGGAGCGGGGGCTCCAGGGATGCCTCCCCTAACCCCGGGCCAAGTGACCTTGAGCAAGTTACTATCCCTCTCCAGGCCTCACTCTTCCTCTATGCCCCAGGGGAATTGTATGATCACCAACAGGCATCCATAAGGTTTGGTGGTATGATTAAAGGCTAGAATGGGAATTCGGTACGTGAAACCCCCATCTGCTCCAGGGAGTAATGCATAAAGACAGCAGATTCCTGGTTACTTTTCAGGGGGTCCAGCCTATGGATGGTTATAAGCAGCAGCTACAGTCAGGGATAGCCCGGGATTGGAAGACTCAGACCAGCTGGGTCCCCAGCCTAGTCCCCCACCAACTCCTTGCTTTCCTTGATACAACATTGATTGTTGGTTGGTTTTTCTAAGTATCCAGGTCAACTTGGTCTTGCAGGGGAAACATCGAGAGGCCCAGGAAAACAGGTCTCTCCAAACACCTACAGTAATGCAGGCGCTCGCTAAGGTCTGGGAAGATTGGATGAGATCAGGGTCTGCTCTCATCAATGCCCCCAGTGTTGTCCATAGGACATCAGTGCAAGAGCTAAGTGTCATGTGATGTGACAAGAACAGAGGCAGCCCATGACGTGCCTGGACTTTCTTCCATAGACAACGCGCAACGTAGAGAGTCAATTCCCAAGAACGCAGGGAGATTTGCTCTGGAGATAGGTTTTACTCCACAGTCTCTGGAGTGTAGGCTGTGCTTCTCCAGCTTCTGTGTGAGTGAGAACAGTGTGGAGAGTTGTAAAATACAGGCTGCTGGGCCCCGATCCAGGGGTTCTGATGCCGGAGCTCTGGGTGGGCCTGAGACTCTGTATTTCTACGAAGCTCCCAGTTGGTATGGATGCCCCGGTCCAGAGGCCACACAGGACTACAGAATAGATTTACCAGTCAGGGCAGATGCAGAGGAGGGGATGGAAGGGGTAGAAGGTTAGGGACAAGGGGGTTCATTGGGAGACTGCTGTCACAGTCCAGTGGAAGGGAGCTAAGCCCCTACGGTGGGGCAGTAGAGATGAGGAGGGAGGAATCGAGAGATGCTAAGAAAGAGCTTTTTTATAGATTGGATCTGAGGGTAAAACAATTATCGACAGACTATCTGGCTTATGCCTTGAGTGCTAGATGGATGGTGGACCATCAATCAGAAAAAGGAACAGAAGCGGCTTTATGAGGCAGAAGGACATTTTAGCTCAGTTGTCTCTGCAGTTAGACAATCAGGTGGGAACATCTAGCCCTGAGAGTATATTCTGATGGTCAGGAGAAGGTTATAGAGGTTGTAGAAGTTTCTAGAAGCATGTCAGTGTACAGGTGGGGGTTAAGGTGGGTAGTCACCCCGACATCAGGGTAACACCAGATTTGGCTACAGATCCAGATAAGAATGTGTCACATAGCCTCGAAGTTCCCTCCCAACCCCTGGATTCTGGGAACGAGTTCCAGTGAAATGCTGTGGTCAGCTTGGCATCTTCCTCCCTGGAGATGGCATAACTGGGAACGTCTGCTCTCTGTCGCTCTGTCCCTCCCCACCTGTTCTGCAGGAGCCATTGTGGCTGTGTATGTCGTCTGCTGGATGCCGTACCACGTCCGCAGGCTCATGTACTGCTACGTTTCCGATGACGGGTGGACGGGGTAGGTGCAGCAGAGGGACCCAAGCGTGTAGGGAAGGGCCAGTGGGGTGGGCCTGGGACTTTCTATGCTCTCCACGGGGATTCCCAGTTGCTGGGTCTTTGGAACTCTGGCCTCCATTCTAGCTCGTCCTGCCCAGTCTGTGCCCTCAAACTCTCTGAGCTGGGGGTGGAGAACAGGACATTTTCTAGGAACTCCACTGAACTGATAAGGTCATGTGAGTGAGAGGTCTTAGTGGTGATCAAGGCCATGGGCATCCTGACCACAGGATGGAGCGGCCCACGGGTCGGGGGAGCAGGGGGAGGGCCTTGCTAATTGCAAGGAGAGGGGAGGAAGCCTCCGAGCCTCACTGAGTCCACGAGCTAGCAAGGGCCCCTTAGACAGAGAGCTGACCATGTATGCCTTTGGGGCACTACTGGAAAAGAGGAGAGAATCTACTGTCTTCCTTCGGGACATCACTATGCACTTGATCCTAAGTGGAAGGCAAACATCCAAGAGAAGAGAGATCCATGTAGCCTCCAAGGAAATGGCCTCATCCTCAGGAGCTACTGGCACCCCTTACGGACAAATGCACATGCAAAGCCCTCCCACAGCTGAGAATCCTGGTGGCGAGGAGCATGGCTTCTCAGAAAGACGCCCGCTTCTTAGGGAAGCCACATCTCCTGGACCACACCCAGCAGCCCGAGGCTGCCAGCATCTCAGTGGGCCAGGCAACGGCCCGGTCTCTCGGCACGTGCCCCCTCCCTCTGCAGGGGAACAGGGACTCAGAGGCCGGGGGGGAGCGCATTCGCGCCATGCCTCCCGGGAGCAGAAAACAGGCCTGCCTCGCCTGCCCTTAGGAGGAGAGATGCTTTCTCCAGAAGAAAGGGCCGGAGGCTGTGGGCAGGTGCAGGTCCTCTAACACACGCTCCGGGTTTCTCTTCCAGGACACTCTACAATTTCTATCACTATTTCTACCTGGTGACAAACACGCTTTTCTACGTCAGTTCAGCGGTGACCCCTGTCCTGTACAATGTCGTGTCCTCCTCCTTCCGAAAACTCTTCCTGAAAGCCCTAGGCTCCCTGTGTCAAGAGCACCACCCCATGGAGCCATGACCCCCCGCCCCCGGAGCCCCGGGGCCCCCCTGAATGGACCCAGCTTTGGGCTCCGGGGATCCCCCAGACACGCCGACCCGGACGAAACAGAGTGAATGGAGCAAACGGCGACTGACGGCTGCGTCACCGAGCATGCGGACGAGCGATGTTATCACAAGTAACTCGGGCCCTGTAGTCGGATGCACTCACCTGGCCCCCTGGCCCTGCCGCTTACCAGCTGTGCGTCTGCCGGCGAGTCGCTTACACGCTGAGCCTCGGTCTTCCCTTCTGTGTGATGGAGACGAACAGTGCCCAGCTCTTAGAGAGTTGTTCAAAGAGTAAAGTGCTTAGCACAGTGCCTAGCGCGTAATAAATAATAAAAGTTGGCTGGCGTGTGTTTTCATGGTCGTTAGCGCTCTTAGTACTGCTGTTTTTCGCTCTCCTGGAAGTCCGCCACATCCTCCCACTGTAGGCTCGGACGTCCTAAGAGTTTCCACCAATGACAAAGGACGCTGCTCCAGAAGCTCACTGCACTGTCACAGCACATGAGCTGTGACCTTCTCTGGTCTCACCCAGTAGGACTGAGTGAGCTGTGGGAGGCCCCGGGGGCACCCACTCCCCTCCCCTGACCTCTGGCCAGCGCGATTGCCAGACGCCAGACATCTGGGGCCACCCCGGGGGAGGACAGATGTGTGACCGACCCGAAAGTGGCAGGGTGTCAAACTACTATTTATTTTGGAGCTCCTGGGAATACGCTCATGACCACTGCCATCTTCTACGTGGGAAAACAAAAGCCAAGAGAAGTTAAGGAGGGTTCTTCTCCCACTACTTAGGAACTCAGGGGCCAAAGCCCAGGCTTGGGAGCGAGCAGCAAGGCCCACCAGTGCTTCCTGCAGCTTCGCAGGAGTCTCATGGCCAAAGAGCAACAGAAAAGAAAGGCTCAGCATGAAGGAACTGAGTGGATCACGATCAACCACTCGGTCCACCCAAATCCTATTTAACAAGCCACCATTAAATAATAAGTATAACTCTTACTCAGCAATAAACATTGTGGTTGTACTATTCAAAAAGAACACAATACAAAATTACATGATGATATTATGTAAAACTCACTCAGACGCAGAGAAAAGGTCTAGAATGAAGTCCTTCTTCCTTCAAAACAGTGAGTTTGCTAAGGAGGCACGAGTACCCAAGGACTGGGGTACTTTCTGTTCTCTTCATGTCAGGAGCTGAGCCCAGTGACGCCTGGCACACAGCAGACAGAGGTCTGGTGAAAGACGGGGAAATCTGGCTTGTTTTCTTCTAATTTGTTGGGATAGTATTGTTTGGATGACATCTAAATAACAAATTTCAAGTAGAAATTAAGTTCTCCCCATCATCCCGCGGGCAGCACTAGCTTTGGCCACAGAGCTCAGAGCGTGGGACGAATCCTCCCTCTGTCACTTATTAGCTGTGTGACTTTAGTTCCTTCACTGCTTGGGCCTCATGCCACATCTGTGAAATAGAAATCATAACAATTATCTCCTGAGTTTTAAGAATTAAATGGCATCATAAATATGAAAAAAGCACCAAAGAGAGCTCAGTTAGTAGTGGCTGTCATTAATATAAAGGAAGATCTTGGTTTCCGAATGCAAATTATCTTTCTAATTCTATAAACCTCTTAAGCTTTTTGTGTGGTTGGCTGGACCACTGGCTTGCTTGGCTAAGATCAAGAGACCCCAAAATTGTTCCTTTCATCAGCCTTAGTCTTACAGCCATGACTTCATCAGGGCCAGAATTTTAGGAAGCTTCCACCAAACCTTGAAATATGAAAGATGCATTGCCCACCTGTATGAGTTTCCTAGGGCTGCCGTAACAAAGCACCACAAAGTATGTGGCTTAAAACAACAGAAATCTATTTTCTCACAGTTTTCAAAGCTACAAGTTCAAAATCAAGGTGTCAGCAGGGCCATGCTCCCCAAAGGCTCAAGGAAAGCATCTTACTTTGTCTCTTCCAGCTTCTGGTGGTTCTCAGCAATCCTTGGCTTGTAGGTTCATCATTCTGATCTCTGTCTTGATGGTCACATGGCAGCCTTCCTCTGCTACTCACTCACTTCTTAAGACACCAGCCATACTGGATTTTGGACCCCACTGTATTCCAGTATGACTTCATCTCAACTAATTACACGAGCAACCACCTTATTTCCAAATAAGAACACATTCTTAAGTATCCGGGGTTAGGACCTGGATATATTTTCAGGGATGTGATTCAACCCAAAACAGCAACCAAACCCACCCTTCTTAATAGGGTAGATTGCCACCCTTGGGAAAGATCCTTTTATAGAGCAAGAATCAGAGTTAGAGTGGCCAGAGGTCCCAGGAGAGAGAAATTAGTGCTCGTCAGAGTTAAAGAAAGAAAGGCAAAGGGAAACTGGGACAGTATATTCAGTGAATGACAAATGTAGTCATGGATTCTTGTTTCTTCTCTAGACATGAAGGCCTTGAAAACTCTGCACTGGCTTTCCAACTGTTTGTTAATTAAAATGCTAATTCCTTCTGCGCTGGGAAGCCTGCCTAAGCAAGTAGACTAAAAAAGAAATGAAAGCCGTCGACAATGGACGTGCCCTTGGTTCATAGTCTTCCCTTAAAGAGCTGTCTGCAGACTCTGAAGCCAGATCTGGAAAGTCTAATGCAAATCTTGTTATTAAAAGGGTTTTAAACATTAAGGCTGGGATTGCCCAGACTCGGGATGATACATAATGTAATATGTTTGCTATAGGCTGGCATCTAGCACAACCTCCCACGGGCGACCCAACACACCTCTCCCAGTGAAAGAATTTGGGGTCCATACTTTTACCATACAGACAGCCTTCAGAGCCAAGAGTGCCCTTCTAACATGTGACACTTGGTGGAAGTAAATTGCTCAAGATGGAAAGCAGCTGTGATGTTAGTGGAACTGTGCTTACACCTGTAGGCATGAATCTAGATTTGTTCTGTCTCTTGACATCTGTGTGATCTTAGAGAAGTCATTGAAACTCGCTGAGCCACAGCTTTTTCACCTGTAAGATGGTCCCAGTGGTATCTATTTCAGAGTATTGCTCAGATGATTAAATAATAAGTAATCAGTCACCTAGTTAAATGCCTGGCACATAGTAGGTGCTCAAAAATGTTTGCTACTGACTGTTGCTCATTTCATAGCTAACACATTCTCCAGGGGGCCAGGTGACCTAGCAAAGGAATCAAGGAGTGAAACCAAGTCTCTGAGTTTCAAGTTCCATGCTCTCTGCTGTCACATCTGCCTGGAGAACACTGACATCCATGGGAACATTGCTCATACAGCCCAATTTCCCTTCCTTTACTGCAAGAGTTCTCGAATTGCTGTAAGTATTCAGGGAAAAAGAGTCACTGTCTGGGTATTTATTACTTTTCTCCGGTTTGAGGGTGATCGCTATTTCTGGTCTTGCAGAAGTACAGACTTCTCTATCTTCCAATGCTCCAGAATAGTTTTAGTTTTATTATGGCAAAGTACACCTAAAATTTACCATTAGTGTCATTTAGCACATTCACAATGTGATGTAACCATCACCTCTGTCTAGTTCCAGAACGTTCCCTGGAATTTCAATTCCACAAGAATTCTCTCCTCTTTGGAGGCTAATGGCTTTAGCTCAAACATGTTATTGTATCAGTTGACTCTCATTTCTATTGGTTTTCTGTCTGTGTTTCTGGAGAGATGTACTAGTCTCCAATCACGGTTATGCAATTATCCCATTATTACCCTATTCTTTTCCTGCTCTGGCTTTCTAGATTTCACAGCGGTGCTGGCATATCTACAAAGTTTTGTGACCATTATCACCCCTCTGGATTTAACTTTGAAAAGTATCTCTTCACCCATTAATTTTCTAAAATTTTGAAGCCCATTCTATTGGCTTTCTTAACCCAGTTTGAGAGCCTCAATCTGCTACTAAGTGAGTTTAATCCATTCATGTTTATTGCAATGAGGGATACGTTTGGATGTGTTTCTGCCGTCTACTTTATTTACCAAGCTTCTCTCTCCCCTCCCCAGCCTGCTCTTCCCTTATGCCATATACACTGGGGGTTTTTTTGGTGCTAATTTCCCTTTACTATTTACATGTTGGACATCCAGAGATTACTGTTTTTTAAACATATATTTAAATGTTCCTTTTCTGCAAACATGTTAATCATTCCCACCCCATTAAATCAAGAATTTTAGCTCAATTTTACTCCTTGTCAGTCCCTCCATCACCGGCCCCTCCTACCCCCAACTCCCACGTTGGAAGCGCGTAAGACAGAAAAGAATCCATCAATGGGCACAAGCACTACCATTTGCTGGGCATATTCAAGTCTTCAAGGACACAGCAGTGAACTTGTTTTACAAAGTTCCTACTTTCAGGGGCAAAGACAAAGAAAACAGTAAACAAAATGTCTTCTATTGGGGATGACCTCATCGAGGAGGGGACCTTTGAGGGAGCCGAGCGATGTGAAGGGGAGAAGCATTCTAGGCAGAGGAAGCAACAGGCCTGAGACGGGCTCTTGCCTGGGAGTGGCCAAGTGAGCCAGAAAAGCTAGGTGGCTGCCGTGCAGTCAGTAAGGGAACAGTTAAGTGTTAGCACAGATGACCAACATTCCTGTTTGCTGCCTTCTCAGAGACACCACCCCACCCCCCAGCTGCACCTTCGGGCTACTTCACTCTTGGGCTTGTCTGGCTATTTCATCTGCCTACTGAGTTTTACTTTTGATTTCCAAGATCTGTAATCCATCCTTTTTGTCCAGGATGCCATATAACCTCACTGTGTTCTAATTTTAATCATGCTTGTTTCATGGGATTCTGTTTGCTTTACTGACTCTTTACTGAAGTTATCACCCTTCACTATATAATGTTTGCTTTTTTAGGAGTCTTAGTGGTTTGTTGATTTCCATACTAGGAAGTTCCTGCTTGCTTACTTTGCTTACCGTAAATTGCCCCCATGTGGCTGTGGGGGACAGGACAATGCACTGGAGAGAGGTGTGCGAACAGCTTGTCTTCACAGGTGTGTGGACTCCTCCTCGAGGCTCCACAATCTGCTCCACGCTCTGCCTTAGCAACGCCCACCTGCTCAGCCCAGCTTGGCGGCATCTCTAAGGGTTGCAGAAGAGCTGGGAGGAACTGAATAGCCCCGCTGCCCACACTATTATCACCCTGACAAATGCTCCAGGCCCCCTCCCAGCTTCCGTAGCCACTCTGAAGCACACAGCACCCCCGACCTCATCTTCCTGTGCAGCTTTCTCTGCATGGTCTGAGCTGTGCTTTGCTTCATTTTGTTCTTCTGAACACCTAACTTTGTCTGCTTTTCTCTTGCAGGGATTCCTCCACATGTTAATATGTTTATTTTTATGGATGTATCATTTCCTTTCCAAAATTGTCTTTTCTGAGATATTAAGCAGGGAGCCCCTGGAGATCACTGACCACATTATTTCCTCTCAAAATAATGCAATTAATACTCACCAAAGAAACCATAAGTGTACTCTATGTTTTATTTATAAGGCTGGAACAAACAGGAATATTTGGGGTTTTTTTCAAGTTTAAATTAACTAATAAAATGGGAAGAATAGCATGGAAATTGCTATTTACAAAAAAAATAGAACTAAAGAACGTAAGTTTTTATTCCAAGATAGGAATAATGGCATATACAAAGTGATCGTTTTATAAACATTGAACTAATCTTTTATATTTGTGGGCTTTTTCTCCTTAGGGGGGGAAAAAGATTAACTCTTTGGCATCATCTTTTAAAATAATTTCTTCTTGGACTGTTATCCTTTAGAGTGCTTACAAATGTCTGACATGGATGTGCTGGAATGCATTCTGATGGTTCGTTTCTGAATATCTTTAAATTCTTCCTTGAGTTAGGGGCACTCCAAAAGCACTGCGGTGCCACGGCAAGACAGACTCTGGTCCAGGATGCCCATCCCTCTGCTCCTCTCCTGCACTGTGATCTTAGAGAGGTACAGACTCTCTGCATCCGAACCTTCTTGTCCTCCAAGTGGAGGATAATTGTCCCTACGTGGGCTGCTGGAAGGACTAAGCAGGATCCGAACTGTAAAAGCACATGGTCCAATGCCTGGCCTGTGGGTGGCGCTCTAACACGCTGGCTTGATACACATTCCATCAGACAAATGGAACGGTGAGCATCATGGAACATTCCTGCTGTCTTCTCTGCTCTGTCCCCTTCCACTCTGATCAGAGCCAAGCACTCATAAGGGAAAACAAGCTATTTAAGGAACTGCAGGGCGCCTGGGTGGCTCAGTGGGTTAAAGCCACTGCCTTCGGCTCAGGTCATGATCCCAGGGTCCTGGGATCGAGGCCCGCATCGGGCTCCCTGCTCAACGGGGAGCCTGCTTCCCCCTCTCTCTCCCTGCCTGCCTCTCTGCCTACTTGTAATCTCTCTCCCTCTGTGAAATAAATAAAAATAAAATCTTTAAAAAAAAAAAAAGATAAGGAACTGCAAACTGAGTTTCAATAAATTACAGTCAAAAGTTTAGCTCTTACCAACTATTTTCTATGTCACTTTGGTTGGGTTTGTTGTTTCAAAGCAAGCAATTTGGTCCTCTTTCCTTTGTAAGGCAGTCTGCCTCTTCAGGTCAACCTCACCAACCCTAATTTCCTTTCTGAAACCCTTTTTTGTTTTAAAGAAAGCGTCTTTTCATTTTTGCCCTTTCTAAGAGGTAGGCTATTGACCCTCTACTATTTTATTTTAATAGAATCATATGTGCTCTGACGTCAAACCATCTGCTTTACTTTATTAGAGTTGATGCCTTTGGGCGAGCTTCTAGAAGCGCAAACTTGTAGGCAATTACATAATTCTTAGGAAGCGACCTTCGTTTCTTTCTGTCTCCAGCCTTTGTCCTTAAAATGTTCTTTTGGAATATTGCTTAGTAGTAGGTGATAAGGAAACCCACGTAGCCAAAACCCTATCCTTTGCCCAAAATACTGGCACCTCTACGAGAAAGTCCAAGAGTGGTCCTATAGCACTAAGAGAAGAGTCAAGTTTGTCCATGGAAGCACATGGATGATGTGACAGCAGGCAACAGCTGGCTCTTCGTGAAACGGGCTTCAGCGGAGCCCAGGGCCACTTGGTCTGGCCCGGGGCCCCCGGGAGGCCTGGGTTTGCCCTCCTGCTCGCCACCGACTCCTCCCCGTTGCTCCCGCGAAGACTCGGTGCACATGCGGGCCGGGGTTCCCAGCGCACAGCACAAGGGGGCGCTCCAGATCAAGCCCCCAGGGATCTCAGAGCCCCTTCAGCCTCGAGCGCGGGAGGTTCGGAAGGCTCCGGTCCTGCAGAAAACCTGCCGCTGTCGCCCTCAGATGTGCCGCCCCGTCAGGAAGAAGAGCGGCCGGTCTTCCTTGGCGTTGGCGGTCTGGAACTCGTCCCGCAGCCGGAACTGCCACTGGTCTTCCAGCTCGAGGCGGACCACCGTCTGCCGCAGGGAGTTCCGGTCCTGACAGATGACGCACAGGGTGGCACCTGTATGCACGGCAACAGCAGGGGCGTTGAGGAAAACAGGTGAGTTTATCCGAACGCGAGCAGCCCGCATTCCACTTGCGGAACGGAAACAGGATGCTGTTTGCGAGGGAAGGACCAGACCTCCAGGCGGCCTCCTGCGGCTTTGGGAACGCTGCCTAATCTTAGCAGGACACACAGTGCGACAGGGAGCTGGCAGGTCTGGCAGGTGAGACAACAGGGAGGCCAGAAGAAAGGTCCAGAAAGAAGTGGGGGGAAGGGAGGGGGAGAACCGGAAGCAGACGTGTGGGTCCGATCACAAACCAAGTGCTCCCAAGTCCAGCCCTGTGTGAACTGTGCTGGGCCGCCTCCCAGCAGGACCCCACCTTCTCATCCCATCCAAGCCGCCTGCCTCCTGGCCCGTCGCAGCAGCCCCCGCCCCGCCCCGCCTTGGGAATTCTCCCTCCTCTCCACTCCAAACACCGTGAAGCCATCACTCTGGTTTGTTCATTCATCCCGTTGGTCCGTCTCCCTCCCCACCGCATGTCCTGTCCTCCTGTCACACAAAATGTCTCCAGAGGCAAAGACTGTGTTAGAAACCTCTGACTATTTCCCAAGCCTTATAGAGTGTCTGTGCTCAGGAAACACCTGCTCCAGACGGTGGGAGTGAAGACACCCGACGTTATGTGAAGATCGGTGAGGGATCCCAGCTGGCTGGAGACCATTTTTTTACGTCCTACAGGATACCTGTCACTCTCAACCACTCTAGCATGACAACAGCTACAGAAGGAGGAAGGTCAGAGTAAAAGGCAAAAAGCAGCCGGTACCCCCAAGATGAGGAGGAAGAGCTCAGGTACCAGGAGGAGGGAACCGAGGGAACTGGGTGCCGATGTTAAGAACTTGGGCTGAGGGCGCCTGGGTGGCTCAGTGGGTTAAAGCCTCTGCTTTCGGCTCAGGTCATGATCTCAGCGTCCTGGGATCAAGGCCCACATCGGGCTCTCTGCTCAGCAGGGAGCCTGCTTCCTCCTCTCTCTGCCTGCCTCTCTGCCTACTTGTAATTTCTCTCTCTGTGTCAAATAAATAAATAAAATCTAAAAAAAAAAAAAAAAAAAGAACTTGGGCTGAAAAGGAACACAGAAGTTGAAACCATCTCTTTGCCTAAAAGAAAGGGGATGTGTCTTGTCTCTAACCAGACAGGTCTGAGGGAACGAGAGCCACCCCGGGGTTGCATTCCAGCCTTCTTGTACTTTCCTGGGTAATTGGGGCAGTCCCATTTCCTCTCTGAGCCTCAGTTTACCCACTGGCAAATAAGGACGAGGACCAGAAGTCACCTCCTCAGGATGCGCTGGGTAAGGAAATGCATTCAAATCAAGATCCAGAGTAAAAGGTATGAGCAGTTACCTTTCAGAAAATGAAACTTTTTCAAAAAGCTAGCTCCCACAAAAGAATCACAGAGGTATAGCAGGAGTCCGCTAAACATGAAGTCGGAGCAGCTGATGTTTCGAGAGTGGGGCCTGGAGCTCACGTAGCACACAGAAATCTGAAAAAGAAGAAATCCAAGGGAAGCCATCATTTTCCCTGAAATCCTCAACCGCATGATGCTAGGGCTTTCCATCTAACAAATACAAACGGCGTGGTCAGGCTCAAGGCTGTTGGGGGGCAGAGACGCTATTTAGTGTTATTTCCAAATCTAAATCCTAAAAATCAATTCCAGGAAATTTCTCCCGATTTCTCTACTCGTTAATTCATCTGAGCGTCAGAAGTGATTTTTTTTTTTTTAAGATTTTTATTTACTCATTTGACAGAGAGAGTAAGAGCGCACAAGCAGGGGGAGCAGCAGAGGGAGAGGGAGAAGCAGACTCCCTGCTGAGCAGGGAGCCCGAAGCAGGGCTCGATCCCAGGGCCCTGGCTTTCATTCCTAATGTGTGATGTCGGGGGCAAAGCGTTCAACTCTCTCAGCCACACAGGGAGGTAAACACCTGAGGCAGAGGAGCCGAGGAGCAGTTACAAGTCCGAGTCCTGGAAGGCGGCACAACTGTTTGAGGTGCTCCGCGGGCTCGCGGGCTCAGCGGGGTCCCCTCTGAAAGTCACCTGAGATCCCAGGTTCAGGTAGCAGTCGACCGAGAGCACGGGGTGGCCATGGTTCTTGAGGGAGAGCGGGAAGAAGCGGTGGCTGTGGTGCTGCAGAAACTTCTCCAGCAGGAGCTGCGCCGGGGCGGCAAGGAGCGTGTGCTTGCTGTCCGGGGCGCAGATGTACTGGGCGGGGACGACGGCCGCCGGGCTGTCGGACACCTGTGCGGAGGGGCGCGCTGTCAGCCACCCCGACCCCCCGCCACCAGCCAGGCTTCTGCGGGGAGCGGCCCCGACCCGCAAGACGCTGTTGCAGGGTAGGGCGGGTGGTGGAGAGCCCAACCTTCAACCACAAAATTCTCTGTTAAGAAAAACCGGGCTTTTCCCCAAGTGGGACATGAGGAACGAATAAATGAGATCAGGAGGACGCGTAACACTGAGCCATTCCATCAGAAAACCGGCCATCTGGTCTAGAACAATCAAGAGAACCCACGGACCTGGGGGACTCTTCCCCAGATCCAAGGATGCGAATGTCTGGGAAGGGTCAGCCTCCCCCTGCCCCCAGATCCTGTCCGCCTCCCGCCTACCCCCACTGCCCTTCCTGCTGACCCCAGGCCATCCTCTCCCAGCACCTCTTACTCCAGAGCCAACATGCTTCCTAGGCTACAGCCAGAGAGACTGTTGACATAAATAAAACTCATCAAATCCTCCACTGGACACCCATCAGGGGTTTCTCATTACTCTAGAGAAAGTCCAGAAGGTTCCCATGGCTGTTAAGTCTTGCCTGCTCTCTCCAGCCCATCTCTGCTACTCTCCCTGCCCATTACACTTCTTCCACACTCCCCTCCTCACACCCAGATTCTTCCCCGAACCAGATATGAAGCTGTTTCTCACCCCCAGGTCTCTGCTTTAATGTCACTTTCTCGGGGACACTCACACAGACTCCCACCCCCACCCCTCGCACAGTTAGGTGTCCGTGACACCCATCACCCTAGTGGTGCTTGTTTCAAGGACACTTTGCTACTGACAACATCCACCCAGGCTGCGCGGCTCTACACTCCTGAGTGAAGGGACTGTGTGCTCAGCAAATATGAGTAAATGAAAATAAGTTATTTCATTCAGATGAAAGATTATCAAATGTTCCTAGCTCTCCTATACATCATCAACATGCAACTGAACCCAATGGAGAGGAAGAGGATGCTCAAAATACGAATGAAGATAAAATACCTAGAGCTAAAAAATGACACTGAGGGATATAAAGAAAAAATAGTTTTAAAAGCACGTCAGGCTCTGGGAGCCTGGGTGGCTCAGTCAGTTAAGCATCTGCCTTTGGTTCAGGTCATGATCTCAGGGTCCTGGGATCGAGCCCCGAATTGGGCTCCCTGCTCAGCAGGGAGTCAGCTTCTCCCTCTACCCCTCTCCCCTGCTCATGATCCCTCTTTCGCTCTCTCTCAAATAAATAAAATCTTTTCTTAAAAAAGCACATTAGGCTCTTTAATAGACTTAATGTGATAACGATCAGAATTTTAAAACTTAAACTTAAAAATCTAACACAATTTCAGTAAGAAATCTCAGTGGTGGGGGGTGGGTAGGACTTAATGATTCTCAAGTTCTTCTGGAAGTAGAGACCTTTTATTTAAATGCCTTGCTACTTTTTAAGAGAAATGAGGATGGACTTTCCCTTTCAAAGAAGGCTTCACTCCCTGCTGATCAAGAAGGGGCAGATGGGTGGGGGTTTGGGACTGGTATCCGAATTCAGACCTGGCCGAGCTCAGGATAAGTAAGCAACCACATAAGGAGTTAGTGGAGACAAGGAAGCCAGAGGCTGGGAGGAGGCAGGTGGCATTGGGACTGGCTGATGTCCATCATCAGGGCAACACTCAAGGTAGATGGAAGGAAAAAGCAGAGAATGGGGCTCTGGCCCAGGGATCGGAGACATGCCAGCCCCATATGGCTTCCTGGAAGACACAGACCTCTGAGGGTTCACCGTGATTTTCCACCTCAAGTTCTGCAGCCAGCACGACCATAATCGGACCATGCTTCTCCCCACCGGGAGGCCGGCTCACGCACAGCACAGCCACCAAGCTGGCCTGTTGGTGCCACTTGGTTATTTGGCCAGGGACAGACAGGGACCCAGAGATGAGCGTGGCGCCCCGCCCCCCGGGAGCTCTGTCTCGCAGAGAAGCCAGACCAGAGAGCACAAGGACAGGACGTGCACAGGCAGGCAAGCGCACACAGCTAGGTCAGCGGCGGGAGCGCTGGCGGGACGCGTCCCGGGAACTGAGGAGAACCCAAGCTCAAGAGAGAAACCCAACGGCATATTTCCTTTCCCAAGGCTCCCAATTAAAAACCTTTACTAACACCAGCCAGCCATTAAGCCCGCGTCGCGGACTGGTGTCCCCCCAGCTTCCAGCCAGTTTGCACCCCAGGGCAGCCCCGGCAGCAGACTCGGCGCACGCACTCACCTTGGACGTGATGTGGAAGGACCTGTGCCCGCCCACCGCGATCTGCTTCTTCATCACGCTAAAGCGGTTAAACCGGCAGAGCAGGAGGCCGGCGCTGTGCACGCGCAGGTTGAAATCCACATCATCACACGTGAACCTGCTCGGAAGCAGAGGACGGAGCGGATAGGACTGAATGTGGCCCTCGCCCCCCAGCACGCCCCACCAGCCCCGTGGAGGGTGCGCCCCTGTGTCGGCTCCTTCCTACCTTACAGAGGCGTGTGAATAAGGCAAAACAAACAAGGAGGGCAGGTCCAGCTGCAGGGCGTCCGCCCCAGGGCAGACAGCAAATACCCAAGGCTGACCCTACAGAAACACTCCCGTGGGCGGACGCGTGCACAGGCGCTGCCTGAGGGACTGCGCAAACCCCTTTCCATCTACTGGCTAGAGAGAAAACAGCAAACTGCCCAGAATAAACACAGGAGCCACTTCTTACAGCTGGGGAAAACAAGGTTCAGAGATGGAAGGCCTGGGCCTAAAATGCAAAGCCGATGAGTGGCAGAACCCAGGTTCTCAGCAGGGCGGCCTGGCTTCCAGATCGACGCTCCTAGGAAGGCCGTCTTGGCTGTGTGCCCCCTGCCTGGCCTACAGAGAGGCCTGGTAAGCACTAGACAGTGGGTTATTCTTGAGCTGGAGCGCCTCTCTGGCTAGACCCGGAGAGAGTATCACGGGGAAGTTACTTTTTAGTTTTAAAGCAATGTGTTCCAAGAAGGAGGCCAAAAAGCTAGAGAGACAATGGAGCGCACATGTAAATCACTAAATAAAGTATTAGGTGGACTGAGGAGGGAAGCTGAATGATCTCATGCAAGTCTCCTCTCCATGAAATTCTAAGACACAAAATTTTTTTAAAAACCTGAGAACTGAAAGCAGGGCCAGACCAACGCTACGGGCAGACGAGGGCCCCGGGCCCGCGGGCTGTGCTGACGGGCCCTCAGCCGGGCGGGACTCACCGATTCTGGTTGTACTGCACGTTCTGGGTCAGGTCCACGTTCAGGATGACGAAGTCGTGCACGTGGCAGCGGGAGAAGGGCTCGCGCACCTCCCCGCTCCCGGTCTTGCTGGACCACTTCCGCATGCCGATCAGGGCATAGTGCGTGATGTTGGGGGACGCCTCAATGTGCTGCATGATGTGCTTCAAAGACACGTTTCTCTCTGACCAGGAGAAGTCCCTGCTCGGGAGAGGAAGATTGACATCCCTGGGTTGAGGCGGAAACAGCAGCGAGCACCTCTGGCCCGGGGGCTGCTTTCCAGGGGGCGCCGACGGGCCGGCGGGTGGGCTGGGCGTGGGTGCAATCGGCCAGGCCCACTCCCGAGTGCCAGGCGCCACGCTGGGCACGGCACATGGGCTGTCACTCATCCTCACAGCGACCTCAGGCCATGGGCACGTCACCCCGTTTCACCAAGGAGGAGACGGAGGCTCCGAGTACCTTGCCCGCTGTGACTCCACAGGGCCTGGACTCAGACAGCACTGTCTGTTTCCAAAGCCCTGCTTCCCATCCCGGTGCTAAAACACTTAGCATTTCCGGTTTGCAGACCCGAAGGTAAAGCGGCGGGGAAAGCTTTCAGCCGTGAATTCCAGCGAGGGGCTGGGAAGGAAGAAGGTAGCGTAGAAACCGCCCCCAGTCCGACCGCCAGTGTCTGCTGTCTGTGAAGCCGACAGGGACACCTGATGAGCAGGGACAGGGCTGACGGCAGGGACTCCAGGGCGAGCAGCTGGACCCAGGCCCGCAGCTCCACTCTTCGGGCCCCCAGCTTGCTTCTCCCCCACCACGGGGCTTCGATACACCCCCAGGGCCCTGGCCGGCCCCGACATCCCAGGACGTTAACTGTGCTGCAGAATGGGGTTCAGGGAGGCAGAATGAAAGCCAGTTCTCTCCCGGTCTCAGCTCTTGGCCAAGCTCTTCTAGCCTCTGGAAGAGTGTCGGGGAGAATACTGGAAGCAAAGCGGAATTGCTGCTCCCATAAGCCACGTGCAGCTCCATTATTCAGAAAACATGCTTTTCTAGAAAACGATCATTGTCTCATGAGGATATAAAAGAAATAAATGAACCTAATGTCTCTTAAAAAAACCAACAAAGGGCAGCTGGGTGGCTCAGTCAGTTAAGTGTCTGTCTTTAGCTCAGGTCACGTTCTAGGGATCCGGGGATCGAGCCCCGCGTCAGGCTTCCTGCTCAGCGGGGAGCCAGCTTCTAGCCTGCTTCTCCCTCTCACTCTGCTCCTCCCCTGCTCGTGCATGCATGTGCACACTCTCTCTCAAATAAATAAAATCTTTAAAAATTATTAAATTAAAAAAAAAACAAGCCAAAAATAATCAGGCAGCCCTAACCTGAAACTATCATGAGGCAAAATCACAAAGGGAGGTATTTTCCCAATGACGTTGGGCGTCTGTATCTCCCGAGCCTTTTCCACCTCATGCTGCTCTAACACCCACCTCCAGGCACACATTCAGAGTCTGAGGGACCCTCATGACAAACCTCCAGCACAGGTCTTAGTGCCCCTTAGAAAGAAGAGGAAACTAGAACCCCAAAAAGATTTCAGTTGTCACCCTGACATCACACAGCAAATGAAAATACACCTGGGCGTTAGGAATTAGGCAGGGGGCAGGGTCTGGAAGACTACAGGAGGGAACTTCTGGGGCACTCGTGACTCCATGTCTTCAAACCGGAGTGTGTGAAAACTTCAGGATATGTATCATACTTTCTCTTTTTGTGGATACTTTATTTTTTTTTAAGATTTACTTATTTAGGGAACCTGGGTGGCTCAGTGTGTTAAAGCCTCTGCCTTCGGCTCAGGTCATCATCTCAGCGTCCTGGGATCAAGTCCCGCATCGGGCTCTCCGCTCAGTGGGGAGCCTGCTTCCTCCTCTCTCTCTGCCTGCCTCTCTGCCTACTTATGATCTGATCTCACTCTCTGTGTCAAATAAATAAATAAAATCTTTAAAAAAAAAAGATTTACTTATTTATTTGCAAGAGAGAGTGTGTACACGCCTGAATGGGAGGGAGGAGCAGAGCGAGAGGGAGAGAAGCAGACTCCCCGTTGAACAGGGAGCCCTTCTCGGGGCTCGAGCTCATGACCCTGAGATCACGACCTGAGCTGAAATCAAGAGTTGGATGCCTAACTGATGGAGCCCCCCAGGCGCCCCTGTAGGTATTTTTATACTGACTACATATCGTGTGATCTTCTGTATGGATTACACATCAATACAGTTTTAACCAAATTAAAAATGCGAGATAAAGCTGGGCTTGGAACAGGAGCCTGCCTCATGCAGGGCCCTGTCCACCACACACCACGCCTTCTACGATGAGGTGTCTCCTGGGGTCCTGAGACGGTGGCTGAGAGCCCCCCGCTGAAAAGGAGCAGGGTCGGGGGAGGTGACTCACCTGCTTCTTTCCCCGCCACAGTCGACGTCCACCACGTTCCACATCACGCAGGAGTCGTCGGAGATCACGATGAAGGGCCAGATGTCCTGAGGTTTGATCCCGAGCTCCTCCTGCCGGTTCCGCTCCAGCTCCAGGTTGTGGTAAGACAGCTCCTTGATCAGGAAATGGGCGGCACCTGAAATGGGCAAAACCACTCCCACTCTCTGGTCTGTCCTCCGGGAACACCCGCCCAGGACCACAGCCCCGGGTAGAATTAGAGCAGCTCTTCCAGGCCCACCCAGACCGGCCAGCTCCCGGAGGTCCAGTCCTCTTCTCCATCACCGATCCGCGCGCACACATGTCTGCTTATCCTTGCTAATCATGGAGAATGTGGATTAAGTCAATGACCGAACATCAAAGAAGAATATTCCAGCAGATCCAGAATATTCCAACAGCTTTAAAAATCAGAAAGCTTGATGGAAAGTGTTAAGCTTGTCCATCTCCAGAACGTCCTCCCAAGTCTCCAGGCACAGAAATTTTCCCGAGTAGGGCAGCCCAACAATGCCTACCCACTCCGGCGCCGTTGAAGATACTCGGGAGCACCAGCATGATGTGGTTGGGCCAGTGCTTCTTATAAACAGCCATTTCATACTCCTTGACAACCAGCACGTGCAAGTGGCTGGCACCATCCATGGCGTGGTACAGGTTAAAGAGTCCATGTTCGTGACGGCCAGTGGTTGGCGTGAATGTCGGGCTTTTTATATACTCGTGACTCTGAAAAACAGAGGAATCACGAGGGGAAGTATTTGTAAGTATGGTCACAATCGCTCCCCTCCCTCTGAAGTGTGACTCTGCAGCACCTTCCATCGAAAGATGGAGTCTATTTCCGCGCTCGCGGAATCCAGCTTAGCCTTGGGAGCTTGCTTTTACCAATAAAACAGTGAAAATGATGGCACGCCAGTTCCGCGCCGGGCCTCCAGAGCACGGACACACTCCGCCCTCTCTCTGAGCCCTCTCAGGGATGAGCTGGGGCTGGCGGCTGCAGGAGGAGAGACTACAGGGAGCGGAGCAGGGACGGGCACCCCACGGAGACCACCGTTTCCGGGCCAGCCCCCAGCCCACCTGGCAGCTAAGCACAGGCACAAGTGAGTATATCCAAGCCAACGACCCCACACAGGGGCCCAAGCTGCTCGCCCAGGGAATAAGAAGCGAAGTCAGTGCTTGTTTGGGAATGGTTTTTTTACGCAACCCAAACTAGCATCTATCAATTACCTGCCAAACTAGCATCGACTGTGTGCTGAGTACATGCTATTCTAGATGCCTTGAAACCCCTCAATGTCTTATCCACACAGCCTCGCTCCTTATACACTCGGGGTGTGAATCTTTAATATAAATAGCTATGTTTTCTTCCACTTTGGCTGGCCTAGGCCTTCCACTCCTTCTGAGGTCCTCTCAGAGCACCTGCTACAAGGCTGTGATGCAGCCGGTGCCCGGAAGTTCTGGTGGGCGCTGGCTGGAAAAGTGAGTGGGTAACAGAGAAATCCTCCTCCAGGGCAACGGCCCACCCCAGCCCACAGGGTAGGAGACACCCCAAAATAAAGGCCCCACTGGTTTTTCACAGACGTTTTCGATGCTCGGTGAAAGCCTGCCTGGTCTGAAAGGCTGGTCAAGCCTATCACCCTGGCCCTGGCACCCAGAGAAGGAAAGGCAGCGTTCTACACCAGGCTGACACTCGAGGGGGCTGGTGGGAGGGCAGCAAGCTGACCCTGAGAGTCGGGCTCACCTGCCAAAGCAGGTGTCCCTGGGAGCAGCGCCCCTAAGGATGCCGATCACAGAGACAATGAGTTGTGAAGAACAGCCTCTTGAAAAGAGAGAAAATGTATGTTTTAAGGATGACGTGCTGCACCACCTGGGATTTGCCTCCGAACACCAGAGGAAGGCAGAAGGGAAGGACAGACGGATCGAGGCTGGCCGTGAGATACGAGTCACTGCGTCTAGGTAACAGGCCCGGAGGGGTCGCTACACTGTTCCACTGCTTCGGCCTGTTTCAAATGTTCTGGGACAGTAGCAAAGACAAGATGGGGAAGGGACGAACATCTACGGAGCACCTGTCAGCATCCAGGCACCGTGCAGGTGCCTCACGTCGGTCGTTCCAAATCATGCTCACTGGAAGCTCCTGCAAGAGCTGCTACCGCCCAAGTTCACGGGTGAGGGGATGGAGGCTCAGCAATACTCAGTGACAGGTTCAAATGACACAACTCGAGAACAGCAGAGCAAGGTTCAAAGTGGAGTCGGAGTGACCCTAAAGCCCAAGCGCCCCTCAGCCTCCTCCAAGTTCAGTCACCATATCTGTCCCCACCTGCCCCACCTGCCCTGACTCATCAGGCAGCTACGGTCTCCGGGTCACTCACAGCCACTGCGATGTCCCCTCTCCCCCCGGACTCGGAGCCAGTACCTTGTCTGTGACGAGGGGCAGCCGCATGCTCTCCAGCTGGCCTCCGGGTTGGCTGAAGACAAAGTGGTGCTCCTTGGACTTGGGGATGATGAAGTGGAGCTGGATTTCCTCTCCTAGCATGGAGTAAGAGAAGGCAAAGGCGTGCAGGGTGGACTCATAGAGCTGAGGTGTGAGGGGAAAGGACAGAGCTTGCCATCAGAGTCCGCTGTCACTTCCCAGAAGAACCCAGGCCCATCGTGGGCAGGACAACACACCGCTCATCGCCATCTGCCCCGCAGCATGAGACACCCACCCCCGGGCTGACCCCTCCACCCAGCGACACACTGTCAGGCACCCACCCCTTCTGGACTCCAGATGTGACACAGAGGTGTGCTAGGTTAGCAACGAAAGCATTCACACCACAGATCTCATGCTTTAATTCTAATACACGTATTTGTCCCTCAGGGGCATTACGCATAACATAGGAATAAAGCCGTGTCACTCTTCCGTCACACTCACTCTGGGCCCCGTTCCGTCCTCTCGGTGCGGTGACGAACCATCCTATAAAGCAGGTACCACCCCCGCCCCCACTGTGTGGACGTGCAAACTGACACCCAGAGGTCTCAGGCTCGCTCCCATCCCCAGGCCTAGCCTCACGTCCCCTCTCCCCTTGTCTGCCTACACTGCCCCCTGGTGTGAGCCCCCCCCCCGACCCCCGGCCCACATGGCTGGGCCCAAGCCTCCCTCCCCGACCCCTCTCCACCTGCAGCGGGCAGACCCTCCCCAGACTGGCAGCTAGCATGTGCGCCGCACTCAGGAATCCCCAGGGCCTGGACAGGGCGGACCACACAGGACACAGCAGCTGTAAACGCCTACTGTGGCTCCATTAGAACCACAGAGCCCTTTGGGAGCAGGGATGAGACCGAAATAGATTTTGACTTGAGGAGGGAGCAAAGGGGGATGTAACTGAAGAAGCTTCATAGAAAAGACCAGGGAGGCCTGAGAGAGAGGGAAAGACAGCAGGGGGAACTGAGGCCGGAAAGGCCAGCAGGGAGCGGGCGTGTGCCCCCCGGCACTCCTCACACGGCCTGGTTCTGAGGCCCCTGCGGCCGTGACCCCCAGACCTGAGCGCCTCTGGACACAGGGACACAGTCCAGCCAGAGCCCAGGGTCTCTGGAGCTCAGTTCTGCTAATTCTCTGCAGACACCGACTGAAGTGACTGAGACTAAAACCCACGAGTCTCCTCCGGTTCTTTAAATTTCAAAATTAAGAGAACGTTTTCACTTATATTTTCTCTGCTTTGAAAGAAAAATTTCATCTCCAAGGAGGAAAAGTTAGGACAGCTTATATGGAACAAATGGAATTACTGGCTATTTTTAATTCTTTAAAAAACTGCTCATGTGCATTCTCTAATTTTGTCTCCAGTAAAATTGAATAGTTTAAAAAAAAAATCAGTCTTGATGCTACTTCAATGACAGCTGAAGGCCAGGCAGACTTGGGAGAATTTAGCCACTGTCTGCTGTTCCCCTCCACAAAAGGGACAGAGCTGGCAAGCCCATGCTCAGGCTGCCGCAGAACCTTCTGGAAGCAGCCAAGGGCATGAGCTATCCTGCACAGCCCTGGGACTTCGTAGGTGTACTGGCTCCCACCACCTCCAGCTGTCCCAGCTACTCCTTCCTCCCCTTTCCCTTACCTAGGTCTGAAACACTACACGTGAAATCCTGCCTGCTATCTGTTTCTTCACGACCAGCCTCACAGGCCCTCCGTGAACTTGCACGTGGCCGTCTCTCAGCGGCTTTGCCCAAATCAGGCCGCGCCGGGAAGTTCTCCCTGATAAGGTTCCCACTCCACCCTCCCCGTAGCACCTGATGCCTTTTCTCAAAATGTTTGATTTAGTGAACATATAGAATGAAGTATTAGTTTCGGGGGTAGAATTGAGTCATTCACCCGTCGCGTGCAACAGCCGGTGCTCACTCCATCACGTGCCCTCCTTAATGCCCATCCCCCCCCCTCAGTTTGTTCCCTAGAGTTAAGAGTCTCTTATGGCTTGCGTCCTCCCTCTCTGTTTTTATCTTATTTTTTTTTTCCCTCCTCCTGCTATGTTCCTGTTTTGTTTCTTAAATTCCACACAGGAGTGAGATCAGACGGTATTTGTCCTTCTCTGACTGAACCTGATGGCTTTTGCGGCGTGCTCTCTGCCCCCCCCGACCCCCGCCCGGTGTCCTCTCCTGGGACCACCCACCCCTTGCCCTTTAGGGCCCAGCGATGCTCGACTAAAATCACTTCTAATTCCACCAGAGACCTCACGTCTCCCCTCTCCGGCAGACATGGTTCCCTCTCCTTCTGTCTGCCTCGGCCCCTTGGAAAATTCGTATTAATTCTTTAAAGCCCTCTCCTCTGTTCCCCGCCCAAGACAGTATCTTCATTTACAAAATGGAGATGTTACTGCATTGCAGGGTTTTAGTGAAAATGAAGTGAGAAACCAGAGAGGATAGTTTCCACTCCGGTGTGTGCTGAATGGATGACAGTACGTGTAGCTTAAACACGGACACCTCCAGGTGACCGGCCAGAACCTGGGCCAGCCAGAGCCCAGCGTCAGTAGCCTTATCCACCTACCCCATGTCTAAAGTAAGTATCATCTCCTATTACGTAAAACAGTTACAGGAAGTACCGACATGTCAGAAGTGCGAGCACGTCGCCTGGCACACAGCAGGTGCTCAGGAAGGGCAAACGGCTCGCCTCTACATAATTTCTATGCTTCACCGTACGGCCTTTCCTGCCAGCTTTTCATTCTCCTGAAGTTCTGTGCCTGTGCATCTCTCCATCCCTAGACTGTGACTCTTGACTATGGGGACAGACTTGATTCACCTCTGTGACTGGTCCATCAGCACTCCAAGTGCTGCGCTGAACTCACTTCAGAAACTGCTAGAACATAAAGAAAACGCAGACACGCACAGTCACCGGTAAATGTGTAATCCCAGGAGAAGCGTTTCTGTGACGTCAGCAATCATTCTGCAGATTACTGTAGGGAACTGGAGATACAAGCAGACCAGGAAGCAAAGGCTTCCAGAACTTTCCACGTCACGCTCTGGAATGACAACTGAAAACCTCAGGGGAATGGTGGTGAAGGGGGAGGGAGCGCGGCCGGCACAGCCCACCTGGTAGCGGGGGTGGAAGCCCAGGTACGGGTGGCACTGCTCACAGTGGTGGTACGTGTTGTACGCCGCGTACTTGGAAAGCCTCATCCGCGCCGTCTGCCGCCGCACGTACAGCTCCTTGGGCTTCCGGGATGCGCCCCCGCCTGCAGGAGATGCCCGTGTCACCGAGCAGCAGTGGGCACAGTGGGCACACCCTCCGCAGCCCACTCGGATCGCCGGGGCCCCAGATACCGTCCTGGGGTTCGATGTGACCACAGGTTACTTCCCACCACCAGACAACTGAGCGCATCGCCAACACAGTTCAGCACAGCGCTTTAAGAGGCTCTCCCTACATACTCTGGAAGAAGGTGGAGCAGGAGATTTATAAGGCTGACCTTCACTCTTTATGCTCTGAAGGTGGGAACAAATCAGACTGGCGTCTTCATACTTCGGGTCATGAATAATGTAGTCAAAAGGCAATTTCTGGAACAGCTCCAGATCTGGCCAGGGGTCACTGAGCTGGAGGTAATGCCAATCTGATTCCTCTCGGAGATCTGTAAGATTGGGAGAAACACAGGTGACAAACGAGGAAGTGAGAATGATTGATTTTTACAGGTGTGTAAGGGCGATGCTTGCGGCAGAGCTGTCCTTGAGTCCATGGGTTACTAGGGCATACTACGGTATCTTGAAGGGCCCTGGAACATATCGTATTCTCAGGATTGTTCTAAGGAAACAAGAGGTGCCTTTGGGTCTACCTTTTATCCATGGCCTGTGCCGTGTTTCCCGTGGGATCGGTTTGCGTTTCTGGCTCCCATGCTGACTTCAGCTCCTCCCAATATACCTGCTGCTTGCTCTGCACTCCTCCCCCCACCAGCCCCCTCCCCCATATGTAGCACACTGGTTCCCACTGCCAATGGAACCTAATAGAGTTCTCGTTCTTGTCTTCCATCTAAATGCTACGCAGCCAATATGGCCAACTCCTACCACTGTACCTCTAGAAACCCTAAATGCTCAAGGCCACTGGCTTCTTCCTTCTGAATGCCAACACCACTCATGGCCCAAATTCTATCTTACATCTTACATCATAACTGAGGTAACCTATGATGCTCCCTCGATGCTTGTTGGCTAAAAATGTAAAAAAATCTAGACGGTCCAACTCAAATTATGTAACGTACTGATTTTTGTACCCATGGTATGTACACATGGGCAGAGGATGTGTCCATAAGAGAAAAAATAAAGAAGGTGAGAGGCATGTTTATTGTATATGTAATAAGCACTCAGTGCTTCATAAGTACCTTAATCTTCACAACACCCCTGAAACAGCAATTATCCATGCTTTCCCAAAGAGAAAACCAAGGCAATAAGAGTTTCTGAAAAAATGGGCTTTGACGCTTAGCAAACTGGGTTCAAATCTTGTATTTGTCATTGGGATATCCAAAAAAGTGAGGACACAGAGACTCAGCAGGTCTGCTGATTTTCATCCGAAATTCAGTTCCAAACTGGGAGAGGGAGGTGTGAAAGCTCAGAGCTTAAACAAAGAGGGATGGATGGGCTTCCTCAGTTCCAAATTTTCTTCAAGTCAAAACTCAAACACAGTCAAGAACATCTAAAGCAGTGTGTTTGTAAATGATAGGACTTTCTTCTCTTTTAAGGTTGAATGATATTCCATTGCATGTCTATACCACACTTCTTTATCCATTCATCTGCTGAGACATTTATCCATCAATGGACAGGATATGGATGTTTGTATATCTTGCCTACAGTGAATAACACGGCAATGAACATGGTAACTAGGAACATGCCTATTCGCTTGATCGTAGTGGTGATTTCACAAAGCATACGTGTGTTAAGTCACCAAGTTGTACACTTCAAATGTATACAATAAAAACAAACAAAAAGAAGTGCTATTTAGATGCCAGGGCAACATACTGGTTCTCTTTCTTCGCAACACAGACAGGATGCCTCACGCAAACTTTGGTTCCCAAGGCAACAGATCCATTTACCAGACCAAGTGGATGAGCCACTGGGAGAACGAATGAGGAGGCAGGGAGCATAAAACAGCTGTTCAAAGGGAGTCTTACCCTAGTGACGGCAAATTCTGTTCCCTGAGGAAGGAGAAATGATATACTTCCATTTTGCCCTAAGATAGGGACCTATGAGCTCAGCTGCCTGAGTGGGGCCCTTCCCTGAAGGGCAGCCCTGCTTTCCGGGGGCAGCCACCAAATTCGGTTCATCCCCAGTCCGGCCGTCTCCCAGCTGGGCGCCTGAGCCGTGTTACCAGCAAACAAGCAATTGTTCTCATTGGGATGAGCAGGAAGTTCAATGTGGCGATTTATGGAAAGGACCCAGCACAGGGCTGAATCTTGGAAGACACGCAGTAAACACTGGTTATTTTTAGTGTAGTAATTTTATCTCCACCAAGGCCTCCCAGGCGCTATTCTGATATTAAGCAAAATGATGGCAAACAAGGGAGAAATAAAAAGCACCTTTCAAGGCCCCTGGGATGAGTGGGATCAGTGATCTGAGAATTCCATCCAGAGGGGAAAAGACAGAGTCACCCGAGAGACTGATTGAAGAGGATTCCGACCCCAAGGGTCACCAATGCAAAACTCACGGATATTGATCTCTTCTTCATCATAAACATCCACCTCCGTCAGCCGAATCAGCATTCTGGACAAAATACTAAGGAACTGCAGGTAGGCACCTGTCTTCCCAATCTGTAAAGACATTAAAATTGGAACCGACGCTCAGTAGGCCCCGTCTACGTGCAGGCACTAGCTGGAGCACCAGACATGCTTTGTGGCACCCATCACTTTCACAGACCCCACCTCATTAAAGCCAGAGCCAGGAAGATGAAAAGCCATTTGAGGGGAAATGGGACCTAAAGAAGGATGGCAGTCCAGACTCCCATGAGCAGCAGACCTGCCTGCTTATAAATCATGGCAATGCGTTTCTACTTTTAACTAAGCCACATTTTTCTAAGCTGTTAGAAATAGGACTTTAATCGCAAACTGAAGAAAGGTTGCTTCAAAAGATGAACTGCCAATACAAAGCATAATAATGTCTCAAAAGGATCTTGCGTAGGGGCACTTCAGTCGGTGAAGCGTCCCAACTCTTGGTTTCAGTTCAGGTCATGATCTCAGGGTCGTGAGATCAAGCCCCGCATCCAGCTCTGTGCTAAGCTGGAACCTGCTTGAGATTTGCTCTCTACCTCTCCTGCTGCACTTGCACTCTCTTTCTCAAAAAAAAAAAAAAAGAATCTTGCATAATTAGATTGCTATTCGTGTTAATCAATAGGTCTCTAATAAGAGAATAAAATCTGTTGTGAAGACTTTAAAGTCTGGCATCTCATTTCTCTCCTCCGAAGGCCAGGAAAAGAACATGAGTCTCCTTCTCTTCCTGCTCTTTCTTCTTACATCATAGAGTCCCTTGCTCCCTCAGCCCCACACCAGGCTGGACACTAGGAGTCTTAGTTCACTGTGGTCACAGGTGGTTAAAGGGACACCTGTGGGCTAACCTCCCAGCCTGTTACTCTGGGAATGGGTTTTCCAAGTTCTCAGCTCAATGCCTGGCTCATAGTCTGTACTCAACAAATGTGGATGAACAGAAATAACTAACTTTAGAAAAGAAAATATGAAATACAACCAGGTGAACCTTCAGAGAAAATATTTGCCATACATGTAATAGACAAAGGATTAAATTCTATAACCTCCAAAGAGCTCCTGCAAAGCAACAGGAAAAGGTCAAATGCCTAAAGGAAAAATAAACAAGAGAAACATTAGAAAAACCACTGTGAAAGTCGTAGCAGTGATCCATAAATATATAAAAATATATTCAACCATAATAAATTATAATATACTATTTCTCACCTATCAAACGGGTGAAATTTTTTAAGATACCATCCAGTAACATGACAGTATGGAGAAACCAGGATCCCCTTTTTCAAATTTATAAAAAGTTAACATATGCTCACCCATTAAAAACTTCAAGAAACACAGGGTGATGATGAAGAAGTGTTTACAAACCCCACTCCCTCTTCCTTAGCCATTCTGCCATGGATTTTTTGGTATTTTCACACACAGAGACATATACATACACGCCAATACTTATTTTCCTAATTGATACTACACTGTGTAGACACTATTCTGTAACTTGATTTTCCAATTTCGATTTTTTCAATTTAAAATCTTAGAGAAATTTCACCATCAGCATAGAGAGGCCTGGCTCCAACTTTCTATGGCTGAACTGCATGATACAGTCGTGCCCAGTTTTTCAACCAACCTCGACCAACGGAACTTCGGTCGTTCCCAGTTTGGTTTTTCACTATTGTAAACGATTCTAAAATGAGCGTTCTCCCACGTATGTTTGCGGGTTTGTACTTCTTGGAGCGGACTGCAAAGCGGTTAACGGGCGGAGTCTGCAGGCAGCACATCTCGAATCAGGACAGGACAGTACTGACGGGGGTGAAGACAGCGGTAACTAACCCCCACGCCCTCTGAGGGCCGGCTGCAGTCCCGGTGCCCTGCGGTTATTCTCTTGTTTAAAGCCCCCGTCTCCGACTCGGGGCCACGCTTCCGCGGGCTCAGACAGGACACTGAGGCACGGAGCAGGCTGGATCCTGCCCAGGAGCCAGGCGTTGTCTGAGGCAGAGCTCCAGCCCGCTCCAGAGCCCCCCTCCCACCTGTGCCCTGACAAAGCCCCTTCCAGAACCGGACACGGTCATCTTCACCCACTCCCAGCATCGGGCACACGCCTGCCGTTAGGACACCTGCACCGGTCTCTCGTTGTCGGGAAAACGTGATGAGAGTCTGGGAAAGGGACAGGCCTGCCTCCCTGCTAAACCTCACCGAAACCTTGCGGTGCAGAACCCCGGATGGGGGCGGGGAGAGGGGGGTGTTTCGAACTGGCACAGACTGGCCGCGGGGACCAAATGAACTAACGTGGGATGAGCAGAGTCGGGGTGGGAAGGAGAAGCACCCCCGGAGAAGCGCTCCGCGCCCACACCACGCCAGGTGGGAGCACGGGGCCCAAGCCCGGACGCGAGCCAGCTTGGGCAGCCGCGGGTCCCGAGCTCCGGCCCCCCGCCCGCTGCCGGGTCTGCCACGGGAACGGCAGGACGCGGCTAAGGGGACGCTGTCCGCCCCGAACCTGGCCCGCGGGCACGAACACGAGAACCCCACGCAGCCTGGGCCCCCGCGGGGCAGCACCCACCTGAGGGGGCCCGCTGAGCAGGAGCCTGCGCGGATGGAAGCCGTCCACGCGGCCCTCGACGCGGTTGCCGTAGTCCATGTGGCTGGGCCGGGGCACCGTCCACTGCCGGTAGTAGAGGGACTGCTCCGTGGACGTCATGGTCTTGCTGAGCAGGGGGCGGAAGGAGCTGGCCCACATGACCGAGTGTGCGGGCAGGAGCGAGGCGGCCTTGGGCAGGCCGCTGCTGTCGGTGGCCGTGACCATGTCGTACACCAGCTTGGGCAGGAAGACGATGGGGGGCTGCCGGCAGGCCTTGGTCATGGAGCACTGCGAGGCCTGCGGGACGAGCGTGCCGGCCACGGGGGCCACGGGCGCGGAGCAGGAGCCCGACGACGACGGGGTGACCGGCCCCGGGACGCTCTTCTGGCTGGTTCTCAGGCCCGGCTCCGGCGGGGCCGCCGGCCCGGGGCTGTGCCTGCTGACGGCCGGCGGAGGCCCCCGGCTCGCCTGGGGCCTCTGTCTCTCCCCTGGAGCCCTGCCCTTGTCCGCGGGGCCGCAGGGCTGTGGCGATCGGGCCCGCTCCCCCTGCGAGGGGGCCCCGGGCGGAGGCGCCGAGCCTGGGGAGGGAGGCGCCGGTCAGTCACGCCCGGGAGGGTCCCTCGCCGAAGCACCCCCGTCCCTGTGACACGGACTACCTGCACGGGACAGTCCCTGCGAACTTCCGTGAACGAAATCCCCCCCCCCTCCCCCCCCCCGGGTCAACGGGACTCTCGTATGACAGAGCCGTGGCTTCTGACGAGAGGCAGCTGGTGTCACGGGAGTGACCTCACCCCACGCCCACCCCAGCACCCCGCACACGGCCTCAAAAGCCGCTCCGCTGCAACCCCCTGACCCAATCCGTGCCCCAGCCCCTGCCTCCAGGGCCCAAGCCCCACGCGCCGCCGCCAGGTGCTCCCGGGGACGCCCCTCCTGCCCCGCCCGCAGCTGCCCACCGGCCTCTGCCCCAGCGGGGTGGCTCCTCGCGCAAACTGCCAGCGAGACGCGCAGCACCCGGCGGGCTTTAACCAGCCCGAGAACTACCTAACTTCTAGAAGGATCGGGAACAAAGGATCCCAAACAGGGCCCTCCTCCTGCCCCTCCCCCATGTGCACCCCGCTGAGACCTGGGCGAGTGGGGCCCCGCCCCGGGCAGCACCCTGCTCTCTTCACACCACCCCAGCCACGCACCCGGCCCTAGGGACCTCGGGGCCCAAAGAACGCAGGGCAGACAGGATGCTGCACCACTGCCTTCACTCTGTCCTTCCCCAGGGGACGGTGTGGAGGGAGGCCTGACACCCCTGTGCCACCCTCCCCAGAAAGGCCTTCCCGCCCCCCACAGCACCCGGCTCAGCCTGCACCCCACACACCGCGCCGCTCCCTCTGGATCCCAGCTCCCCAGCAAGGGCCCCACCACTCAGCGCCACAGTCTACACAGCCAGCCTGCCCTTCCCGACGGCTCCCAGAACCAGACGGCTCCCAGAAAGAGGAAACGCCGCACCAGCCAGTCCCCGCGGCTGAAGGCTCCTGCTCAGATACCTGGCCCTCGGGCAAGGCCCCTGAAACAGTGAGGAGCCGGAAGAGCAGATATGGGGAGGCTGTGAGGGACCCGGGCACCGGCCTGGGGCAACGGGGACAGATGAGCCTGAAGGACATCAAAGAGGAACAAGATTCCAAAAGTAGACCAAGGGAACCCTAATGCCTTCATCCCCTTCCCTCGGTCGTGAGGGCCGGCCTGGTGGGACCCTGAGGACAGACCCTGAGAAACGGGACGTTTCTCTCCATCAACCCCAGACCTCAGTCTGTCCCCAGTTGAATCCGGGGGAACTGTCGGTCTCCAAAGATGAGACCCAGCACCACCCAGGCCCCCGCCCTGCCTCGTGGGGCTGTGGCCAAAATCTCACTTCCCTGGGCCTCCACTGCCTCATCTCTGAAATGTATGGCAGCCAAGGCCATGAGAAGCATCTCGTCAGAGACCCCTAAGGATCTCAGGACCTTCTGAAGAGTCCTGGCTAAGAAAGTCACCTCACCTAACTGAAGCACTCCAGAAGGAGAGAGGATGGCTCGCAGCCTGGACATTCTATACTCCTGAAGACACTGCATGGACCGGTGTATCTCCAGAACCTTCTAGAAAGCAATCCATCAGGACTGGAGAAGAACAAAGCACCATTCCTGGCTCTCTGGAATAGCACAGATTCAGCCACTCACCTTTCACCAGCTCCACCTGGGGCCCCAGGCGCCCTACACTATCTGGGGCAGAGGACACCAGAGGCTATGGCATTTGGCTTTCTGACTGACCCAAGCTGAGGCCGAGGTCTCCCTTCTGCCGCAGAGCTGCCAGCTGATGTGGAGGCGTGACTACGCCCTGGGCCCAAACGCCTCACATACCTCCACCGCCTGAGCTCCCCCCCCCCGACTGAATATCTTCTCCTCCAAGACCCACAGGCCAGCTGCTCTCTGAAACCTGCAGGGCCTGCACCCTACCCCTAAACGTGCCCCCACCAGAGGCAAAACTACCTCTTCACCCACGTAACCATCCCAGGTCGTATGTGTGACTGTGCGTATAGACAGCAAGGAGGCCCCTGTTGCAGCAGCACATGCTGACGAGGGACCACGAACTCCCAGAGAGCGGGCTGCACCCCATCTGTCTTTCCGCCCCGACTCAGACACAAAGTGGGTTTTCGGTAACACTTGCAACAGGAAGACAGGCAACACTGTGTCATGCTGGCCAGTCCTGACTGCTCCCAGACACCACGCCTCCCTTAGTCAGAGACTGGGCATTTTACCCACATGTCCCTGCTGCCTTTTGTTGCTTTTCCCCCAGGGAAATCTGGGTGCACTTCTCTCTGCCTTCAGACTCGACAAGAACACCTCACCCAGCCCCTCTCCCCCCTCGGAGCACAGTCATTCCCTAAACCAACAACTGCCTGGGGAGCAGCAAGGAGACACCGCCCAGCACAGGCCACTGAGGGGGGACAGGGCCCATGACCTTCTCCCAGGAACTCTGAGGTCCTGCCCAAACTCCTCACATCCCAGACCCGAATCCAGAAACACAATGAGCCCCAAAGAAACTCCAGTTCTTCCAAGATTCCTTTCTCTTTCCAGTTCTAGGTGAAAATAAAGATCTCTTTGAACTCTCGAAAGAAACATCCAGATGTGCACTCTTTCCCACCTGGAGACTTACTGGATGCTTTAGAGGAGAGGGACGAAGACGCTGAATCATGGGAGCGGGACCTCTCCCTCTTCACGGGGCTCCTCTTCTCTGAGGTGGAGCCTGTTTCAAGACACACATGCTGAAAATGCCTCATAATCATTGGTTCATATGTTCGCCCAGCATTTCAGAGTTTGCAAAGTGTATTCACACCTAGCGTCCATCCATCCATCCATACATCCATATATCCATCTATGCATCCATGCATCCGTCATCCATCCGTCCGTCCATCCATCCATCCATGCATCCATGTGTCCATCCATCCATCCATCCATCCATCCATGCATCCATGTGTCTGTCCATCCATCCATCCATGCATCCATCCATGCATCCATGTGTCCATCCATCCATCCATCCATGCATCCATCCATCTATGCATCCATGTGTCTGTCCATCCATCCATGTGTTCATGCGTCCATCCATCCACCCATCCATCCATGCGCTCGACCATGCATCTGTCCATCCATCCATCCATCCATCGACCCAGCTACCATCTTGCAGGCACCTGCCTCTGACAAAGCCCCGAGGAGACAGAAAAGGGGGGGATGCAGGCCAGCCAGGCACTCCTGGCTCATGCGGACTCCTTCTCACGAGCCACAGTATACTCTCACAAGTACAGGTGTAAGGAGCGCAGAGAGAGACCCAGGAGCCCAGGAGCCAGGCTCCCACCCGGCACAAGAAAACCAGAGAAAAAGCTTCTTGGAAGGAGTGACCCGACCAGAGCCCTGAAGGGCTAGCAGGGGTTTCTCGGTGAAGCACAGACAAGAGGGAGCTCGAAGCCACAGGAGAGACTCTGTGTGGCCCAGAGTGACAAGATTAAAGCACAGCCAGGGAACCCCATGAGCTGAGAGTGACCCACAGCATGGGGTATGTGAGAAGCAGGAACAGAGGCTAGGGAGGCAGGCTGTAAAATGCCAGGAATGTGGCTTCATCCCACCGGGCAACAGGAAGACTGACGCATCTTACTGTCAGGGTCACAATCATGTTTGGGCAAGGTCGCTACAGCCCCAACAGTCTATCCAGGGGGCCTTTGTGTCTCTGTCTTACAGATGAGTAATCAGAGGCCAGTAACCCAAGTCACACAGCTAGCAGATGCAGCGGGAAGAGAAACCGGGTCTTCCAACCCTGCACCACACTCCACAAACGCTTCACACGTTTGTATAAATAGCTTTGTCTTTTCTCTTGCTGTGCCCTTGACAAGTCTGATGCCTCGTGCTGCTCTGATTTATGTGCCCTATTAAAGGATAGTGCTGGATTTTCATGTCTTCGAGTGAAACTGGCCTCTTCTCATCGATCCCCATAATCAACCCATCCTGCTGACTCACACAGAGGAAGTAAGCGAGCGAAGCTTACACCGGGCAGGAATGCCACCAACAAGTCAACAGAGCAGGAAACGGAGTCCGGAGAAATCGCGATTTCCCTTCCTATTCTCTAAGAATTCCGGAGCTAGGAAGAACCAGTCGGGATTTCCATTTCCTCATACCACCAGAAAGGGGGCGGGGGGTGGGAAGCTAAATCTGAACGCAACAGGGACGTGCCATCTCCTGCAGAGACGCATCTGGACAGCGCTCATCAGAGCTCCTGACTGTGAGACGGGCCCCAGGGGGGCCCCAAGTGCGGGCTGCCCCCCAAAGGTGAGACGGCGAGGCAGACCTGCCACCCCTCACCTTCCGTCACTGGCTCCTCATCCTCGTTGTCGGTGCTGCTCAGCTTTTCGGCGTCGCTCTCTAAGGGCTCGTGCCGGGCCCCCTTCTCCAAGGGAACCTCGTTGCTCACAAAGTAAGCAGCCAAGCCCAGCTCCTGCTCCAGCGCCGTTCTCACCAAGCACGAGGAGTTTATCAGACGCAGGTCGCAGTACCTCAGAGACCTGGAGGGAGACAGAAGTATCTACTGAGTGTCCTCTACACTGAGGCACCACTCCCGGTGCTGGCGGGAACAGGGATCGGACCAGGCCCCAGCGCCTCTTCAGGGCCCTCAGACTTGTGCAAACGGAGACGCAGATTACAGGACGGTGAGCCCTTGGCAACCAAGTCAACTGGAGGGTAAGTCTGTTGGAAGCACCTGCCATGGCATCAGCCCTGTCCTGCCTGTCATCGAAAGAGCATTTGCAGGCCCAAAAAGCAGGCTTGAACCCCAACTCTGCTACTTCCTAGGGCCAGAAACTTCCACAAGTGGGGGAATTTCCTGCAGGCTCAGATTCTCATCTCAAAGATGAGAATTAATTAACAGCCATCTAAGTGTGCTATTGGAGGACTGTATGCAGTTGGTGAACAATTAATGATTCAATCAGCACTTAAAATGTGCCAGGACGGTGCTAGATGCTAGGGATAGGGTGACAGGTCACCGCCATATGAGAAATGAGTCTGACTGGAAGACAGACACCAAGGAACAATGAGAGGGGCAGAGGAGTGGGCGCAGAGGTCAGGGAAATGCAGGGCTTGGGCTGTGCAATGGAAACAGCAAAGTGCCCGGTGAGAGGCAGACGTGGGTCCCAATCAGGCTCTATGACCTCAGGCAAATGACCTTTCATTTGTTCATCTACAGAACAGGACAGTGATGCTATTGTTGCAAGGACTAAATACTCTATTGAAAGTCTAGCCCTGCGCCTAACACAAAGAAGGTACCCTGTAAATGGTTGCTCAAATTTAAGAGAGCTTAAGACATTGTCTTACACCTTAGGGGGCTGAGCGATGGAAGAAATAATCCATCTGAAAAGCAACAACCAAGGTCAAATGTTTTAGAGCCCCCTTTATTTGGCCCGTGAGGATGCCATGTGCAGTAGCCCTCATGTAAGTGTGGGGTGGCCCAGGGGCAGGAACCCCGGCTTTGGAGTTAGGCAGCTTGGAGTCCAGCCAAGCTTCATCTCCGAAGTCCCATTTCTTCACTGCTCAAAAAGGACACTGAAATATCACCTTCCCCCAGGGTTAGAGTAGTGAGAGTAAAATGAACTACAGCACATGAGAAGAGTCTAGTATAGTGCCAGTGAGTATATATTCTTACTGTTTTGTTCTACAGGAAAGAGGTACATGGTTGCCTTCTCTCTCCACACTATTAAGTAAATCTTTAGGAGCCAACCTGTTGCCACTCATTCAAGCAACTGCCCTACTGGGGGCCCAGTGACCTTCTGTCGTGAGTGTCTACCTTTCCGTGTGATGGCCTTGAGACCCCAGGAGATACAGCGTGGGTGTTCAGCTAACTCCTCTGTGGCTGTGTGTGTGGAAATCAGCTCTTCCCAAGGGGCATCAGCCGCCTCCCTGTTTCCCAGAACACCTCCTCCACCGGGAGGGCCCTGCTATTGCAGCAGCAAGACACCAAGAGAAATGCAGCTTTGGCCCCAAGATGATCGGATACCTTCCTAAGTGGAACAGCCATCCCCAACGCACACGGGCTCCTCGTGCAGAGAAACTGGGGGAGGCATCCCACCCTGACCCCAGCTGAAGCCCTCCGCCCACGGGGCCCAGCAACAGCCATCCCGCCCCCCCAGGAGCCCAGATGGGGCCGGTGTGCCAATCAGGAAGTGCTTCCCAGACCTCAGACACGTTTCACTGCCACAGGCTGGAAAGCTGTCATGATAAACACATGGCTCTACGATGACTGTGAACGTGAAGACTCCACCCGCCGTCGGGGTGGCCTGACTGCCCCCCAGAGCTGTGACCACGGGCAGCTGGCTCTCCAAAGACTCCCAGGGCCACAGCCCCCTCCGCTCACCTCGGTAACGACTCCCCGTGAGGGTCCATCCCGCTGAAGATCAGGATGCACGGCAGGCCCTCCAACTCCAGGTAAGTCTGAGGCCTCCACTCCGCGTCCTCAATTTTCTGCCACATCTGCGGATGATCAAAAGCGGTCAGGCGGCAGCCTCCTTACTGTCGGACTAGCCCGGCTCTGACGGCTCTGTGGCGTCCTCCTCCTGCCCGCAAGCGTTTTGTGAAAAGGACAGCTCTTCACACGACAAACGAGCACATGGGCAGCTTCCCAGCTGTACTCCCAGCCACAGCGACTGGCACGTGTTAGTCCAGGGATCGCCTGTGCCAGATCCTCGGGAAGGGAGCGCGTCTCCTCGGTTGTGTCTAACGTATTCACGGGGCTTTCTTAACCGGGCCTCTCCCTCCCAGCTCCCTCAACTCTTCCCGCAGGATGCTTCGTAACTCTCCCGCATTCGCCCTCACCTCCCTGTGGGTTCGGTGAGAAGCTGGGGGCTGGGCTCTGTGCCAGTTTGGCGGGGCTGAGGGCTGTGGGGGTGGTCCCTGGCCTCCACCGCCTGGGGAAAGAGCCAGAGGACAGGCAGGGAGCACCACGCCAGCCTCCGCCCCCATGCAGAAGAGAACCGGCGGCAGGGAGGGGCAGCTTCCCGAAAGAGGACAAGACGCGGGGCTGAGTTCTACAGGCCGGCAGTGTTGGCTGAACCAAGGAGGAGGAGAAAAGCGCTCCCAGGAAGAATGAAAGGCACACTGCAGCCCAGAAGTTTGAAAGAGCAAGACAGGGATCGGCTGGGTGGCTCAGTCGGTTAAGCATCTGCCTTCAGCTCAGGTCATGATCCCAGCGTCCTGGGATCGAGTCCCATGTTGGGCTCCCTGCTCAGCAGGGAGCCTGCTTCTCCCTCTGCCCCCGTCCCAACTCGTGCTTGCTCGCTCACTCTCTTTCTCTCAAATAAATAACATCTTTAAAAAAAAAGGGGGGGGTGCGCCTGGGTGGCTCAGTGGGTTAAAGCCTCTGCCTTCGGTTCAGGTCATGATCTTGAGGTCCTGGGATCAAGGCCTTCATGGGGCTCCCTGGTCAGCAGGGAGCCTGCTTCCTCCTCTCTCTCTGCCTGCCTCTCTGCCTACTTGTGATCTCTCTCTCTGTCAAATAAATAAATAAAATCTTTAAAAAAAAAAAAAAAAGGCAAGACAAAGCAACATTTATAAGTAATTTGGTACCGGAGGCAGCCAGAGGGGTGGCCCAGCACGGAGAGGCCCTGGCGGACAGCCTCGCTGAGGTGTCTGTCTCCACTCGGTGGCCCCTCCTCGCCTTGGCCACCCCTCCTGTCCCTCCCGTCCCTGCCCCCCACGCCCACCTTGAGCTGCTTCACGAAGTGCTTCCCGACGCTGAGGCCGGAGCTGGGGTTGCCCAGGATGATCTCGAAGTGCTCCTCCAGGGCCAGGCGCGCCCGCACGTGGGCCAGCCGCTCGTAGGCCACAGCCGCCAGCGGCGAGCAGGGCACCCGCAGCAGGACCATGAGCCCATGGCCGCAGGGGCACTGCTTGGGGGAGTTGATGAGGTTCTGGGTGATCTCCAGCGTCTCCACCGACGTGTAGTCCTTCATCTGCGAGAGGCCGCTCACGGCCATCATAGCGGCCGCGTAGTGCTGCACGAGAACAAAGGTCCTGATCACCGCGCTGTGCAGGCGCGGGAACCTGCAACAGACAGAGAGACGGACCGTGACCGGGCTGCCGGCCACCCCGAGGACGCCCGGAGCGCCCCGGGAGGCGTGGCGGGGCCGGCGCCTGGCAAGCAAGCAGCCCAACCCGGCTGCCGACGCGGGCGCGGATCCCAGGCTGCACACAGCTCCTGTTTCCTTTCGAAGCTGGTTGCTTCCAACCTGAAAGGGAAGCCTTCCTTGGAAGTCAAATCAAAAACCGCTCTGGCACTTCCAGCTAAGAAACAAGGGCACGGGTTTGCTGTTTCTCTGCGCTTTCCAGCACCTGGTGCATAGAAGCGGCTTTTGTGCAATGAGCCAAGAGAGGCAGGAATGAAACAAATGATTGTTTCATCTCTCATCAGCTTAATTTGCAATCTCCGACCCCCCCATTCCCACTGAAGATAGAACCACCAGCGTTTGGCACGTAAGTGTGGCTGTCACCTTCCCCAGACTGAGGGCGACCATCCTGAAGGCACACCTCTATGCTCATTTCAAGGCCAATGAGTACTCAGATATGTAACTAAATGTGATTTGACAGATGAATTACAAATCAGAACACACTCAGTCAAACCAAGAACCCCAGTTTGGGCTTCAGAAACTGTGATCATCTGTGTTTCCACACAGAAGTGGTGACCCCGCCATGACCACAAGCCTTGTTAGCGGTCTTCTGACCCACACATCAGAACCAGACCCAGAGCTCCAACAGAAAACCCCATCCCTGTAGGCCACGGTGCTTCCGTGTAAGAACAAACTGACATCTGCTTTACATGTGATGCTCTTGTGGGTTTATTTCGCTGGAACGTATCCCGACACAGTGGCTTTTTGGAGCAAAGATAAAGAAGATCTACAAAGATCGACCCTTATCATAGCCATGCCACCCTGAGAGTTCTATCAGGACAATCAGTCACCTTCCACGGAGTTTCTGAGGTCTTCTCTTATCTACTGTTCTCCTTTTCTTCATTCTTTGTCCTTAGCATTTCAGCTAGGTCATGGGTTCCATAAATTGGAGAGCTGGCTTGGCAAACTTGCCACTACCAAGTGCCTGCTGTCTCAGGAAGGCATGACTGATCTGCAGATTCTGGGACAAAGGGGAGTCAGCAGTCCAAGGACCACTTTGCCCTGCCCCTGGTACGCTGGCCAAATAGTGCCCAAGAAGAAAAGGAGAGAACGGGGTGGAAAATGCATGGTCTCCCCTGCCCTACAGTACTGTCCCAGCTGTGGTGGCCCTGTGCCACCCTGAGCAAGGTAGGATGAGGGGGGATGAAGAAGGGCAGGATGTCATTTGGGAGGAAGCATTCTTTCTCCCCATCTCTGACGTGGTGGGAAGTGCCTGCATTCAACTTTGTTCAAAGGACAAGCAGAGTCAGAACAGGGACCATATTTATCCATCTGAAATGACCAAAACACTGGACAAATATATGAAACAAGAGTGTTTCAAGACACTGGGCATCAGGAAGTGAAAGATGGTAATCCTCAGAAATGGGAACCAAATTGGGTGAGCTCCCAGCTTCTTCCAGGAAAAAGTTTCTGGAACGTGCTCAGGAAAGGGAAATCCAGGCAAAGTATCACTGTTCTCCCTGACTTGAGGAAAGACACTGGAGTCCAGGGAAGTCAAGGTAGCAAGAGTTCACAGGGGGAAGAACCAGAGATGAATAAGTTGCACAAATAGAGAATTCAGGAGAGCTACAGAGGGTTCCCCAAGTCACCACCTGAGTAGTGATCAGTGCATATAGATGAGGAACTACTCGAGGTCAAGAAAAGAGCCATTCAAGAGAATTAAAGGGAACAATACCTCAAGCTCACACAGGGTTTAGAATAGTTCCTGTTCCCAGCGTCAGCATGGAAGACCTCAGAATTCATGGAACATTATAGAATACTTAGAGGGTTTTGCCTTAGTAGGGACAACCCTGGACTAAACTGGTCCTGTCTAACAAAGCTCAAAGCTTAAAGCAAGACCTAAAAGGATTAAACCATCTCCAAGTAACAACTATATCCCAAACAAAGCTGAAGAAGATTTATAGGAATACAAATACATCCAGCCCCAACAAGGTGAAATTTACAATGTCCGGAATCCTCTCAAAAATTACCAGATATTTAAAGAAGAAAATACAACCCATAATAAGGAGGAAGAAAAGTCAATCAATAGAAACTGACTCAGAAATGACACACATGATAGAATTAGTAGATAAGAACACTAAAACAATTATTGTAATTAAATTCCATACATTTAAAAAACTACAGCAAAGATTAAGAATGTTAGAGATGTAAAAAAAGACTCAAATTCTAGAGATCAAAACTAAAAAGCCTGAGAAAGAAGATGAACTGGACCCTGAATTCTCATGGGAGCTGCCATCTTGGTATTTGGACTTGCCCTGCCCTGCCAGTGATAATAGATGCATTCAGGGAAGGGTACCTGACACAGGATAGGTCATCAGTCTTGTCTTGGAACTTTTCAAACTGTTTAAAACAATCAGTCCCCCTCTAGAAGCTGAAGACTGTGTAATTCAGCAGCAATGAGGGGTGATGTTTTCATGGAAGAAGCCAGTGTGAAATGAGATACAATACAGCCAACACAAAGAGAGATACCAAAGAAAGACAACACAGTCTCAGCAGTGTTTAATACCTAACTTAAGTTCCTACTGAAACCAGCTGCATCTCTGACATTCGGTGGTTTATTTAGTCAACCTTTCCTTTTACTTCATGACTCAATACTATATCTCTCCTTTTCTTAAGGTAGTTCAAGTTGAGTTTCTCTCACTTGCAAGAAAGAATCCTGATTAATAAACAAACACAAGTAACTGTTTATCATCAGTTCATCAATGTGTATGTACATTCATGCATGTGCTTCCTGAAATTGTCCTTCTTTTCTTAGAGGACAACTTCTCTCCTAGGAGAAGAATTTCTTCTTTGTTATATAAGACTCCTTTGCTTTTATTTAAAAAATACATATATAAAGAAACAAACCAGATGTGACTGACAGCAGGAAAAAAAGATTAGCAAATGTGAAAACACAGCAATAGAAACTATCTAAAATGAAACAAAGGGAAACAAAAAACAATGACTATAGCATCAGAGAGTTATGGAACAAATTCAAGCAGCTTAATGTATGTGTCACTGGGTTACTCTAAAAGAGAGGAGAAGAATGTAAAAAAATATATTTGAAGAAATAATGACTGAATTTTTTCTCAAACATAATGAAAATTCAATTAACTTAAGTACAAAAAACATGAAGAAAATTATAACAAAGCGTATCTTAAATTACTTAAAACCAGTAACAAATTAAAAAAAAATTTTAAAGCAGCCTGGTTAGGGAATGGAAAGAGCTGGGAGGGGAGGGCACGTTACACAGAGAAACAAAGGTGATGGCAACAGATTTTGTTTGAAACAATGCAAGTCGGAAGACAGTACAGCAACATCTTTAATGTACTGAAAGAAAAAACTACCTAAATTTTATACCTAGGAAAATATCTTTCAAAAATGAGTAAAAATAAAGACACACAAAAGCATAAAGACTGCCTCACCAGCAGACCTTCCCTACAAATGCTGATAAAAAGTCCTTGAGAGAGGGTAACAGAACCAGACAAATCCACACAAAAAAATGAAAGGCATTGCAAATAGTAACTATGTGCATAAATATAAAAGATGTTTTTAAAAAGGTATTATTTAAATATCTCTAAAAGATAACTATCTAAAGCAAAAGTAATTTATTTTTTTTTTAAAGATTTTATTTATTTATTTCACAGAGGGAGAGAGATCACAAGGAGGTAAAGAGGCAGGCAGACAGAGAGAGGGGGAAGCAGGCTCCCCGCTGAGCAGGGAGCCCGATGCGGGCCTCGATCCCAGGACCCTGAGATCATGACCTGAGCTGAAAGCAGAGGCTTTAACCCACTGAGCCACCCAGGTGCCCAGCAAAAGTAATTTATTGCAGAGTTTATAACATATATAAGTAGAATGTCTGAACACATAAGTACAAAGCCTAGGAGGGGAGAAATAGATACACTATTGTAAGATTCTTACCCAAGAAGTGATATATTACTTGAAAGTAAAAAGTAGCTTAAAAACATACTGTAAAGTCTAAAGCAACACCTAAAACAACATAAGAATTACAGCTAATAAGCAAGTGGTGAAGAGAATGAAATCATAAACGCTTAGTTCATCCAAAAGAAGATAGAAAAAAGGAGTCTATAGAACACATGAAACAAATAGAAAAATAGCAAGATGGTAGATTTAAACACAACTGCATCAATAATTACATTAAATATAAATAGTCCAAACACCTCAACTGAAATTCGCAGACTGTCAGATGCAATAAACAAATAAGACCCAACTACAAGCTGTCTATATGAAAACAACTTTAAATATAAAGACACAAGTTGATTAAAAGTAAAACATGGAAAACTATAAACTATGCTGACACTAATCAAGTGAAAGCTAAAGTAGTTATTTTAATATCAGAAAAAGTACGTTTTAGAACAAAGAATTATATTCTTTGGGTCATTTCATAATGATAAAGGAGTCAATTGATTCTAAGAGACACTTCATCAAAGATGACATACAAATTACAAACACATGAAAAGATGCTCAACATCATCAGTCACTGGAGAAACGAATGAACTATTGACAAATACTGTATAATCTCATTTATATAAAACACTAGAAAATGCAAATAGTCTACAGTGAGAAAGGGGAAGGAAGGAATAATTGCCAATGGGTAGGAGGAAACTCTGTTATCTTAACTGTGGTGAAGGGTTTGCCAGTGTTTATATATGTCAAAACTCACCAAATTGAACACTTCAAATATCCGCAGTTTACTGTATGTCAGTTAGTCCTCACTAAAGCTATTGTTTAAAAAAAGAAAAAAAGAACTACCAGGTGGGAGGCAGGAACTGGCCCAGCTCCAAACAGTAGGAACAGGTAGAGTGTGCCTGCCCTTAAGCCTCTGTGGTTGGTCCTTTAGGAAGGAAGCTCCACAGAAAAAATACTGGAATAAAAGCAGGAGTCATTAAATGGCTAAATCTCTTAAGTACCAGTAAGTCTGTAGTCTTGCAAGCGGGGTCTGTGTGCAACACAGGACAGATCAACGGCTGGCCGTGCACATGGTGGCAAGAGGCAGTAACCAATGTGCTCTTACCTTTAGTGCCTCCTGTCCGAGTGGCCTGTTTCAAAACAGATTTCCAGACAGAGGATTCCTCAGAAAGGCAGCATGGCAAGAGGGAAAGAACATCAAACCTGGCTGTAATCCAGGCTGCCACAAACAGGATGTGTGACCTTGGGCAAATCACTTCCCTCTCTGGGCTCTGGGTCTCAATTCCCACAATTTTAAGACAGGGTGGGGTGGTTGGGGTTAAATGATTCCTAGGTGGTCCTATGATTCTCCGTAACTCAACATTCCGAAGTTTTCTATTCTCTTCTCACTTAGTGAAACGGAAATCTTAATCTCTGTGCAACATTTCTGGTTCAGTGGAGGGGGAGAGAGGTGAGAAAGAAGATGGTGGTGAGGACGACGGTGACAGTGACAGTCGTGGTGACAGTAATGGTGCTGATGGTAATGGCAGTGATGGCAACAGTGGTGAGGTGGATCGTGATGGTGATGATGGGACGGTGACAGTGACAGTGCTGCTGATGGTGGTGGTGACCATGATGGTAACAGTAGTGATGGTGGGGACAGAGCCATGATGGTGCTGGCTGCAGCTGCCATGAGCATGTAATGTGCGCAAGCCGTGCTCTTAACGTCCTGTATGTCCTAGTTCACTTAGTCCTCATAGCATCCCCGTCTGGTAGGCACTACTCTCCCCGCAGAGGATTGAGACCCAACCCTAAAGTCTCACAGCCGGTAAGTGACAGACCCAGGACTCGAACCCAGGAAGTGTGACTCTGGAGCCAACTGTTCCTGAGTCTGCCCATGTTCCCGTTTCATCAAACTCTCGTAAGAAGCCACTAGAAAGCAGATTTGTTCATAGGTGAAGGTACGGAAGTTCAGACAGGTTCAGTGATTCACCAAAGGTTAAAACTCATGTTTCGCTAAGTGTAAAGTCAGAATGTGTGGTCCCACGGTCAGCCTGGCCTTCTGGCCATGAGACCTTGCTCCATACACCTTAGTGGTTCTACTATTTTGAGGTCAAGTGACAAGGATTGGGTCTGGCCTCACTATAAACCCCCCACGTGACCTAGGGCAGGTGACCCAACTTAAGTCCGTTCCTCCCTCCACCACACAGGGATACCAGTACCTATTCCACTGTGCTGCTGTGAGGATATTTTAGGAAATAAACATAGAGTTCTGGGCGCAAAGTGACAACTCACTGAGCACCCAACGCAAGGAGCTGTGTGAGGAGAGCAGGGCAGACAGGCGGAGGCAGGCTCCTTCCCTTAGTGAGCTGCCCACGTGTGAGGGGGAAAGCCAATGAAGTCCATCAGCATCCCAGCACCGAAAAGGAAGTAGCTTCTCAAAGGGCATTCTGGGGAACACTGATCCCATGACACACACCGGAGATGCCACACATTCTGGCCTCCTCCTCAGGATTCACGGCACGCGTGGCAACGGAAGGCTCAGAGATCGCTTGTGGAAAAGGAAACCTTAAATGTCAGGTTTCTCAAACACATGTGACCATGGAACCCCTTTTGGCCTAAGAGCTATTTGCATCCAGCCCAAGCAGTACAGCTTGGAACACAGTTTGAGAAGCCCACGTCTGATTTAACCCCTTTGTTGGCACGAGAATGGGGTGCCACGAGGGAAGGGAGCAGGGCCTGGGTCCACACCGACAGTTGTGGCAGAGCCACTCGTTCTGTTTTGCAGTAGCCAGTCCGTAACACTTGGCCTGGCTTTATGGCAATCGCTTAGCCTCCCAGGCCTCGGTTTCCTCATCTGAGAAATGGCAGCATTAACATCTGCCTCAGCGGTCTGCTATGGCATGGGTCGGAGGGCAAGCTGTAGAGTCGGGCTGACTCTGGGGTCACGGTCAGGTCTATCAGCAGCCAGATGTACAGCCCAGGGAAGTCACCGGGGTCACCTGGAGCCTCCGTTTACTTGCAAAATAGAGATAATAGCAACAACTGGATAAGAGACCGTGGGGTTCTTGGGACAGCAAAGAGCACAAAATACGCTCTTGACAGAGGATACACGCAGGGCACGAAAGGGGAAGCCAACGGGGACTGTCACTATCATTTCCTTTAAGTCTTTTGTTGTCTTACCTCCTCCCGTTTTCTTCGCTTCCCCACGTCTCAAACACACCCTCCCACGTTCCAACATACTGGTGCCCGTTCTCATCTCTAAAATGTCTGGAACAACAGCATGACAGATATCACCGGCCCCAGAGGCAGGGCAAGAAATAAACCAGGATCCTTTGAGTGGAGGGACAGAGTCACCCAGGAAAGGAGGAAGGTGGCCCCATTTCTAGAATTCTCTGGCTGCACACTCTTCAGCTTACACTCAACTCCTGAGCGTTTTTAGCAACTTCCAACTGAGATGTGTACCTTTTTCCTAATGCCGTGACCATGGCCTCAAAGGAGCTGTCGTATCTGAGCAAAGGGAGGCTGTGTCCCGAAAGGGTGGACTCAATGAACTCCGACAGCCCGAAGTACTTCTTATTCTCAGGATATAAGTCTACCCCCTAAAACAGAGAAGAACGTCAGTCACACAAACACTGCATTTGGGGGGATGGAGACAGTCCCGTGACGGGCGTGCCAACGGCCAGCGCAGGCATCTTGATCTAACTTGTGCTGACGTGGGGCGCCTCGACGGCTCAGCCGGTGAAGTGTCCGACTCCTGATCTCGGCTCAGGTCATGTTCTCAGGGTCGCGAGGCTGAACCCCGTGTTGGGCTCCACACTCATCTTGGAGCCTGCTTGAGATTCTCTCTCTCCCTCTCCCTTGGTCCCTCACCTAGCTCATGGCATGCACACGCATGTGCGTGTGCTCTCTCTCTCAAATAATCTTTTATAAAAAATGAAAATAAATCGTCTCACTCTGCAGTCCTGCAGACGACGTCCTCTGCAGACTCGGAGCACAGAGCACTTTCTACTTAGAGGACGGTGCAGTCAAGACTTTTCTGTTCATCTGATCCTAGTGTCTTTGCCAAGAAGAACATCAGCCTTGTTTTTTTTGTTTTTTTTTTTTAAAAGATTTTATTTACTCATTTGACACAGAGAGAGAGATTACAAGTAGGCAGAGAGGCAGGCAGAGAGAGAGGAGAGAGGAGGAAGCAGGCTCCCCGCCGAGCAGAGAGCCCGATGTGGGCCTCAATCCCAGGACACTGGGATCATGACCTGAGCCGAAGGCAGCGGCTTTAACCCACTGAGCCACCCAGGCGCCCAGCCTTGTTTTTGAAACCCACAACTTTCTTGGGTGAAACGGCTTCTTTCCAACCATTTTAAGCTAGTTTTAGGAATAGGCTAATCAACCATCTTGCGTTGAGCTTGCTATTAAAATCAGCAGAAAGAAATGTGTTATCTAATCAATTTCACTCCCATTGACCTAACATTCCTCCCAAACTAACAGCAGAGCTTCTCAAATGTCAGGGCGTTGCAGCGCTGGAGACGCTAATAAAACTGCAGAGCCATGAATTTTGCCCTCCCAACACCGAGGTTGAGTGTGAGGGCCACAGCCAGTGGGACGGGGTCACAGCCAGGCTCCACCGCTGACTGCATGGCCCTTTAGGCAAGTAGCCAACCCTCCTCTGCCTCATTTTCTCCTTTTGTAAATTGGAAATCATCCTAGCCCTTGCATCTTACAGGAGTTCATATGATAAAGCACTCAGAACAGTGTCTCCCTAGCTCACCAAAGTGCTACAGAAACACTTGGTATCCCCACCACCGATTCCAAGGCTAATGGACTGATGCCAAGCATCAGTATCTTTATAAGTTCCCCAAATGACTCTGGGACACCCCGAAGAAATCTAAATTTGAGGTTTGCTTGTTACTTGTATCATTAACTAGAATCCGACCATCCAGAATTCTCCAATTATTCTTAGGATTCTCAGATTATCAGTTGTAGCCTTCAATCTTGATGAGAAAAGGCAGGGGATAAACCAAAACCTCACCAGGTTTTATGGATGTGTGTTCCATCTGAGGAAGGAGATTTTGAGCCCTGCCACTTAAAGATGTGGGGACAGGAAAAGTAAAAACCTTTCCAAGTCTTCTAGACTAAACATTGCTTGTGCTCAGATGGGAAAGCTAACTAATGTCCTTCGGGAAGGTTTCTAAAGACCAGGAAGGGTTTAAATCTAACTCTGGATCAAATCAAAGATCCAAGAAACTGGGGACCCACGTGACCCCCAACTACACAGTTAATAAAGACTTTAACCAAACAGAATTTCTCCTGACTCAAGGGTCATCGGGCCACCAGGCCCCGCAGCACAGTGGCACTCACGTTACTGTAGGAGGCAGGCCAGTGGATCTCGTTGTAAGGGCTGATGAGGGTATGTTGTGTCTGCAGCGCGTAAGGGAAGGACGTCACGTGGAGTGTCACGATGTTGGGGGCCTCCTTCACCTCCCTGCAATTGAGCAATCTGTCCACCAATCCCACGGCCGGGTCACTTTGGGAATAGAGATTATGAACAGCGCTACTGAGGGAGGAAAGGGCGGAGAAGACGCAGTGAGTGGAACGATGAAGACTGCTCTGTAATTTTACATGGGTCAAGCGGTTGAATACATATCTAGCTAGCCCCGCCCACATCACATTTCTAGCTAGCCCCGCCCACACTACATTTCTAGCTAGCTCCGCCCACATCACATTTCTAGCTAGCCCTGCCCACACTACATTTCTAGCTAGCTCCGCCCACATCACATTTCCAGCTAGCCCCGCCCACACACTTCTAGCTAGCCCCGCCTACATCACATTCCTAGCTAGCCCCGCCCACACATTTCTAGCTAGCCCCGCCCACATCACATTTCTAGTTAGCCCCGCCCCCAAGTGTGCAAGTAATCAGTTTCTCCCTCTGCCCATGAGGAAGAATATTTAAGAAAAAAAAAATGACCACACTGCAAGCACCTGTCAGGGACTCCCCTGATACCCATGGCTTATTAAAAACTTGGCAAGGGAACAGTATTTATGGAGGATCGCTTGCAGGACACACAATCCTCCACAGCGGGAATTCTCACCCACGAATGCTCCTTCAGCTCCATCTGATTGTGTACCTGTCTCCTTAAATTCTTTCCCCTAAATTCCTAGTGGCCTGAAATGATCCACAGAGGACATAAAATGGTACATTCGACATTAAATTTAAAGGTACAGGACCAGGACAAGGGAGCGCTTGGACAAGGGGTCCAGAAGATAAGTGTAGCTCAGCTCTTTCCTGTGGGTCATGGCCTCAGCCTTCTCTCCTGGCCACCCAGCAGAACAGAAAACTCTCGGCTTTTGGGTGGCAGGTGGCTACTCTGAGGAAACCACCTCCCACAGTGAATATTCACAAGCTCACCCTTTATACAATTCAGGACATTCAAATCCCTCCTTGCCCATGCAGGGACCTTATGTCCTATGTCCTGCACACAGGTGATCTCTGAAGTTCTGCCCAGCCCTACGCTCCTGCATCCGAATGAAATCAAAGCCTTCCTCTGCGATCTGACCCAGCATTTCCCTTCCCTCCTCACCCAGTCAGCAGCAATGTCCAAATGCACAACCCTCAGACCAGTCTATGGAGATGATGGATCCTGGTAAATCAGAAATCCTGCCAGACCCCAAGCCTGACTGCATCTAAAATGCATCCAGATTTACATTCACTTGAACTGAGTCCACCAAATGGCCCTACAGAAGGGTGGCACCAGCTGTGACCCTCGGTGCTGAAGCCAATGGGGCCTCCCTCAGGAGGGAGCTATTCCAGTCAGGGCCTCCTTCCCACACCAGGGAGCACCTTGTCACCCACTGGGGCACAGAAGAGGAGGCCCTAGTTCAAGGCCGACTTGGTACTGATCCCCTCCTGCCCCACCCTAGCCCCGAGACCCTGAGCCTCAGTTTCCACGATGGTACCTTCCAGAGGCTCCACTGGATGGCCCCTGAGACCATCTCGAGCTCTGAGGTTGTGGAAAACATCCGTGACATCTGCGTACAGATGCCAAAACCCCAACATCATTCCCCTCGTCCAGGCCTGTACCCACAGTCCCGACTATCACCCACGTACTGATCCAAGAAAGGGAGCCCTGCCCTGTCCACCCTGCCCTATGCCAAAGCCCCTCTCACCTCACGAGATCCCAGTGGGCGTGGTCATGGATTAGGACAAAGAGCGTATGTGGGTTCTGAAAGGAGTTTTGCAGAAAGGACTTAAATTTCGTCTGTGCTTCGGCATCAAGCTTCAAAACGTACTGTTCGACCCTCTGCTTGGTCATGTGCTCCTTTTCCAAGCCAAGCTCCAGCAAAACCCCTGTAACATGGTAAAAATACATCAATACATCACTAGTAACCCGTGACAAGTACAACCCTTGCCACAAGTTTCTCACTCACTCAACAGACCCTTGGTGGGCACCTGCTGTCCGGCCGGCATTCTGGCCGGCCCCGAAGCTACAGGGACGTGTGAGCAAGGGGGGGTCGGCAGCTGACCCCATGCAAACCATGGTCACACGTATGTCTGTGCAAGGATGGGGCAAAGAGGCAGGCCCGTTTCCCAGCGAGCTGTGTGCACAGCAGCCCACCCGAGGACAGCAAAGCTGGTTTCATGAAGCTGGTGACCCTAGGCTTGATGTGACTGAAGGGAAGGGTCAGGTCCCACCTCCCCGCCACCCCCAGCGAAATCATCTCCCAGCCTGAAGGCCGTGGAACTGTAGGGTATAGAACTCTAGAATAAATCCTCTGAGTTAAGACATTGACTCTTTGTGTATTTTATATCTCAACCTCTTGAAAGCGCAGGAAATACACATGACGTTGAAGCAAGTCATCAACATATTGGTTGTTGATCTGAGTGTGACACAGTGGGAATTCAAGTCATGGTTCTAGCTTTAATGGATTATAAAATCTTGGGCAATCTGCTATCTCTGAGCATCTATTTCATGATCTATAAAATGGGAGTATTAATCCCTGCCCTATCTATTTTAGAGGCAAAGACTGGTATTTCGATGCCAAATCTGAATTTAAGGGAATCAAAGCTTCTTCCAGGCAGTTGTCACAACTTGCTCCCCAGAGGCCCCGTACCTGAATGCCAGACATGGAACAGGGTCTGCTGATAGGTTACTTCTGAGGGGGGAATACAAATCAGAAAGTCCACCTTCTCGAAGGATCCTAAGTCCAAATTTTGGGTGCTGGAATCCGCAATTGAACACACGTGGGAGAGGAGCTTCTGAGCCACAGCCAGCTGGAAGGGCCGGATGTGGTGGGGCTCCAGACTGTAACCTGGAATCAGAGCCCCCATAAAGGTGAGACGCACCCAAGAGCAGAGGGCCAGTGCCCTTGACATCTGCTGGGGAATCAAGCAGTAGGGAGGGGCCTGTCCAGTGCACAGAGTGACCAGAGGGGGATCACACCAACACTGATCGAGTGCCTACTCTGAGCTGTGTACATTTCACTTTTGGAATTTAATAATAAAAGGATGAAGAGTGCTCAGGGAGCACAGAGGCGGTGACCTACTCTACTGGAAGGGGGCAAAGACAGCATCCCAGGGAAGCTGACCCTGAGACAGGACTTTGGAAGAGACTGAGAGTTCTCTGGAAGGGAGGGAGACCATCACAGCTCTTCGGAACTCAGGATACATAAAATATTTCAACAATGCATTGACAAGCTGGAAATTTACACAGAGAAATGTATCATATGTATCATCTCAGGAAAAGTATACAAGCGTCCATTTTGGGGTAGGATGAGACTACTAGTGTTTTAAGGACTAAAATAAAAATTATCTATTAGTCCACTTTGATGATAAGAAGATGCCCTGCCCTCTGCATGTGCCTCTAACGTTGCTTCCTCTTAGCCACCGCCCCACCCCCGGCGTCCCTTGGATGCTGTCTCACCAGCCCAGACCCTGGCCGTTAGCTCCCCGGGACCACTCACTCGTGCACGCTGGAGCTCCAGGGACATCCAAGGATGCTGATTTGGTGACAGAGGAGGCAGTAAATGAGGAAGGAATATGGCCTTGATTTTCCTGATGAAATTTGTCCAGCAAAATGTCAATGTCACCCTCTGCCCAAAACAGGGAGAACAACAGAAATCGGTTTTCCATCCCAGTGAAACCCAGCAAACCTCCACGCGACACCTACGTATGAGGCACTGTCCTGGGCCTGGGGTAATGGATACAGAGAATACAAGGCCCTTCCCGTCCAGGAGCCCACAGCCTAGTAAGGAAGGCAAGTGCATCAGAGAAAACTGCACTGTGAGGTGGTAGGTGACAGGACAGAAGGAAAAGCCAGGTGCTAAAGGACAAGAGGAAAGGGTCCAAGCCCACCTTAGAGAAGGAAGGGCCAGCAGGAGTTCCTGGGAGGAAATGGGGTGAAGAACCAGGGAGGGAAGGGAGCAGGGCCGAGAACTCATAGCCTAGAACTCATGGACTCAAGTAATTCGGAGGGACAGGTAGGGAGCCACAGTGCAGAGAGCTGGGGAGGCACAGGGGACAAGGCACAGGACCCTCGTGTGCCCCACCAACCAGAAACCACAAAGCCTGTCCTCTCCCCCCACCTAGGAGAGCCCACAGCCAGGGCAGGAAGGCGGCCAGCCGGAGACCACCACGGAAAGGGTCGTAAATGCGAACACGGAGAGCGAAGGGGTCAGCCTGCAGACCCGAACCAAGGCTGGCCTCGGCTGATCTCGGGAACGGGCTCCGAGAGGACAGCGCCCCCCCCACCCCACCCCCGGATGCGGGAACTTAGAGCTGTCTCACTACAAGCCTACCTGGACAGAGGGTGCTGAAAAAGGCCCCCAAGGAGTCCACCTTCCCCGTAACCAGCTCATAATTGACTTCTTTCTGGTACTCCGCTGGGGTGAGCAGGCTCTCAGAAAGAATCCGGGCTTGGTATTTTCCTGGAAAACAAACAACTTTCACTGGGCCCCTCCACTTAGAATTAAGCACGTGAGCCCCCGATGGCAGAGTCTGTGCTCATCACTCTCTTTCTCTTTCTCTCCCCAACCCCCGACAACGGCCTAGTCCCGTCCTCTGCCCCAGCCCCCTGCTTCCCTGCGATGTGCTAGGTATGTGCTCTTGGGGGGCCCTGCAGCATCGCCGGCCTCCTCACGGCTCTCAGGCCCCTGCTCTAACGTCACCTCCGTAGACAGGTTCTCCTGACCCCTCGTAATAGCCAACTTCCCAAACGGGATCCCCCATCCCCTGGCCCTTGCACCCGAACTGTTCTGCACTGCGTTTGCCGTCTGCCTCCCCCACCAGAATGTCTGCTCCAGGAAAGCAGGGGCCTTGCTGTCTTCGTGCCTGCGTCGCCGGCCCTTAGAACAGCGTCTGCGCATAGTAGGGCTTCAGTAAGTATCTATATAACTCGTTAGTTAATTGGTTCATTAGTCTACATGATAAAAGTGCACTGTTGTGGATTTTTGTTGTAACTGTTCTGCACTAGCTGAAGGCACGGAGCACCAGAGTCAGGAAGGGGCCAGTCCCATCACCAGGTGCACGGAGCCAGGTTTTCGGCCATGTCCATGTGGACTCCAGAGCTGCCCAAGCTCTCTAGGAGGAAATGGGAAAGCTCACCTTCCCCTCGGAAGAGGAACGAAGCCTAACTTGGCACACTAGCCAGGGCACGCGCCTCTCACACCGGGAGGGCCCTAACCGCGGTCACTAACCAACCGCTGCCACGGACCCCGGCCACGAGAGGCAAGGCGTGCCGATCGTCAAGGGGAGAGGATGCAGCTGCTTCTCCCGCAGCCGCCAAGCTCACCGGTGACCGCGACGCAGGAGTCGATAGCGGGGCTGCGGCAGGCGCGGACGATCACCACGTAGTTGGTCTTGGCGAGCTTGCCCTCGACCAGCAGCCGGAACATCTCTGAGAGGCCCTCGGCCAGGGAGTAGGTGCACTCGATGATGTGCACGCTGTCGTTGCAGGAGCTGGCGGCCAGGCTGGCCAGCCAGGGCAGCTGCGCCGAGGTGACTGGGGCCACGGCGCTGGGCGCGGGCGGGCAGGGCTGCGGCTGCGCCTGCTGGTACTGGCGGACCTCCGTCAGGTGCGACTCCCGCCACGAGCGCAGGAAGATCTGCTCCAGGTCCTCCATCAGGGGCACCTGGTCGGCTGCTGGCAACGACAAGACGGCGGGAGAGGCTTCAGCGGCCGCCCACGAGCGCAGAGCGCAGTGCCGGGGAGACGCAAGCGGGCGAGCCCGACCCGAACACGGCGGGCGTCGTTCAGGCTCCATCACCTTACGGACCCGGGGCTGCGAGCACCGGGCGGGCACGCGAGCAGCCACTGCTCCCCAGCCTAACCAGGCCACAGCGCTTTCTGCCTGGTTCTCAGCAACAGGTTTTAAGTCGCTGTAAGGACTGAAGCCTCCGACTTCAGGGCTTGTCTCCTGTCCCCTACCGTCACATGGAGCCAGGAGTCACACTGTCTACCGTCTACGCAGCCAGTGCCGTCGCTGGGCACATCGGGTCCCTTCGAGCGAGGCACCGCCATTTACTCAGCAGGGGCTCCACTGTTGATCCTTCTATTGCTTCCGAATAACCACCGTGATAAATAACCTCCCCAACACATGTCTTTATGGATAGAACCTACTTTCTAAATTCTCAGAACTGGGCTTTTGGAGCCAACTAATACTTGTGATCGGGCTGTTTCCAGAGGGTCCAAGTGTGCCAACCCGCCACCACATGAAGGGCAGGTGAGGACCCTGACTTCACTGCACCCTTAGCACCACCGGACGCCATCGCTTGTGTTAAAGTCACTGGAAGACAGTACTCGATTTGTTCATTTGTGCCTCTGATGCCTAGTGAGACTGAATACTTCTAGCATGTCTTTCCTACAGACATTTTCTGGTGTATCTGTCCAAATTCTAGAGTTGGGTGAGCCGGAGGAAAGAGCAGCCCACGGGAATTCAGAAGTCATGCTCCCTCCCGGCTCCACCCAGCACCAGCTCGGACGGAGCGCTAGTGGTCCGAGGATACCGCTTCCTGACCTGAGAGATGGGGATCACACCACCCCCTCGTCTGGCTGGGCCATGGTTTTATGAGATTAGCTGGTAGAGCTCCCGTCTTTAAAACTTCCCCCTGAGCCCACTCCCCTTCTAGAATCACCGTCACCAAGCAAAGCTCTTGGGAGAGGTGTCCACCCTCACCTCCTCTCTCCGCCCCAGCACAGCAGGAGGCTTCTGGCCCCACACTCCTCGTACCCAGTCACCATCAGGGGTGCCGGTCGCTTCCACACACCCAAACCCAAACCCAAAATCCACAAACCCAAAGGCTAACAATGAGCCCTCGCTCCGCTCTCGGCCTCGCTGAGTCAGGGGACTAGTCCCTCTCCTGAAATGCTTTCCTGAACTCTGTGTCCGTGTTTACTGTTCCTTCAACACGTGCTGGCCAAGCGCCGACTTTCCCCTTCAGGTGCTCCTGGACACACAGACGTGAACGAAATCACCATTCCTGACCTCACGGCCCTGACACCCTCCCCGGGGGACACGCCCCCGACGTAAACAAGTACACGTGCCGTGTAATTCCCGGGAGTGCTGGCGCTCTAGACGCAAGATGAAGAGGAGACAGAGCCGCAGGGGCCTGGGGAGGGGGCGCTGTCCTAGACGGGGTGACGAGAAGGCCTCTCTAGAGGACATGGGAACCAAAACTCTGAGGCCACGAAGCAGTCGTCGTGTGAATGTCCTGGGCAGGCGCGTTCCTCGGGAAGGAGCAGCCGACGCTGGGGGTCTGGGATGCCCCAGGGGACAGCAAGGCTGGAGCAAAGGAAGCAGCTGCGGGAGGCGGGCCGGTCCCGTGGCTCCTGCGACCAGGGTGGGCTGAGTGTGGGACAGGAAACCTCGGCAGGCTCCAGCAGAGAACAGAAACGATCAGACTCCCCGTCCTAACAGACGTGCAGAGCAGGGCAAGAGCGGCGCCCTGGCAAGGAAGGCGCGACGGGGAGGGCGGGCGAGGGCGGGTCGGGGATGAAGCCGGGAAGGCGCGACGGGGAGGGCGGGCGAGGGCGGGTCTGGGATGAAGCCGGGCTCACCAGGGCTTGGGATGCGGGCTGTGAGAAAGAGCAAGACACATGCCACGTTCTCCCAGGTTCCTGACCGATCCGGGCAGCAGCCTCTAAGTCCCGCCCAACCCCGTGCCTCCCTGGCTGCTCCATCCACCTCGTCCTCCAGATCTCTGACTGCTGGGGTGCCCGGGGCTCAAACGTCGGGGCCTTGCTCCCAGGGGCTCTTGTCCGGTCTCCCGGCTTCAACACAGATCATCACTGGGCCAGTGTTCCCCAAACTGACACCCGTAGCTGCACCTTCTCCCTGGGGGCTCAAGTCCTGTCCGGCCAAGTCCTGCAATCAGCCCCTTGAAGGCCTCAAGGGCATCTCAAACTCGAAACAGCCAAGCCAGAACTTAGCCCATCCTCTGGCTCCAGCATCCAGCTGGGGGCTCAGGGCAGAAGCCAGGCTGTCCCGTCCCCTCCCCTCCTGCAGACAGACAGCCTACTGCCCTCACACCTTCAGAATAAATCCAGCGTCTCCCTCCCCTGACGCTCAGTGGTCAAAGCCACCTGCCACTTCCACTGGGACCACACTGCCCCCGCACCAGCGAGCCCCACACAGCAGCCGCTGCGGTCTTCTGGAAGCAAAGGTCAAATCATATCCACCCTGTGCCTCAAACCACTCCGGAGGTGCTAGGGACAGAATTGTGTGTCCCCTGCCTCCCCAATTCATCTGTGGGGGCCACCGCCTCACTGTGACCGTCTTTGGAGATGAGGCCTTTAAGGAGGGATTAACGTTAAGTGAGGTCGCAGGGTGAGGTCCTGGTCCAGTGGCACCGGTGGCGGTATGAACAGAGACACGGGAGCTCCCTGTCCCTCTCCTCACACGCGTGCGCTCAGGAAAGGCCCTGTGAGCACACAGAGGTGCTGTCTGCGAGCCAGAAAGGGAAGCCTCCCCGGAACCCAACCGTCCAGCATCCTGAACGCTAGGCATCCAGCCGCCAGAACCCTGGGACAGAACTGTCTGCCGTCTAAGCCCCCGGCTGGGCCACTCGCGAGGGCAGCCGGAGCCGACCGTCAGTGTGTCTGAAGTGCAAAGTCCTGGCTCGACCCTGAGGCCCTGTCCCTCCGCCGGCGCAGCCCCCGACACTGTGCTGTAAGCACCAGGCCTGGCCCGCAGGCCCCCTGCCTCTCCCTCGCCTCCCCCACGTCCTCCCGAGGCTGCTCCTGCCCACTCGGGTCCCCTGAGCATCGTCTCCTCACAGGCCTGTCTCCGAGACGCTGGATCAAGCCCCCGCACTGCCCCTCCCTGCTCGCGCGCTGCACCTGCTCCTGCCCCTCTCCCCCCAGGAACACACCCTCCTGAGGGCGAGTCTAGACCTTACCCCCTGGTCCCTCTGTGCTTCTGGAATGGCAGGGGCCCGGCTGGGGGGTTCTCTCCAGAGGTTCGGACCCACCTGAAGCCCCACCCAGGCCCCCCGGGCAGTGACCCGACGGCTGCCACCCCCACCGGGCCCAGGGCTTCGCAGGGGCTCCTGCGTGTCCCCCTGGCCGACCGGTCTCCCGGCCACCCCGCCACGGCGCGAGGGAGACTCACCCAGCTGCACGAGGTAGTAGACGGTGAGCAGCAGCTGCATCTCCTCGGAGATGGGCTGTGTGCTGGAGGCCCCGCACTGCTCGTACGCCCGCGAGACGGACTGGCAGTTCTGGTAGCACGTGTACAGGAGGGGGCTCACGACCACGTCGCTGAGGTTCCCGCAGAGGTAAGGGAAGGTCCCGTGGCCTGCGGAACGGGACACCGCACCTGCTTGATGGCTGCCTTCGGGCGCAGGGCGCACCCCCTCCCCGGGCGGGGTCTCCAAACACAAGGGGGTCCCCGCATGCAGGCCGGATGCCGCTGGGGTAACTCTGTGCCCCTTTCCGGGGAGACCTCGAACATCCGGCCCTTGCTGAGCTGGCGCGGCGGCTCTGATAAGGGTCCGGGGCTCCGGGGGTGTTCAAGGCCGGGGGACCGCGCCCAGAGAGGAGGCGTCGCCTCGGGCCCCCCCTCAGCTCCGACCCCAGGATGTCTCGACCCCAGGATGTCTCATGGAAGCAGCGCCTTCTGGCTCTGCCGACAGCCTGCCTGCCAGCCAGCACCGCCCGACTCCGCACATGCTGATTCTCGTCCTCCCAGGGCTCTCGAGCAAACTGGGTTAGGAAAATCAATCGCCATACGGACCGGAGGCTCCAGGTCCTGACGGAACTTGACCATCGCTTTAGCGCATGTTCTAGATTCATTCTGATGACAACCCCCAGAGGCGGAAGAGCCCGGCTGGGTTGGACTCTCCTCTGCGCCGTGCATGAGCTGGGGCACCCCGGGCAGAAGTTTGACAGCGCTAAGCCTCAGTCTTCACATCTGTACAATGCCGGGGGGACATATGCAGTCCCTGTGGGGCTGCTGAGATGATCGACTGTGCTAAATGCCGGTGCGGCACCCTGTCCTCAGGTGGTCTCTACTCATGCACCAAACACACACTTACTGAACACCTGCTGTATGCTAAGTGTGGGCATCATGCTTGGCTCCAGGGAGAACCTGATGACTGAGACAGTTCATACCCTCAAGGAATTGCTTCTCAAACCTGCAGATGCATGAGGGTCCCCTGAAAGGTAGCCTAAGACACCTACTGCTGGGCCCTACCGCACAGCATCGGATTCAGAATGGGGCCTGATTGCGATGCTGGGATGCTCCTGGGAATTCACGCCTCTAAACGGTCCTGGGGGGTGGGGCTGGTTCTCTGGCCCAGGGACCATAGTTGGGGTGCCACTGCTTACCGACATTCTGATTCAAGCTGCATGGGGACCCAGGTGAAATAAAAAACTAAGGCAGCCTCACGGAGGAGGCACAGGGGTGGTCTGAACATGCGCTGGTGGGGGCGGGAGGGGAGAGCCAGGGAAGCCAGGACATTACAAGAAGCACAAGGCTCGAACAGAGCAGCCGCACCAAGAAGTGCAGTGAACTTGAGAACAAGGAGGATGGTCTCCATCTGAGGTCGCTAGGATCCCACACAGGTCTGACCCTCAGCCCAACTTTCCTGAGGCTCCCGGCTCGGGGGAGGTGCAGGTGCAGGTCCCACCCCTGTCCCCGTGCTCTGTTTTCCCATCACTGTGCTCTCGGGGCCTACCGTGGACATGTGAGGGCCATACGAAGAATACAGGTAGCTCGGCTGCATGCTGACCTCCACCTTAATCAGCTAACAGGGCCCAGTGGGATATCGGCCCCATCCCATGCCCAGTTCGAAACCCAGATTTGCACCTTTCTCCCTAAATACCCTGTCCACTTTTGGTTTTTTAGGAAGGAGTGCCTCTCTTAGTTCTCAACTGCCAGTAAAATCTCTCTTCCACTCTCCTCTATTCCTACAAACATGATACCAAAACGCAGTATTAACTTAATGAAGGATCTGAATGCACGTGTGTGCGCACGCATGTGCAAGTGTGTGTGCCTGTGTGTTATCACAGGCCAGCATGCGGGAGCAGCGAAAACCATCCTCAAACAAGTCCCGCCCAAGCTTCCCATTTCAAGATCTCCTGCTTCACTAGAAAGGCACTTCGTTAGTTGAGCCAAACACCTACCTCCATGCAGCACACATGAGCCTACTGTCACAAAACAGACCAAATCTTGTTTTCTTTTATGCTTCCACGTGGTGCCCATGGCCATCCCTGCCCAAAGTCAGATTTCACAGCCAAAATATACCCGTGGCCCAGGGTGACAGGAGGACCACCCACCCCACGAGGGGTCCCTGAAGCTGGGGGCTGATGGCTCCGTCTCTGATCCCTGGTGCTTCGTACTGGGCCAGTTGCCGGGGCAGCTGCTCAGTCAGGTTGAATGAATGAACACGTGAATGAATGAACAGAAGGACAGGGTGGAACCACTTCATTTCGCCGGGGCTCGTTGTGGAAAATCGTGACCCGCTCTAGAACTCGGCACCTGATCAGGAGCTACACCAGTGATGGGTCTGCTTTGTTCTTTCACCGGCCTGGACGGGGTCTCCGAGACTTCTCAGGAGGACACCCCTGGCGTCAGCCTCTTGCCTGTTCCTTGCGGACTCCTCTAGGCTCCCCGACCCCCACCACTAGTCCCACTGCTGTACTTGCCTTTAAATATCACCAGCTTGGCCTTGCATATTTTCAGCAAGTTGTCAGGAACGGATACCGGTTCTCCGGAGGCCACGACAGGAAACGTGACTGAAGCTGGTCCCACCAAGCCAACCTGGGGCACGCAGGACATGCCTGCACTCTCTGGAAACATGCCAAGAGTGTTAGGAAGACACGTGGAACGGGGCCTCCGTCTCCCGCAGACCTAATGTTAGGCCAACCTACGTTATCTACTGCAGCCTGACGTTTACGCCCACTTACGGGAAAACCCGAGTCTTGGAATCACAGATTCTTGAGATCAAAGCACCTTCAAGGTGGCTTAATCCAACCTTCCCCACCAAACTACACAGTCTCCTCTTCGATCTCTCTGCCATGTGACAGGCAAGCCCCTTTTACATTTCTTCAGGGTCAAGGAGCTAGGTCACTGCTGTACAAGGGCCTTGGGCTCTGCTGTGCAGCTCCCACATATGAGAAACCCCTCCGTTATACCCAAGTCTGCCCCCAGAACATCCTCTCAACGTCACACACATTCACACAGTGCTCACGTGCGCACACACACCCCCAGGCCCAACCAGCCGCCCACGAGCCTCCCAACTGGCCAGGCTGCTGTCACTCACCGTACTTTGCTCTGGTCCCACCACCCTGGGAGTAGCCGGCATCTGTAGCTGATGGAGATTCTGGAGACCACCCTTTGTGGCGTTTTTTGGGGGGCCCGGAGTTTGATAAGATACCTAGACAACATTTGGGAGTATTGATTAGGCTGTCACTAAGGACGAGCTTCAAAACATCCCCTTGATTTGGAGAACTCTTGTTATTTTGAAACATCAGAGCTTCACAATGGTTCTCAGCTGTCTAGTGAAGGGTCTGGGCGTGAGGACACATCCTGTCCCTTTCGGGAAACATTTCATTCCAAACCAGCCAAGTACTGAGGGTCTTATCTCTGAGCCTCAGCACCCTCGTCTTTAAAATGGGATCATAAACCCTACTGTGAAGGGTGGTTTGATAAAGACTAAAGAGCATGCACATAAAGCAGAGTCTGAGCGCACTGACTGGTAGCCCCCAAGATCACATTCCTCCTCCCCCTTCTCCTCTAAACATTCCAGGGAATGGGTATGTGGTTCTGCAGACCCGCCACTGAAGCCACCGTCACAGCTTCACCACTGGGGGGCAGCACTGCTCCACCTGTGCTCCACTCCCATGGGAGCCTTGGCCACTCGCGAGGGACCGAAGAAACCCAGGGGAACAGAAGCTGGTACTGAGTCATCTCCGTCCACTCTCGACAACAACAGCATGTGCGTGACTCACGCTATGTTCCTGGGTTGTTCAAAACATCAAGAATTGGCTACCGTGGTTTTCTGAGCAATCCAATACACAATGGCCCCTATGTTTAGAGCTATGCATTCAGCTATGACTGCACGTTAAACTCACCTGGGAACCCTTTAAACCTCTCTGTGCCTGGACACAAGCCTACCCCAAGTGAACCAAAACCCAGGATCTGGGGGAGCCCAGGCATCGTGAGGGCCCCGAGCTCCCTGGTGACGAACTCATAACCAGGGTTGAAAACCATAGTTTAGAGCAACGTTTCTGTAAATTTGGTCTGAGAAGGAGCTGGACAGAAGCAGCGGAGGCTTGTTAAAACTGCCTGCTCCTGGGCCCTGCCTTGACCTCCAGAACCGGATCTCTGGAAACAAGAGTGAGAAAGACGCCATCATTCCCAAGCACGCTGGCGACGCTTCGGTGCACTGCGGTTCTAGAGCCGCTTCGAGGTAATAAAGTGATTCTCACCTCTTCCTTAGACTGATCAAAAATGAACAAAGTGAATAAAAAGTTAAAACACAAGGTACTTTGTTTACAGGGAGCTTTCAAGCTGCCCGGACGTCTGTCCTCAGGTGCCAGCAGAGGCTCTCCCACAGACACAAAGATGCCAGCACCCCTACAAACCACATTAGACTACCAAAGAGGGGCTGGGCCTTGACACTGTGGACGGAGGGCCTACAAATACTCTCCCCTCTGGGACACAAGCTCTAGCCGACCCTAGTGTGGACTCAGCTCATCCACTCTCCCACAGTGACGTCACCAGGAGCTGTCCCTGCGCTCCCAGCGAGGCCCATTTCCCGCGGTGCCTCCCGATACTGGGGAAGAGGTCCCTACTCGGTGCTCTGGGTGAGCAAGTCTTCATGACGCAGTCCACTCACTGCGGGACACGGAGCACCCGGATCCCCAGCGTGGGGCCACCAAGGAAGCACCCTGGGCACCTGCTAACAGCCTCCAGCAGGGGGCAGGACCTCCCCACTGAGAACCACTGAGCACCACCCTCCAGCCGAAATTCGGCACCTCTTGTAGTTTCAAAAACAAGTTTCTTTTAAGATTTTATTTATTTGAGAGAGAGTGAGAGTATGAGAGAGAAAAAGGTCAGAGAGAGAAGCAGACTCTCAGTGGAGCTGGGAGCCTGAAGCGGGACTAGATCCCAGGATTCCAGGACCACAACCTGAGCTGAAGGTAGTCGCTTAACCAACTGAGCCACCCAGGTGCCCCTCAGAAACAGTTTCTTAAAACTGACTTCCTCTCTCCCCAGAGCAGGTGGGAAGGCCCAGCCCCCTGACGTTTTGGCTACGCTGTTAAAGCAACTGCATCCCGTGAGCATCCACGAAAGCCAGGCGCCTGGGAACCCGAGATGGGGAGTACACGGGCGCTGGCCTCGGGAACGGCACTACGTGCAGGACACACATGGCCGCGGATGGGAGACAGACACCTGGGCCGTGCCAGGGAGGGAGGGGGCCCTCCCGCAGGAGGGGACGCCTGAGCTACGCCCTGGAAGGCATGTTGAGCAACAGGGTGGGGAGAATGCTTGCAGATCACGATGTGTGGCCGGGGGTGGGGACGAGGGGAGGGCAATGAACCAGCCCACACAGGAGAGTGGGGCTCTCAAGCAGGAGCAGCAGGGAAGGAAGGGATCATACAGGTTGGCCGGGCCAGATCCCAGAAGGGCTGGAGCACAGCTGGGGACCACGGCTCGTCAGTCCCCTGCTGCTGGGGCGAAGGCAGACGTGCACCTGAAGGCAGGGCGGGCGTCATACGTCAGGCCTGCCGTCACCGTCCCCGAGCCCCGGTCCTTGGCCACCCCAAATTCAGCACCTCGCCGAGAGGAACCAGTCACGGGAAGAAAAGCGGGGGCCTGCCGGGGGCTCCTCCTGCCAGAGGAGGGACAAAGGCTTGACCTTGGATTCCACGCTGGTTAGGACCAGGGAGTCTCAGGTCCAATTCAGAAAAGACACTGGTCCGTCCACTAAGAGGGAGACTCCCGCCAGGGGCGTCCTCTGCCGGCCGGGTAGCAGGAGCAGGGAAGCCCGGGCGGGGCGGGGCTGCCTCTCTGGGCCTCGCGTTCCTCCTGCACCAGAGTGTGGGGCTGGACAGTTGCTACGGGCTCCTCCAGTGAACAGTCCTGGATCCCCAAATCCACTTAGCCGTGTGAAGGAGGAGGAGAGAGGGCAGCCTGGCTCACTAAACCGCTCCCGCCAGCATGGAGGGGCAAGCACAGAGCCCAGGGTCAGACTCCATGGCCTCGACTCTAGCAGAAGGTCCGCTTAACCCTTCCGTTCACCTCCTCGCCCGCTTCCACGCTTCCCCCCTTCCTATCTCTCGTGCTTCCCCAGCTGTAAGTTGTAGCTCAGTTGTTACCTCCTCCAGGAAGCCCTCCTTGAGAAGACCAGCTCAGGGAGGATGACAATGATGTGGGTGGCCTAATGGGGTCCACTAGTGAGCTGCCAGATGGGCCCTCAATTTCCACACAGCCCCTCAACTGACCCTCTCAGCTGCCCTGAGAGCAGAAGTCTCATCTCCAGATGAGGCAACAATTGGGTCAGAAGGCTTGTCCAAGATCCCCCAACTAATAAGAGCCACAGATGAGTTTCGAATTCACAGTTATCTGATTTGGGAGCCAACCTTCTTCCCCTGACACCACGCTGCCCCCGATTTCTCCAGAACTCGCCAGCCCTCCTGATGCGTGAGCCCCCAGGAGACGGGTCGCCCGCTGCTTCCCGGCAGACGCCCATCACCCAAGTCGGTGGCCGAAGCTGCGGTCCCCCCCCCAGCACCGGGGCCTGGGCACGGCCCCCCCGACTCGGGGGGCACCTGCTGGCCGGTCCTGACTCTCCCTCCATGCCGCACCAACTCCAGGAGGCGCGGCGGTCCCAGCATGGGCTCCCACGAGCCCCCCCACAGCCCGGCCCAGAGGAAGGCGAGACCCCCCCACCCAGGCCTGGCAACCCTACCCAGCGCCGAGGGCCGCGGCATGGCCGACGGGTCGTTCTTCACCAGCTGCTGGCGCTTCGGCGAATCTTTGCCATTGAGAACGGCGGGACCCACGGCGGCCGTTAGCGAGGGGTGCTCAGAGGCTGGTCCTGGCAGCGGAGAGAGAGAGGGGGGAGCACACAGTCAGTTCACAGGACGCCCCGGGAGCCCGGCTAGCGGGCAATCACTCTTCTTCCGTTTTTATAAACTTATAAACGAGCTTTTTGCCAACAAGTGATTCTGCCCACTGAAAACACACAAACATACGTGCATACGCGCTCCTGCCCAGTGAGCATGGCCGGCGTGAAAGGAGCGGGGAGACCTGAGGAGCCAGTGGGGCCCCTGAATCCCAGGGGTGCATGCAGGCTCTTCCGCCTCCCTCCCCCTCCCCCCGCCACGGCCTCACAGCAGACACGCTCAGGAAACCTGTCAGGCTTGCAGTGGCCCAGCTCCAGGCTGCTCACGGGGTCTGGGGCTCCCCAGGCCTGAGGATAATGCTGGGGGCCGCTGGGGGTACTGGTCTCGTGAGCACCACCGCAATGCCTATGTGCCCGCATCAGCCGGAACGGTCTGGAAGGCACTGCAGGGTCGGGGTAGCACAGAACGTTTCCTGTGGGCGCGGCGGCATGAGGAAGGGGTCTAGAGCATGGTTCTGAAGCCAGCCGCCCAGTGTCTGAACCCCGGCTCCGCTGCCGCCTCGCTCAGTAACCACACTTAACCTCCTTGACCTCCCTCTGCTTCAACCTTCTCAGCTAGACACGGGACAATAACCGAGCCACTGTGAGAAAGACGTGATTTCACGAAAGTCAAGTGTGTAGACCGGTGCCTGGCAGGTAGTAAGCACTAAGAATTTACTATGAGTGTCACACTTAATTCTTACAATCACCCTGCAAATTAGGAAAGATTTTCTCCGGGGCGACTGAGTGGTTCAGTTGGTTGAACATCCAACTCTTTTTTTTTTTTTTTAAAGATTTTATTAATCTATTTGACAGAGAGAGATCACAAGGAGGCAGAGAGGCAGGCAGAGAGAGAGGAGGAAGCAGGCTCCCTGCCAAGCAGAGAGCTGATGCGGGCCTCAATCCCAGGACCCTGAGATCATGACCTGAGCCAAAGGCAGAGGCTTTAACCCACTGAATCACCCAGGCACCCCTGAACATATCCAACTCTTGATCTCAGCTCAGGTCTTGATCTCAGGGCCATGAGTTCAAGTCCTATGCTGGGCTCCACACACACCCCAACCCCCACCCCAAAAAAGAAAGATTTTCTCCTACTTGACATATGAGAAAAGAGAGATTCAAAGAACTTGAAATGAGTTGCCCCAAACTGCCCAGCCAGAAGTATCAGTGCTGGGATTTACACCCAGATATTCTGATGGTAAAAACAGTGGGCTCCGCAGTTGCGCTGGTCGCAGAGGACCCACGACGAGGCCTGGGCACTGTGAGGACAACAGCAGACACCACACAGAGAGGGAGGCATGGTGGGAGGCATAGTTCCCAACCCCAGGGGCAGCCTCTTCATTACCGATGTGATGAACGGGCTGGGAGCAAGGGCACTGCCCCCCGCCTTTCAAGGCCCCTCTACAGACCCTCTGGGCCAGAGGAACAAAAACAGCCAACTGAGTCCTTGAGGCGGCTGCTGTGGTCACAGTGCCTGGAAGTTCTGTTGGAAATGGCAAAATGCCACGCACGTGAACCACACATACCTGCTGTCAAATCTTGACCTCCTACTGCCCATGAGGTCCTAGGCCAGCAGCCAAGCCTCGACTTCCCGGGTGGTACCCAGGGGAAACTCAAGCCCGCGTGCAGGGTGCTATTAGGACTCAAGGAGGTGCCCGAGGGACTACAGGGCACCAGCTGGTCTCACCTGCCCCTCCCAGGAACTCCAGTCCAGCACTGACCTGGAGCCATCCTAGAGCAAACTCTACGCTGCAACCTGGGGGTGCAGAGGGACCCCAACGCACCACACCACCACCAAGGGGACCGCCTTCTGTAGCCAACAGGAAGGCAGGACATCTTCCTAAATTAAAAACATAGCACGCTGTGCCTGAAGCGATTACAAATTCACAAGGAAACACAAAGGCACTGCAGACAGGACAAAGCCTCCTATTTATCTTGAAGAATGTGTGGCTGCCTCATGGAGCCGCCACGCCGGGGACACGCCGGGGACACGCCAGCCCACGGATGCAGCACGTCTGGTGTTTGGCCACCGCTCACCTGCCTGCTGGGCTCCCATCGGGATGCTGGGCGTCGCTCCAGGAATGGGCTCGCTGGAGAAGGCCACCAGGGGCCCGGAGCTCTCTGCGGGCGGGAAGAGGGAACCGGAGCAAGTACTGGCCGAGGTCTGCCGGCTTCTGAACTCTACGGGGGCAAGATGCACGCGTGAAAACCAATTCCCCACCAGTTCTGGAATGCTCCCCTAGACTGGAGTCTGTCCCTCGAGAGAGCTAGATACCTAGATAACTAAAATGCCAACACCTTCCTGGGGGGGGGGGGGGGGGGGGGGCTCTGTGCAAGGGCAGGGGAATCCGTCTCGGGGACAGTTCTGATGACCAGGAGTGGGAGGTATCACGAGCATTTGAGAAAAACAGACGACACAAATGAGTCACCCTGTCGCTGCCCTTCAAGTCCAAGGAAAGAACAGACTATTAGTCGGAGGGAGAGGAAGAGCCAACACCCACCCCCTGCCCTCCACCCTGAAAGTCACCCTCTGTTGGAAAGATAGACCCCCAGCGGCACAGCCAGCCGGTGAGGTGCTTGGTCAGAGCAAGTGATCACAGACTCTTATCTGGTCCCCCAGTGGAAGAACTACTGGCCCCCAGGACCTAGAAATGACTGACACGTAGCAGGAGCTCCAGAAATACTTATCGAGTGATGTAGGAAGAGGAGAGGGGGAGGGAAGGAACGCCCAGAGCCGGCCCCTCCTGAAGCCCTTCCTTCTCTTCACGGCAGCTGGCTGGGGGAGGCCAGGCGGCCAGAAGAGAGCCAACGCAGACAAGTGAGGGACAAAAGATTCTCGCTGAGACCCCTCCTGGGACATGTCCCTCCAGAACCGGGTGAGTGGGGGCATCTCAGAGACCACCTTACGGCTGAAAATCCATCCCCCCCGCTTCCTTCCGTAGATGACTTAGTCATGGGTGATATGGGAGACAGGAGGGAGGAGAGAAGCCCAGGAACGTCTTTAAAGACAGGACTTCGAGGCTGGTCTTTCTACTCTGTTCACAGAGTTCAGGGCAGAGAGACGAGGGGCATTATTCAAGTCATTATTCCCCTGAATCAGGGCTTCTCAGCCTTGGCACCACTGGTATTTTGGACTGGATGATTCTTGGAAGGGGGGGGGCTGTCCTGCACGCTGCAGGATGTTTCGAGGAGTCTCTGGTCTATACCCGCCGGATGACAGCGCTCTCCAGTCATGACGATCATCAGGGTCTCCGAACATTGCCAAATGTCCCACGGGGGACAAAATCACCCCCGCTTGAGAACCTCCGCCCCAAACACCTCGCACAAGCAGGCACAGCACGGTGCGGTCCTCTGTCAGTTTTTTAATGTCCTGCACGATTCGGCAGGTACTGGACACACCCATAAGGCACAGCAGCGCGGTGACTGCATGGGGCTGGCCTCTGGCCGACCATCCTGTCTGCCCAGAGAGCTGGCTCTCCTCTAAGTCCTGCTGCCTGGCACCAGGCCCCGCTTGGAGGACCCCGGTTTGCCCACCCAACCCCACTCGAAGCCCAAGTGCTCACCTGAGCCTTTCCAGCAAATGAGAGGTCCTTTGGTGAGAACCCCTTGTGCGTTGCGGACCAGGTAATACTTCAAGTGTTTCTGCTTCTTGGGCTGAGTGGTCAGCTTAAGATTTATGTGATTAGAGAATTCTGTGAAGTAACAGAAGCCTTTCTTTCCACAGCCAACACAATTCCCAGAGAAACCTGGGGGAGGAAACAAACCACGAATGTCTCCAACTAACCTTCAACATGCTCTTCAAATACTACAGACTTTATGGAAACTGTATTCACATTCTGCACTGCCAACCAGAAAATTCCACAGGCAAAGGTCCCTGGCACCTTATGCTGGGCCAGGGGTCAGGATGACCTTGACTCAAACAGAAGAAGGACCAAGAAGACTTGGTTATGAACACGCCACGTCCCCCCCCTCCACCCCCAGCAGACTTTGAAGACTGAACTTGCCCCAGGGGCCAATGTCAAAGCCTGTTACACAGAATAAACTTTACAAGAACTGTCATGTTCCACAGTCTACGCGGATCGAGTACTTGTAACAAGCTGGTACGTCACTACCTCCGGTCACAGGATCTCAAAGCCATCAGACCACCAACACTAGGACGCCCTGAGGGATCTCCCGAGAGCCCCGATTCCATCCCACTCCCTCGAACTGTTGAGGAGAAAGGAGGAGAGCCCCACAGGGCATGGCCAGAACGGCGGCGGGGAATTCTGGGGGCTCAGCAGGCAGCCCGGGGAGCGGGGAGGTCTACGAGAGTGTGGCTGTCACTGCATCGACATCCTGCCAGCGAGGCCCGCGCGGGCCTTCCTGGGAAGGGACACGGGTTCCCACCAGCTGGGAGGCTCCAGGAAGGCGGCCCCATGACGAAACGACCTCCCCTGGACAGTTACAACCCAGAGCGTACGCATGAAAAGACCTTCACAAACTACCAAGTCCAAATCCTCACAACCGCTGGTTCACAGAGGTGAGAAAGGGGCAGATTCGCCTTTTCTGCCTGACGGCGGCCCGTGCTCACACTCACCATCTCAAGGAAGCCTTCCTTAAGACCTTGCTCGCCCACTGGTGCGTCTTGTTTCTACGGCCGAGGGCCTGTGGGCCGAGAGCCCCTGAAGCTGAGGCTTAGCTATTTTGTCACGTTCTGTGGCTGCAAGTTTACAAAGACCACTCTGACTTAGCCCAGGAGGGCCACGTGGCCGTGTGTGCAAGTTCGGCTTGTTTATTTCATTTTTTTAAAAGATTTTATTTATTTATTTGACAGAGAGAGAGAGATCACAAGTAGGCAGAGAGAGAGAGGAGGAAGCAGGCTCCCCACTGAGCAGAGAGCCTGATGCGGGACTCGATCCCAGGACCCTGAGATCATGACCTGAGCCGAAGGCAGAAGCTTTAACCCACTGAGCCACCCAGGCACCCTCAGCTTGTTTAAACAGGGTATTCCTGAGGCCTCTAGTGAATGTTCAAAATAACACGTTTGTGAAGGTTCGACACATCACGAAGAAACGAGACATCTACATTACAGAAACTTACTGGATTTTCTGATCTCTTTTATTCCAAGCAAATCTCATATTCCTTCAAAGGCCTTATAAAGAAGGACAAGTCTCTTGGTTGAGCCATGGGATGGGTACAAGTCGGTTTAAACTTCCAGAATCCTATTCTCTCTGCACCAAACAGACAAGGCACCAAGAAAGGTCAAACACTGAGCTCTCCATTCACTTGTTTTTAAGGGGAGAGGAAGGGAACAAACATGCACAGAGAACCAGGGACGTTCTGGCCATCTGCTGTCCCCTAGACAGGTCACTCAGCTTCACTGACATAACAGCTAGTCAGTCGGGACAGCAAAACCTTCTTGGGGAAGGCTGAGAGCCAGAAAGGTTATGTAATAGTCCAAAGTGGATGCAGACAGCGTGTCTCTCCATTCTGGCCTGAGAACAAAGTGTAGACCCACAAGCATGGCATTCAAGGCCAGACTGAATCCTACCCAACCCCCATGTCCAGCTTCCGCTCCTGTTCGCCACTCTGCTATGCCGATTCCCCAACTGGAACCCCCCGCCCACGCCCATCAACCTCCTGCCCCCAGGCTCATGCTCCTTCCTACGGAAGCCCCACCGTCCCGCTGTCACCCAACACCCAACTCCAATGTCCACTTCTTCAGAGACTTCCTTGACCCAGAGGGCTGAAGCCTGCTGTTCTCAACCCTCTACCGCTCTTCATACTGCTGAGAGGATCACGATAACCTCTTCTTTCGTGTTTACTGAAATTCGCGTCTTTTTTTCCCATAACTATCCCCGTGCTCCAAAGGACCGGCATCGTGGTGTGAGTGCACGCAGGTGTGGGCTGCTTGTGTCCACGTAAGTTGATGAGCACAGACTAGCATCCAGCACATGGTAGATAGTCAGTAAATATCAGGAGGGAAGCCAGAAGCAAGGTAACGATCTGCGTGAACACTTTAGGATTTCTGCATATACTTTGAAATAATAATCTGTTTTTTATTTATTGCTTTGTCTCCAACCTGGATCATCCCTTAAGATAAGCACAGCTCACCTGCCGTCGAAGAATGAGGCCCGGAGAAACCTTCCAAGCTCTTGGGAAGGGATTTTGGGCCCAAGTGTTGAAAAGATGGGCGGACAAGAACTACCGCCAGGCTGTGCGATGCTAAGAGCGCCCTGCCGAGGCCAACACTGCCACCCAGAAGCGGCTACACGGACATCAGGCCCTGGTCCCATGAGCAACGTGGGCTGTGGGACGGTGGCTCCCTTTCAGGTGCAGGGCTGGGAAGCACAAACCATCAGAAATGCCTCTTTGTGGTTCAGAAGGGGGAAACCCTGGGTCTTCTGGGGTCCAGCAAAAACTCAGAGAGTCGACAAGCAAGCTGCTCTCCTGCTTTGGCAAAAATTTCTGGCCCAAAGAACAGGCTGCTCCTCAGAGAGGTGATCAGGGACCACAGAAGAGGCCGACCAAGAAAACCAAAGAACGGCTTCCCAACCAGTCCCAGGAGACGGGGGAAACGGGTGAAATCGCCCTGGCTGAACACATAGGGTAAGTCTAATGTTTCACGAAATTGTCTGTAAGGCAATAAAAATTTTCCCAAGGATGCATAAAATGAGCCATTCTCTTTGGAAATCTGCCTCGGGACTGGGGAGTTGATAATAACCTCTAAGGAGACAGAAAGCACAGGATGCAGCCCGACTCCCCAGACTCCGGGGCACAAACATCCCTAGTTGAGAGACATGGCTCCTCCGATGCCCTACGGCGCAGCAACTCCTGCACAAAGTCAAGCCTCTCGTGAGCACACACGGCGGCACCACCGCCGGTCCCACAGGCCCCGTCTAGCCGTGTCTGTCTGTCCAGACGGCCCCCGCTGCGCGTGCACCCGGAGCCAGGCCCTCCCGCCGGTGGGAAGCCCTCCGGGCAAGGCAGGGGCTCGACGGGGCCCTGCAGCCGAGGTCAGACCTCGAGAGGCGCTCCACGCTCTATTTAAGGACAGGGCAGGCACGTGCCACGCCGGGGAGCCAAAGGGCCACCCCCGGTTCCCTGCAAACGAACGGCGACTCGGGACCAGAGCAGCATCGTCTGTGGCTGCCCGCAGCAAACGAAGGGGAAACACCCAGCCTCTAGCACTGTGTCCCTGCTGTGAACACGAGCCGCGAGGATCACTCCAGAGCCCCACGTGGACGGTGGACGGAGAAGAAAAAGGGGCAAAGTGAAACAGATGTTCACTTCGGGGTGGTGGGCGGTTTCCTCCTCTTCCACTTTGTGCTTCGTTTCTGTTATTCCCGCCACGATCCTGCTTGTCGAGGTAAATATCGCCTCACGACACGTGGGGAAAAAATACATCCGTGCTCCCAGCCTTGATATTTTGGCCAAATTCCAACTGACGTGTGGAAGGGACCTACTTTCCGTTTGTGTCCCTGCAGGTGGGCCTCCGAGGTGGACCTCCCTTTGCAGGCCTCCCGACGGGGCCCAGACCAGCCCGCCCGCCAGGCCGTGGGCGCAAGGCCCACACCCGAGAGGCAGGGCAAGCCTTAGGAACTGAGTCAGGGTTCCGATGAGACAGCGACGAGCTGGGGGTGACGGGCACGCAAAGACGAAATAAACACTGATGGAACGTCAGCAGGATGATCTCGTTCTCCCTCGGGAAGAGGCGAAAAACAATCTGTTGTTCACGCGACCTCCAAGAGGTCGTTCTAAAACGCAAGTTAAAAACCTAGCGATCACCTTATTTGAATGTTTCCAAACACAGAAACTGTTAAGGGAAAACTGGAAGGAGGGGCCTGTACGAGAAGAGAGAATCAGCGACGCGTCAGCCGAATGCCTTGGGAGAATCTTGTTTGGTTCTTGGTTCAAACAAACCAATTGTAAAACAAACCAACAAAAAGTATAAGACAAAATTTGAACACAGTGGATATTTGATATCATGGAATGATTATTACACATTTTAGATATGATAATGGTACAGGGTTTTTAACAAAAAAGCCCTTTCTTTTTAGAGATACACACTGAAATGCATACAGATGAAATGACACGTCTGGGATTTGCTTCCCAATAATTCGGTAGCTGGAGGAGGAAGAGTTAGGAGGGAAAGGCAGCTGACCAGGTGTTAGTAATTGTTGAAGACACAAGACAGGTACGTTATACTATCGTAGACTTCTCTCTACTTCCACGGTTGAAAAATGACTTCCTGGGGCATCTGGGTGACTCAGTCGGTTAAGTATCCGACTCCTGGTTCTGGCTCAGGCCATGATCTCAGGGTTATGGGATCAAGCCTCACGTCGGGCTCCGCGCTCTGCATGGAGTCTGCCTGTCCCTCTCCCTCTGCTCTTCCCCCACTCTCTCTCTCTTAAATAAATTAATAAAATCTTTAAAAAAAAAATGGCTTCCTGGGCACCAGAGCCTTTCCCAAGCGGGGCCCAAGCAGCCCCCACTCCCAGTCTCCACCCTTTTCCTCCAGAACACCATCCTCCTTCATGCACACGGTCCCCCCTCCAGCCTGAGAGCACCCCATCTTCTGGAGTATGAGACCAGGACCAGAGCACCTGGGTTCAAATTCAGGACCTGCCATTTACTAGCTGGGTGACCCTGAGCCAGTCACTTAACCTCTCTGTGCCTTCATTTCTTCATATATTAGCGCCAGATAATAACATACCCACCTCACCGGCTCATTCAGTCTTACCCAGCATGGTTTCTGGTGCTCGGTCAGGGCTCAGTAAAGGGGCTGCTCTTAGCGTCAAGCTGCTGTCGTCGTTCTCCAGCTGACAAAACACCACTGGATTTGCAGGGCCCAGCTCAAACACCACACCCTCGGGGACCCCCTGCCTGTCACCAGGGCTCGGTGTGCCCCCCACATATAGCGTCCTGCACAGAGATGTCGTACAAGCTTGACTTCTGCGGCTCTCTGAGCTGAGTCCCTGTTCGCCTGAGCTTTCACCCCAGGTGGCAAGCTCCCAGGGAGAACCCGTTGGACTTGACTTTGGGGCTCTGGGGCTGAACTCAAAGTCCACCTGCTATCTGGGTATACATTCCATAAATGCTTAATGTGCCGCCTGCCGAATGAACATAGGACTCATTTACACCTAAAGCAGGAAAAAATGAACATTCTAGCTCCATGTTTTCTTCCACCTGAGCTGTCAGGCCATTTCAATGAATTACCGTCAACACCTGGAAACACACGCCGAGATTTTCGTCTTCTCAGACAAAATCCCTCGGATGATTCAAAGTCGCTAAAACAAGATTCCCTTCATTATAAATTGGGGGGGGTATAAATGAGGGCTACAGCCACTGCCTCCCCCAAGATCCTGCACAGCTTCCATTTTATAGATCACTAAAAAGCGCTGAGCCCAGGCCCCCGGAGGCTGTGGGGCCACCTCGTCCTGTGCAACCATCAGGGTTAATTGCAGGAAACCCAAACAGTGTTAAGTGTGCAAGTTGAGAGCATAAAGTTATTTTAAAAGAAGAAAGCATCGGTTATTAGCAACCAGCCCTCGTTACCCACCTCCGATGGCTTTTTGGCGAGCAGTTAACAAAGACCCCACTTCCTCTGCCCTTGCCAGCTGAGGAGCTGGAGCTGTTAGGGGGCTGGTGGTGAATGCGCTGAGAGAGTCCTGTCTCCACCTTTCAAGACCCAGAACCTCCCTGATGTACTGCCCTCGCAATTCCTTTACAGTCACAAAGCGGTGGAATGCAGCCAGAGCCCCGGCCGCCACCGGCTCGAGCGCGACCAAGTCCCCAGCACCGACCTGTGCTCACGCCCTCCGGAGTGGGCTCGAGGCGCAAATTCAGTCTGAGACAGGAGGACTCCGTGAGCTCCTCGGGAATTTTCCAGGATTGTTCTTGTTTCCAAGAACTAGTTTCGACAAGCCCACAGCAGCCTGAACCTCTCCTCTCCCTGGTCACCGAGCAGAGCGGCGTGTGTCCCTGCGGCCCGCGTTCACCTGCCTTGCTCACCAGCATCTACTCCCGGCCATGTCTCCTCGAGGCAGGAACCATTTCTTTGTTTTCTGTGGCCCCATCCTCATCCCCCCTCCATCTCTCCTCCCCTTGGGTTCTTTACGCAGTGTCTCAGACATAAAACGTGCTCAATAAATATCCACTGACATGCATGCACCTACTCAGCTTCGGGGGCTGGATCAGGCATAAAATTTAAATGTCCTACGGTGAAGACTGCTCCTGATGCTACTTCTGGCCCAGATCATTGCAGCCCTTCTGCCTGCCTGGTCCTCCTCCAAAGGAGACCCCAGGCCCGGGGAAGGGGCCAGACTGCCGAATGGCCAAGAGCACGTGTGGGAATCACTCCCCACTTGATGGAGAAGGTATGAATTTTCTGCAAGCAGGAACACACATTCAGCCGTGTTTTCCCTCTGCCTCATGTCTGATGGCTTCTGAAACCATCCAGGACAGGCCTCTGTCCTGTTCTTGACACAGGCAGGCACTTAGAAACAGTTTGATGAACATACATCCAAAAAAGTGAATTCTAAAGGACAGGTTCTCTGTAGGAAGCTCATCACATTTTAAAATAAATCTCATTTACATTCCAATTCCACACAGAATAAGTGGGCCGGTAGGACCAGCTGATGAACAGGTCCCCAAAGGAGGCCTACCCCCCGCCACCACCCCCAAAGGCCTCCCTTGTCCCCGTCCCACATGCAGATGGAACTACAGAGAAGCGACTTACCGAGAAGAGCGTTGTGCCCATTATCATCGGGCAAGAACCTTTTGTCAACGGCACACACCAGGAGATGGTCCGGCAGGCTGGGGGACTTGGCCCCCACGAGGAGAAAGCCAGCGGGGACGTCGATGGGCTCACTGGAAATGGAGACGAGACGCAGGTCCTTCCCTGCCTGGCAGAACCCTGCGAGGAAAGGACAGGACTCACATGCGCGCCAAGGGGCTTCCCCAGAACCAGGCCCCCCATGGGCAAAGGGAGGACATTCCAGATCTTGTCAGGAACAAACCTTACCTCTGCGTGTGGCTGACTTGAAAATTAGTTCCAAGAGATAAAATTAGAACCAGAATTCAGAACCAGAATGACTCGGGACACCTGCCACATGTTAATTCCTTTGAAGACAATGTTGTCACCATATATTCATGTACAAATGAAACTCAGCAGGAAAAACAGTGGACAAGTGATAGTCAATTAAAATGTATACAAGATAAATCCATAAGAAATTGTGAGTAATGTGCTGTTTTTTACACCCTGCATTTTCCACATGGATGAGAAACAGGCAAATGTCACAAGGAGAGAGCCAAGGCCTGGCAGCGCTGGCTGTCTCTGGGGACCGGGACACAAAGAGGGTGATCATCAAGGAGGCCTGCACTCTAGACTCTTCGGAACATTTTGTATTTTAGAGCTTATAAATATATTTCCCTTTCAAAAAATAAGTGCTCTAAAATATCTGGAAATAAAAGGGGAGAAACAGCTGAGATTTATTCGGATGGGCCCTCTCCAAGGTCTTCCCGGATGAGGGCACGTTGGGTCCCATCTCCTGGGTCTGTTCCATCCTTCATTACCGACTGAGACAACGAGAGTTAACGTGATCCTGACGGTCCCTAATGGGACCCAAGTCCTGGACCCTACAAGGCGAACGGACCCCTCCGGCATGCACCTGCCTCACCATCGACAGCGTCTGTGTCCGGAGTCTCCCACGTGCCCCCAGGGGAGGGCCATGGGGTGGGGAGGCTGGCAGGGACAGAGCCAGCGCCCCGTGTGCCAGGCACTGGACCAGGAGAAGCTCTGCAAAGCTCTCACTGGATCACCTCTGGGGAAGTGATTCAGCCTCCAGTTTGCAGAGATGGAAATCGAGGCTCAGAGCTGCTGAGAGGTGGGCCAGGAAGCAGCCAGGTCCGCCCTCGGCTTGGGGTGGTTTCCCTTCAACGTCTTAGGGAACGATAAGTAAAGTGTCCGAGGCTGAGGTCAAGCACCCCGCAGGCCTTCTCCCTACCTGGCCTGGGCCCGACCTTCTGAAGAGCTGGAGGAAAACAGGCCGGGGACAGTCAGAGTGTTTACTGCGTTGGCTTGGAAATTCTTTGAAAATCGTCGTAATGACTACTGCAGAGTTCATGGTTTCCTTCTTTAATTAGGTCCCCTTTTAACATCTGGACACTGGAAGTCCTACCTCCTGAAGAGCCACGGCACTGGCTTCTCTCTCCCTGGAACAGCAGCCCCACTGAGGGCTGACCGCCTCTCCTACCGCCATCCTGCACAAGGCCAAGTCCAGGCCCACACACAGGGCACCCGGGACCTCTACACCCCATCTGAACTCTGCACTATGCCCTGCCTGGCCACACCTCAGACGCCTACCTCCATAAACTGCCAGCAGCTCCCCAGATGGGCTATATTCTCCCCCTTCTGAGCTTTTGCACATGCTGTTCCTCAGTCTGGAATATCTCGGTTTCCCCCAACCCTCTCACAGGTTCCTGCCAATCCTCCAAAATCCAGATGATGGGCCACCTCCTCCAGGAAGCCTTCCCTAAACTCTCTACCCATGGGAGGAACCTTTCCTGAGCTCCCGGGCACCCCTAGTTGCCCACCTCACCCTGTGGGCACTTTCCACCTCGTGTGCAAAGTGTCTGCTTGCCTGCATAGCTGCATGAAACCAGGAGCTCTTGTACATTTTGTCTCCGCATTTCCAGAGCGGGGGCCCAGTCGGTAGTGAACTAACTGGCCAACTAGTAACACCACTCGACTGGTGTGGTAACGGGGCAGACGAAGGAGCAGCCCTCTGAGAGGCTGTCCCGCTAGTGAGTGGCAGGGCCAGGCGTTTACCCCCGGTTTCTCTGCGTGCAGAGCACAAGCTCCTATCATCAGACCAAGGGCCCCCCTCCCCGGCATTTCTGTGCCTCGGTCCCTCCACGGCGCCACAGGAGGACCGTTCTGAGGCTACGGGGTCCCGAGAGAACACACGGCTGCCTTCTTCAACAGCAAAGTTCGATCGCAGAGAAAGGTGATTCTTACTAAGCAGTCTGAGTGGAACCTCAGCGCAAGCAGACCCGAACTGGGAACCATATTCTAGTTTCCAAACCACCAATGAAGAAAATGCACGGATGGATCCAAATCTCCTTGTAACGTTGAGGTGTGCACCAAGCGCCGAGGGGGGGCGAGCCGACGGCCCCCAGGGTGCTGTAGCCAGGGACAGGGGACCAGGGGACCAGGGGCACAGCGGCCAGCCTCACCATCCGTGGTACAGCAGCCTTCTGGCGGAGGGGGCATCTGGTAGGGGTGTGGGGGACAGTTGGGCTCCAGTCCCCCTTCTCCTTCTTCCTCGTCCTCATTGTCCACTCGGCTACCACCTAGAAGTGGCAAAGGGGAGGAAGGAGACAGAGGCAAGGGGTCAGCAAGTCTCGGCCATTTAATCATTAATCAGTCCCTACAGACATGCTGGGAGCCAGGCATCATCCCCCACCCTCCTCAGAGGGGAGAGCGGGGGTCAGAGGACTTTGCCAAGGTCACGGACTCAGGCTCCAAGCCTGGCCTCGCGACTTCACATTCAGGTTCACGTCTCTTTCCACTCGGCCGCACGCATCTGCTCACACACGAGGGTTCAACGCACACGTAACTGGTTGGTGAGCGCTCCAGAAATCTTTCTGTGGGAGGCGCCACGGGTTCAGATACAGACCACGTTACAGAGAGGGACCCGAGGGCTGGCCCGCAGCTCTCCGGGGACAGCAGGCTCCCAGGGCCATCTCAGGCTCATGCTGATGTTTGACTGTCCTGCTTCGCTTAGAACACGAAGCATAGTGTGAACTGACTCTCAGCCACGCAAACTGTACGTGTTTATTTAGCCCCACGGGAAGAGTGGGTGTGTATTCAGGACCAGAAATACAAACACACCCAAATCTGGCACGGACACACAAAGCACGGGTCCAGAACAGGGCCAGGCGTGCGATGACTTTAGGAAACTATTTTTTTAAGTGCAGTCCCATGTTAGGAGTCACGGCAAACACAGAACTGGCCGGAAGAGCCAGGGATTGGCCGTGAAGTCCCCTGCTCCCTGCACATGAGCTCTGTCGCAGTGGCGAAACAGCTTCTGGTCGTTCCCCACAGCCTCGCGGCTCCCAGAGAGTGGGGCCCCTGCCCTCACTCATCTCTGGGACCCCAGAGGCATCCTCCCAAGCCCCATTTACCCAGCGCTGCTTGAGAAGGGGGTTCACCTCAAAGAATTTCCCAGGTGATGGAAGTATCGTCCTAACTCCTTTTAACAGACATTTTTGGTCAAAAATCTTTCTCGACTTGTCCTGGTTTAACTGTCATTTAATAACTAGGGTGCAAAATTCTTCACGGAACGGGTCATTACCAGCATCCTTGAATGGGCTGGGCTGGAAGACAGTTTTTCTTCTTTTTTGTTTCTGTGCCTCCTGTTTCAGTGCTCATTCCTATGTTCCCATTTCTCCCACCTCCTCTTCCTCGGCTCTGCCCCCTCCGTCCATCCAGTGGGTTAAGTGGTTCTAGGTTAGTGATGCAATCACGTTCAGTGAAAGAGAGGGGCTGGGAATCCGGGAAATCTCCGTTCTCGAGCCTGCTGCCACTGTCTGTGTGGCTACAGGAAAGTTCCTTAACCTCTCTGTGCATCAGATCCTGGATCTTTAAAATGAGGAGGTTATACAGGGGCACTTTGAGCTCCTACAGTCTATCCGGGGACAGAGGGCCTCAGCGTCGCATGGAAGCTTCCTGATGTAATCTAATTAGTACACTGGCCGTCACTTTACAGGTGCCCACGGGACAAGAGGCAGAAGAAACTGAACGTTTTAAGCCCGCTCAGGCCCGTGACCTTGGGTAGGTCAGCGCAGGAAGTGAAGAATCCCTGGTGTGTCCGTTTTTCTGAGTCTGGAGAACACCGAGGTGGCAGGAAGACCATAAAGAGATTACCCAGGAAGTACTCAAGGGGGGTGGGCATAAACTCCGGAGCCTCCTTCGGATGTTTCCTTCCTGCCATTAAATGCAGGCCCCGAGGGGCTTTAGCCTGAGGGGTGGAGTCCCGCCCAGGCCCCAGGCGCCAGCAATGCCGCACAGCTCCGGTGGGGGCTGGGACCGTCCTGCCGCCACCTGCGGAGTGGGCGGCACAGAGCTGTTTGTGCTCTGCGGGACCGGCCACTCTCCTCTCCAGGCCTCCAGAGGAAGGGGAAAGACCCCAGCACTCTGAGTGAGAAGGAGCGAGAACTCAGAGCCACCCAGGAATGCCCGTCTGTGTGTTATTCTGCAAAGGCAAAAAGAAGAGGAATTCAGACTCTGCGGAAGAATGAAAGCGGAGGGCCTTCGGCCTCGGAAAGTCGGAGAGTGAGCTCAGAATCCGTTGGATGAGAATGCAGACCTCAAAGGTCAAAGGTCCACCGCAGATGTCGCAGGGCCTTTGATGGGATTAGGGAGGCCGCGGGGAGTCGGGCGCGAGGAGACTTACTAAGGCCAGGAGCAGACCAGACCAGACTGCTGGCCAAGGGCATTGCCGCAGCGTCAGACAAGACCAGTGGGATTGGGAGCTGAGGACCTTAACACGAGACCACACAGGCGCCCAGAGACGCTGCCGGGCTTCACCCTGCGGAGCTGAATTTTCTTTTCTTTCCACGAGAAGAAACCCTATGACCTGTTTTAGGGGGTGGTGTTACAAGAATTAACTGCATCTTGTTTAATTAATTAATTCTTATCTCAAAACACTGGGGTGGTATTCGTTTTGTTTGGTCTTCCTCTAAAAAAAAAAAAAAAGTAAATAGCCCTAAGAGCCTTTTCCCCTGGAAGGAGGTGCGGTAAGACCTCTAGTCCAGGGAGCAAAGTCAGAAGGGCCCAGCGGAATCGCGCTCAGGAACACAGAAGAGGTTAACAGACCCAGGGTGTTTAGGACACCCACACCCTGGCCGTAAACACCATCTTTCATGTAATTGTCTGAGGAAGGACAACCATAAGAGACCCTGGCAGACAGACAGACAGACAGACAAAACAAGGTGTGCCCAAGACAAGCGTCGGCACCAAGTTTTATGACACAGACTCCAGGGGCAGAGCTGTGTGTTCGGTTCATGGTGACAGACAGCAAACTAAAAAAGAGTCTTCCCCTCCTCACCAGACCCCTTCTTTGTCTTTCCTGCACCTCAGGAGGATTTCTCTGTTTGTGGAGGACCAGGAAAAGCTGGAGGGGCTGCTCTGGTTTTCCTAAGGGGGGGGAGGGGTTCTGCCCTGACAGCAGGAAGGACACCATGAGAAGGGGACACGTCCAAGCTGTTCCCGGAAGTGCCAGCTGCCCAATGCCCTATCGGCACGGGAGGTCATCCTAAGAAGTCAGAATGTTCGAGATGCAGTCTCCCAGGTAGTCCGCAGAGATCTCAGGCAGAAGGAAAAGCTGGCGGTTCCCAGCAGAAGGTTCCCAGGGCTTGCTCCTCTCCCCGCCCACGTGAGCACCCCTTGCCTACCTAACCACCTGTCTGCCCCTTTCCATCACAGAGCCGCCAAAGCTAAGCGCACAACTCCCTGACTCCTTCGACCTGCAACATGCAAGCAAACGCATCTCCCAGTGTCCCAAACCGTGGGATTTAGTCACCTGAGCAGGTGAAGGTGGAAAGCACTTTGTAGATTTTAAGGTGCCCTTCACATGGACTAAGTCATCATTGTCACTGTCAATAATTCATCTTTAGCAATGAAGCCTTTCAGTACTGAAAGTAGCTAAGGATGACTGTTCAACGCATACATTTTACGTAAGTCTGTCAGCTAGCCAAAAACACAGGCTGTACCCTCCACCCGTTTCTCATCTCCCCCCAGGGTTGCAGTGACGCTTCCCCTGCTGGAAAACAGGTGCACTTCCGATACCAGAGAATTCTCGGTTTTCCAAATTCATGCTTTTGGGCACAGTCCAGTTTCTCCCAGACCTTCATCCAGCTCTCTTAGGTCCTTATTGCAGCTATTTGCAAAGTTAACGTAAGGACCTTTCAAAAGATGGACACAACGGATGCCTCCCTGCTAGAATAAGGAACTGTCAGGTTCCACGCAAGCAACTCGGTGCCTCATTCCCTTATATGCAATCCTCCCCGCCATCCCCACGTCCTGCCCACACCCACACCCACACCCCCCACACACACACGCGCGCGCGCGCGTGCGCGCACGGCGACCACCCCAATACAGGACCAGGCATACTGCATGCCTTCCTAATTAATTTTTGTCTTCAGCAATGGGCCTTTTTGCCTTCAACATCTAAGTGAAGTCTGCAGGGACCTGCCAGCGGAAGGCATAAACTGACCGAAAGAACTTAGGTAACAGTAACTGTCTCATCCCGTGGGCTGCTGTGGGGTTACTTCTGACATAAAAAAAACACATGGCTATTAAAGAGACACACTGAAGATTGAAAACACAACCATTTTATTCTCTGGATAATTAAGTCAATCCTAAAGTTGTCCCCATGCCTGAATATAATTGATTCATTTATTCCTGGCACACGTTCGAGTCATAAGGTTTTATTCTTGGTTTTACAAAGTTTCTAGAGGGCTCTTGTATCACAAAGAGAAACTACCTAGAGACTATTTGCAAAGACAGGGCCAGAGAGAGAAACAGTATCACCGAGGGCCAAAGCATGTTAGAATTTCTGACTTATCCAGTGAGAAGGTCAGACTCCTAATGAGAGCATCAGAAACAACCCATTCTCGACAGTCCTAACAGCCCCCTCTCCGCCGTTATCCAATGAAAACTGTATTCCTTGTAACCTGATGGCCGAAACTTGGTCTTGGCCAAGGAAAAAGGCAGGTGCACCTTTCTTTTTTTAATGATTCTTTTCTGCTGGACTCCACGTTTTCCACACGGAGAGGAGAGGGAAGAGTTTCCAGCTGTTTTTTGTGTTTTTTTGTTGTTGTTGTTTTGGGTTTTTTTATTTGACAGAGAGAGATCACAAGTAGGCAGAGAGGCAGGCAGAGAGAGAGGAGGAGGCAGGCTCTCCACTGAGCAGAGAGCCCAATGCGGGCCTCGATCCCAGGACCCTGGGATCATGACCTGAGCCGAAGGCAGAGGCTTTAACCCACTGAGCCACCCAGGCGCCCTCTGTTTTTTTTTTTTTAAGATTTTATTTATTCATTTGACACACAGAGAGAGATCAGATCACAAGTAGGCAGAGAGGCAGGCAGAGAGAGAGGAGGGAGGAAGCAGGCTCCCTGCTGAGCAGGGAGCCAGATGCGGGACTCGATCCCAGGACCCTGAGATCATGACCTGAGCCATGAAGGCAGAGGCTTTCCCACGGAGCCACCCCGGCGCCTCCAGCTCTGTTCTAACAGGAGCTGCACGGACGCAGGACCTGCCCCAGCATATGTCCTACCTTCCAGGGCGGAGAGCTGCTGCTCGGCTTCCAGGTAGAGCTGGGAGAACACGGGCCGGGGCACCAGGCTGCTGGAGCGCAGGGACGCCTCGATGGAGTCGTGCAAGACCTCCTCGAACCGCGTCGTCTTCAGCTGGCCGGCGTACGAGTTTCCCATCGTCAGCGAGGACCACAGAGGCTGCTGGTTACAATGACATTTCAGTGTCCCTTGCAAAGGCTGACCCTGCGCCCCGGAGCCCGAAGGCAGAAGTGAACCCGTGGCTGGGAGGGAAGGGCCCTGGATCTCCCACTCGGCAGAGAGGAGACAGCCGCTCTGTGCCGGGCAATTACAGGAAGTTATATAAGTAACAGCTTTCTCTAATTTAGCCCTCAGAGAGTGGAGTCTGACACCTCCTCGCGTATTTCACTAGAAGCTGGCTCTTTGTCGGCCCTGGTTTCACAGACCCCTCCCCCGCCGGCCGTTCCCCGCCCCCGCCCCGGCTCTTCCCTGGGATGGGATCCTGCCCCCCGGGAGCCTGCAGACAAATGATGGTTGATTTTCCTTGACTCACAGGAGCAGCCCCTGGCCACTTTGGCACTTCACGTATGCGATGGCAGCGGGCGGTTCCAGGGCCCGGGACAGCTAGTGTCTGGACTCTAAGATTACAAGACCTCGCCCCACACCTTCTCGGAAGGTAGGCTAGCAGACTTCCCACCACTGCCTTTCCTGCTACAAGGCCAATGGTTAACACTCTTCTTTAAAATGTTTGTATAGCTTATTACCATTTCCATTATACAAGGAATGCGGAATTACAGCTGGAAAACGCAGAAGTCTAGAAATGACAGAGGAGGGTGGACAAGCACGAGGAAACATCACGGATGTGCCCATCCCCCCAAGATAACGACAGTGATATATTTTGTAGCAGTTTAAGATTCAGTTCACATCCCATATACTCACTCACTTCAAGTACACAACTCAATGGTTTTTAGTATATTCAGTGTCGAGCAACCATCACATGATCAATTTCAGACATTTTCATCACCCCAAAAAGAAATCTTATACCCTTAAACTGTCACTCCCAACCCCCCCAGCCGCTGGCAACCACTAATTTACTTTCTGCCTTTAGATGTGCCTCCTCTGGAAAGTTCCTATTGATGGAGTCCTGTGGTCTGCAGTCTTCCGGTGACTGGCTTCTTCCAGATAAGCACAATGTTTTCAAGGGCCTGCTGTGTTGTCACAAGCATCAGCACCTCATTCCCACTGTGCTAGGATAATGCATTCTTCCCAGACTTAATTTTCTTCACAGCTTGACAGGCGGGAGATGGGAGATTGTACTCACATAGTTATAATCATTCCATAAATGAAATTTTTGATCCTGTGCTTTTCACTAGACAAGAACATTTCACTCAATCCTCTTACAAATGCTTTTAAAATCACGGTCATGGCCGCATACTCCATTGAGTGAAGGTGCGATACTTGCTCAGACCCTTCTCTCGGATCGGACGGGGTAAACCTCTATGCTTAGTGCTCCCAAGGCAGCAGCATTTAACTTATATTCCTTCCTAATGTTTTCATTTATTTTCTGTTTCATTAAATTTTCTGTTTCTATTTCCTCTTGGCTTAATCTGTTGTACTTTTTCCAAAGTTCTTAAAATGATTCCTTCATTGTCATCCTTATTTCCCACCTCCTTTAATAATGAAACTATTCCAGGCTACATACTTTCCTCTTCGCTATGAAGAGGAAAGAGATGCCTCTTTTGCTATGGCACACAGGTTTGGTATAAAGTGCTCTCCTTTTCATTTCTTCTGAGATGGAAATCCCCCTTTTTGATTCCCTCCCTAATCGGCTAAATATCCCAGAATGCATTTTTAGTTTCTAAAGAGTCGAGATTGGGGGGGGGGGCGGAGATCAGCCCAGGCTCCACACCCAGCAGGCTCCACACCCAGCATAGAGCCCAAAGTGGGGCTCGAACTCATGACCCTGAGATCAAGACCTGAGTTGAGATCAAGAGTGAGACACTTCACCAACTGTGCCCATCCAGATGCCCCTAGTCTTATTTATTTCTAATTTTTATTGGGTTATAATCATGACTGTGGCCTTTAGAAACTCGACTTTGAAAATGTTAAGGGTTTTTTTTTCTTGGATGGATACCAGATGGACTTTCACAAAGAGCCTACCAATGTGAGTAAAGAGACCTATAAACTGTTGGTAAGGGAGGAAAGGTGCTAGAGCCCTCGGTTCTTCTAATCCTTATATATTTCTCATCACTGCACGGTTGATGTTCGAAGCAGCTCTTGACTTAAAGAATCCCAGCAGATGCCAGTGCCAACGTGGCCACAGAGCGGTAGCAGCTGCCGTTTCACCACGGCGATGCCCGCGGTCACACTAGCCGTGGGCCCAGCTTCGCGAGCCCGCCGCCACCTCACTCGGCGCTCTGACTTCGGAGGTGTGGACAAGAGTCTCCCTGGCTGGGGTGGCAGAGCCATTTCAAGACGGGGCCGCCGGTGCCCTGAGGGAGCTCTGGCTTCCCTCCGAACGTACGATGGGCCAAGTAGTCACGTTGTTTTCCTGCCTCTATTGTAAGGAAGGGCCAGCCTTTCCTCTTCCAACTACAAGTAAATGAAAACCATTAAACACTTCCTGCTTGTAGCAATAATCCCTGACCACGGGCCCCTTGGCCAGCCTCTGCTTCCAGCCTGGGGTAATGAGCCTCCGGAATGAGCCTGACACAGAGAAGGTGCTGGAGGAAGAGGTCAGCTGCCGGGAGCCCCCAGACAGCTGGGGTCAGAAGGGCCTCCAGGGTCCTCGGGTCTGCCTTTTTCCTTGATCTGATGCAAGGAAGTCGTGACCCCTCGGGACACAAATGAGGAGTTACTGGCCACATTTGGAGACCCTGGCCTTACTTTTGGTTCACCGTGGTCTGTTTAAAGTTGCCACCACTTAGCCACATCACAAATGTCTATTTCTATCCATCTCTGAAGAGCTTAGGGCCCACAGAAAGGAGCTTTAAGTCCATCCCGTTTAACACGATGTCTCTACAGAATCCTGCTCGATGATCCAAAGAAAATGACGGAGACATCCATCCCCTACCTTCCCAAGGTCCTGTTCTGCTCAGCTGACAGCTGATTGGCACCCTGAGCCCAGTTATAGCAGACGGCGCCTAACGTGGACAGGGCAATAAAGAGGAAGAAAGAACTTGAACACTCATTGTCCAGCTACTGTGCGCAAGGCTCTGTACGTGCTCCCTTGCCTAACACGTTCGGGGGTCAGGTGAGCGATATGATGAAGCCCACTGTAAAGATGACAAATTTGGGCGCCTGGGTGGCTCCGTGGATTAAGCCTCTGCCTTCGGCTCAGGTCATGATCTCAGGGTCCTGGGATCGAGGC
>LNAC01000054.1:478160-524499 GCA_002007465.1 Ailurus styani
GGAGGGGGAGGGAGAGGGAGGGAGGGAGGAAGCCTGGGGGAAGGAGGAGAAACACAAAAGGAACCAAGGCACAGAAGAGTCTTTACACTCAAAAAAACAGAAAATTGTACAACCCTAAGCCAACATCGAAGCTTTAATATCTATAAGCAAATACAGAGACAAGGTACCCCACGCCCTACCTAATGATGCCTCTGAAATCCTAACAAGGAAACACAGAGCTCTAGCCCTGCAGACAAGACCACCTGCCGGGTGAGAGGCTGCAGGAGGGGAGGGCAGAGCTGGAGCTCTTGGGTGCCTGCGAATCCTGCCCTCGCCCTGGTCAGACTGGGAACGGGGGAGCCTTGCTCAGGGTCAAAGCCGGAAGCTTCAGTACCCTCCCCAGGGCCTCATGGAAGGAAGACGACACCTGGGAAGACCCAGGGCTGCTGTGCCCCCTGCTCGGCTCTGACCGCCCTCTCCGCACTGGTTTCTGCCAGCCTCCCGCGACAGCCGTTCGGGCCCACGAGCCGCAGGGATGTCTTCCACACCCAACACACCACCCCGCACTGCCTGCCTTCCAAGCCTGGTCACTTCCTCCCGATGCTGGTGCACCACGCTCTTCAACCCCAGAACCGGAACCACAACCTTCCCACCAGAGCCTGGCTGCAGGAGCCTGGAAAGAGCATGGGAGACCCTGAGCAAAGAGTCTGACTCACTGGGCCTCGGTGTTCTCATCTGTAAAATGGACCCTCTTGAAGGACTGCCTGGTCACCATGGAGAGTAAAAGAGGCAGAGTATGTGGAAAGCGCCCAGAACAGCACCCGGCAGTCAGGGCACAAACCATCACTGATTTTTGGTGAAATCTGAATATTTACCTGAGAAGAATTTCAGACCATAAATGACAAGTGACACGAACTGCTACAATGTAGGGGGCGCTGGGGGAAACCAGGGAGAACTTGGGCCACGGGGCTGGCACTCAAAGTGGGCCAGAAAGGAAGAGGGTATTTGGGGAAGGCAGATTTGGGAAGAACACTTTTAAGAAAGGGACAGGAGTGTACAAAGGAATGAAACCCCCATGAGGACAGACAGACAGACATACCCTAGAAAAAGGAGAAGTCTGTCTTTAGGAGTAGTAAATGGCTTATAGGATGGCACTGTGCTAGAGTAAAATCAAAACTGAGGGTGAAAATCAGACAGTTTTAGTAGGTAACTGTCCCTAAAGCTTCAGAGCTAGGGATTTACGGTGATAAAAGTGGTCTGGGCAGGTCAGTCAGACAGAGGTGTTTGGGATTAAAACTGAGGGCCTGGTGGACGCAGTTTCAATGGGACCCCTGTATATCTGAGTGTCTTTAAGACGGAAGCACCAAACATTGCTTGAAAACTCTGTACCGTGGGATGCCCCGGGTGGGCTGGGGGGCCCCACAGGAGATTGTCAGATGGGGGCCTACTTCACCAAATCAACCTCAAAATATAGCTCTAGGTCAGGACTGCACCTCCGCTGGCTCGTCTGACCCCAGAAGCACCTGCAAACTTGACTGGATAAAGCGGACTGATCCCAGGTGAGTGTGGAGTCACCAGGGCCGGCGACCTCAGCCAGCTCTCACAGCTGGGGCATCCAGCCCAAGCCACTCTCCTCCCGTGGCACCTGTAGGTCAAGCTGTGTCCTTCAGAGCATTCCGTTAGGTCAAGCTCTAGGTTGGGTTGAAGTTCAGTGAGAGTAAGTGTGTGGCAGGCACTTCAAGAAGATCGAGGATAGTCACAAGCGGAGACAGAGGAGAGAGAGGAGGCTCCAGGGAGAAGGGACACGTGGAATATGTGCCTTAGCTCCACTCCCTCCCAAAGGGCACTACGACAGGGAGGTATACGTTGGTATATACACACACGCACAAAGTGAAGAGACAAACTAACAGCAGACAAGATGTGCCCACACAGGGCGCCTGGGTGGCTCAGTGGGTTAAAGCCTCTGCCTTCGGCTCAGGTCATGATCTCAGGGTCCTGGGATCGAGGCCCGCATCGGGCTCTCTGCTCAGTGGGGAGCCTGCTTCCTCCTCTCTCTCTGCCTGCCTCTCTGCCTACTTGTGATCTAATCTCTCTCTGTGTCAAGTAAATAAATAAAATCTTTAAAAAAAAAAAAAAAGATGTGCCCACACAATCTGGAAGATGCAAAGCAGAAGGAGAAGGGGTGACAGATTTTGAGAGAGTAAGAACTAAGGCATTCTCTAGGAAGCAAACCAACTCAAACCACAACTGAAGCCAGAAAAGGCTGAAGAACTGCAGGCAACACAGTGAAAAGTGGGGCTGAAGACCTGGGGGTCCCTCTGCACTCTTCTCCGGCCCCACCCTCCCAGCAGCCTCTTCCCTGTCTCCACTGAAGCCTGGAAGTTTACTCAAGAAAAAAGTCACAGAGCATCTGGACTCGGATACAACCAGGGTGCAGGACTGAAAACAGGAACAGGTTAGTCCATGTAATGATTGATGAAGTGCCTCCCCCTCTCACTCCTTCCTTTTCCCTATTTGGTTCCCTATTTGGTTCCCTGAGAATGCTGACACTCAGGCTTCAGGATGGGCAGACACTGAAAACTAGAGGTACCCCCCAGTTACACAGATCTACATCTAATCACATCCCGAGAGGGAGCCCCCCTGCCAGCTACAAGGTAGGAACAGCAGCTTTCACAAAACCTTCCCTGAGCCAGATCCTTCAGGACAAGCAGGCATCCAAAGATCATCAGCATCACAAAGGCTTCTGAGAAACTCCTTTAACATAAAAGATGAGATGAAAAGAAACAGAGCAGAGAGTGAACAAAAACTGCAAGGGTAACTAACACCCACCACAATTAATATCCTCGGAGGAATACTATATCCACAAAACAAGAACAGAATGCTATGAAAGTCAACAAGGAACGTGTCCGGGCAGAAGGTGAATGGGAACTCTCAACACCCTCCGCCCAATTTTGCTGCAAACCTAAAACTGCTTATAAACTGTTTAAATGATAATAGAAACCTAAGCTTTACGGAACCTTTCTGGAAGGACTAAAAAAGTTGAAGATAAAGACACAAAGGAGAGGAATGATAAGAAAATTAGATCAATCCATGTTCCAAAAGCAGTAGTTCCAGGAAAAGAGGAGGGAATAATATTCCCAAAGAAACAATCCAAAAAAAATTTCCAGGATCAAAGGACTTAAACCTTTGTTTAAGTTTCTGGATTTAAAAAACCCAAGGGCCCAGCATAATAAATGAAAAAGGAAACTTCAGAACACCAAGGATAAAGAGAGAATCCCAAAGAAGGATCCAGAAAGAAAAAAATGGCACATTCTCAAGTTGAAAATAATCAGAATGACTTTGGATTTCTCAACAGTGATCCTGGCAAACGATGAAATAATGCCCTGAAGGAACCTGAGGGGAAAGTGATGTGCTACCTAGAATTTTATAGCCAACTAAAATAACAATCCAAAGTACGAGTAGAATAAAACCATTTTCAGAAATTCAAGATCTAAAACAAAACAACCGTGTCTCCCAACTATTCTTTCTGCAGAAGTTCCTGGGGAACAGAGAATGTTGACAAATCTGAAAACATGAGACCCAGGACAAGGCATCCAACACAAGGAGACAAAGGGGTTCTAAAGGTGGTAAGGACAACAGCTCAGGAAAGGATGTCTCCAAGAAGCAAACAATGCAACAGATCAGATTATCCAGTGTGTTGAACTATGCTAAAATGAGTTTTGTAAATTCTATCAGAATATCGGGATGCATTATTGATATGTTCCTCAAAATTCAAGTAAACCAAAAATAGAGACAATTAGGAGCTGCAGAAAAAATAAAATGTACAGAAACTGGAAATTTAAGTTAATTATAGCTGTAAGTCTATGCTGAATATGGATTCAAGCAAAGTTTGTGACAGAACTATTTTGGAAGGATGGGGAAAGGGAAGTGGAGTGTGCACGTGTGTGTTTGGGTGTGTGCAAGCGAGCGTGTGTTTTGGGGACGGGGAAGGAGGTATGAGAAGGCTGAATTCCCATATGCCACAGTACAAGCAAAAAGATGATCTAGAAATTAACAAATGCAGCATACATTATTTGTAAATTAAGTGGTAAATTCCAGAAAAGAATTAAAAAACTTAAAAGTTAAAAGTTGCCTTCTAGGTAGCTGACCTGCAATAGAAATAGGTATTTTTTCATTTTAAAGGATCTAATTATGACTTTCTTAGACCGTCTTCACAGTCACGCTTATTAAAAACTGATGGTTGGGGCGCCTGGGTGGCTCAGTGGGTTAAAGCCTCTGCCTTCGGCTCAGGTCATGATCCCAGGGTCCTGGGATAGAGCCCCACATGGGCTCTCTGCTCAGCAGGAAGCCTGCTTCTCCCTCTCCCATTCCCCTTGCTTGTGTTCCCTCTCTTGCTGTGTCATTCTCTGTCAATAAATAAATAAATAAATAAATAAATAAATAAATAAAATAAAAATACAGCTATCATTTATTAGGGCCACTTTGTGTGACCCCTTTCCCCCCCTTAGATTTGTCATTTTAGATCCTCTAAAATGCACAGAGCATGGCTCTCATTTCACTTTAGTAAATTTAGTAAATGAAGGCAGAGGGAGATTAAGTGACTTGTCCAAGGTTCTACATTTTGCACAATTTTAGATGCTCCAATAATGGCCCGAAGCAGCAGAATCTTTGCTTTCAAGGATACCGGTGACTTCAGAATAGGGAGTGGTTTTTGAAATCGCTCACTTGTCCGGCCAGGCTAAAACTTTGGTTTAGTAAAAAAGAAAAAAAAAAAGCCACCTTAGGCTCTTCCTGAAAGGTGCTTTACCAAAAAGGGGGGTGGGGACAAGAAAGGGCTAAGAAAATAAAGCCTCCGTAAATGGAAAGCCCCATTTAGAAAGACAGATTTCTAGCCAGACAACGGAAACCGAGAGCATTCTACGAATGTTGCCTGAAGACAGGTCTGCAGGAGGGAGGACGGGGCAGGCCGACCACCCCTCCCAGAGGCAGCCCGCAAGGCAAACAACCAGCTGCCGGTCGGCCGGGGGCCTGGACAGCGTCCGCCTCTCTGTCAGCCCAACTGGCCATTCCCTGGAGATGAAAGCAGGAAACTCAGACTCCAGCCCATTCAAAGAAAAAATATTCTAGCTCAGCCTCTCCTTGAAAAGTGACTTTCTTTCTTTCCTTCTTTCTGAATAGAAGATCAAAGGTGTTGCCCAAGAGGCAGAAGAATCCGTTTATCTTAAAAGGCTCACAGACAGGTGTGGGGGAATCTGAAGACTTACGCGTCCAACTGACCTCTCGGCCCACAATTATGCTCCAGGTCCTTTCTGGGCACTTTGCACTTTGCTTTTTATCAGTCAGGGAATGGGGCGCCTCGGCCTAAACCCACAGCCCAAATCGGTCAACAGCTCCAGAGTCCTCGGAAGGGGCTAGAATGCCCTTCCTAAGATAACACCCAGCTCTGCGTACCCCTGGGTGCTGCACGTGCGTCACTCTGCACGTAAAAATAAAGCCGCCACCTCCCCCGCTGGACACTCGCCCAAGCCAGCGCTCTTCCCAAATGGCAGGGCGCACATTGTTGGCTCAGTCCCTCTGCACGGAGACGGAGGCCCACAGTGTGCTGAGAACAAGCCCTTCAGTCCTTCGTCACGGTGTCCAGTTAGATCAAAACCTGCGGGACTCTCAGAGGAGGCCTCGCAACTCCCTTCCAGGTATAATCAGCCTCTGGGTCAAGTTTGACTTGACCAACTTCAAATGATTTTTCCAAAGCTGGACCCTGCAAAGCATTCATAATCTGGCTTCTAGGTGGTAAAAAGGTTGTTCTTTGGAATCAGACTACCGGGGGCTTAATTCATCACTAGGCTATTTTCAAGCTGTGTGGCCTTGGATGAGTTACCTAACTTCTCTGAACCACCCTCCCCTCATTTATAACATGAGGCTAAGAACTACCTTTCGGAGTTGTAGGGAGAGCCAAGTAAACTGACATGCAGGGGGCAGCTGGCACGCAGAGATTCGTCAGCTCTAGTTTGCTCACTAAACTTGGAACTAACTGCTCATAATTCCAGTTTCTAGATGCTAACCAGAGACTCTGACTTAATTTCTACTCCAGCAGGAATCAGAAAACTTCTGGCACCGACTGAAATGGGCCAACCCAAGCAGAGACATGACTTCTACGTTTCTCATCGCCCTTCCTCTCAAAGGCTTCCGGAAGCTCCTTGACAGCAGGAAACCCGCTAGACACCCCTTCATTTCCCCGGGGACACCGCGGGCACCCAGAAAAGACCTCCTAAGAGGAGGGGCGGGAGAGGAGCCATGGGAAGTCACAGCAAGGACGGTATGAAAATGGAGCCCGGTCCTGTCTGGAAGCATCCAGGTGCTGGATTAAAACCCCAGCTGGACCAAGTACACATGCCTGAGGTTTCCATCTAGGCCCCCGGGGATGCCGTTGCTGCCACAGTTCCAGAAAGCCTGCCCGCTCCCTGGCCCGGGGTATCACCTGCACTGACCTCACTGTAGTCTATTCCGCGTGTGGTCAGGAGGAAGCCCGCTCTGCCACACATCAAAGTGCAAGACGTGCACTTTCGTTCTTTCCCCATGAACACACCGCCGCTCCACGGGCCCTGTTTGTGCCTCTCCTTCCTGCAGCTTCTGCTGAAGCCAAATGCGTGATCCCCTCCCCTGTCCCCCCCACCCCCACCCCCAGGACTTTGCTGCTTCCCCACTGGTTCTTCCCCCTGAGAACACAGAGTGCGTGTCTCCCACCCTCCTCAGGGGTTTGAACCGCTGGAGACCGAGACCGATCGCAGAGCGGTTTCTTCTTACAGAGAGCAGAGCTGACAGAGAAATGCCTGTCGACTCTGCTAACCATCCCGGGCTGCTGGAGAGCCTGTGACCTCCACCCAGGCCACGCCGGGCTGGAAGAGAAGACGCAGCTGAAGGGCCTCCGGGTCTCAGCCCCAGCCTGAGACAGCTGGGTCTGTCTGAAGCCACAAATCGATGACTTCTGGCCCGTTCCATGCCTCCTCTGTGAAAAAGTGAACTCTCCCCTTCCAGGATCATGGTTTAGCCCTAAGATGAAAGGTTGAAATAGGCTACTTTGGATATATAGCAGAAATACTCCCTTCCCACTGGAGCTCAGGGAGAAAGTGAACCAGACAGGGTCCCTGACCTGAAGACACTCACGGTTGTACAGGAAGAGCAGGGAAACACCACGGCGCAAAGTACAGGGTGGTGGTCGCCTAAGCAAGGATGTGGGCAAGCAGGTGGCTCAAAGGAGACAGAAGAGTGTGGAAGTTTCTGTCTCAGGTCAATCTCGGAGGGCCTCCTCGAAAAGCTGAATCAGGAAGGATGAGCACTGGTTTGCTGCAAAGAAGAAAGGGCATCGTGGGCAGAAGGGAGACAACGCACCCCGGCTGGACCCAGGGGGACGTCGTTGGCAGGGGAAGGCAGGTCCTTCCAGATGTTGGCGCAGATCTGGATGGATGTGGGGAAGCAGGGAGAGGAGGGAGGCGAGGGCCAGCTCAGACTGTGCCCTGCCAACATGCTTAGGATCAGCCCCGGAGAACCAGGAAAGGGCTCTCCACAGACCTGCGAACTTCAGGGATCACGGAGGCTTCCTAAGGAAGGTCTATAAGACAATGTTGCAATACACAGCGGCTCCAAGACTGGCCCCCCGTGGAAGACGAAGGATGGGGGAGGCGAGCCGACTTCAATGCAGGAAACGGGAGCGCGGTGAGCCCAGGGCTCGGGATGCTCCGGCCACGCTCTGGGCGCCCGTTCCCTCCGAACACCTGCTGAGCCCCTCCCATGAGCCGAGGCTCCTTGGTCTGGGACCCACTTATCTGTGTCCTCCGTCTCTCATGCCCGACTAGAGAAGTGACCATGGCAATGGCAGAGAGGAACGTGGCCGCACTCTGTGGAATTCAAGGCCTCGAGAGAGGAGACTCTTCCACGGCGACCCACCAGGCCCCTCTCTCCTTCCGTTAATTCCAAATCCCACCCACCACACACCTGCAGGCCTCGGACGCTCTGGCCTCAGCCTGCCGGTCCCTGCGGATGACGGCCCTTCCCCTTGCATGCTGCAGCCCTCTCGGGGCCTCAAGGCCAGGGATGAGACACAGCGACACAGCCCCACCCCAAAGCCATACCAGAACACCTGCAAACTCCAGCTCCCGCCTGCCACGAATCCCTGTTCCCTCCTCCTCCGGTCTCCTTACAGCAAAACTTAAACATCCCTGAGCCACCCCACAACCATGGGGCATTTCTGGTGAGTCCAAAGTTTAAAAAAACAACAACAACAACAACTAAGCACAGCCCTCTCCGGCGGTGTTTTCAACCCCGGAACTTAGAGAATCCGCAGGCGCGCTGGGCCCTCGGCGTGAAGAATGGGGGTGTGGGTCAGTCCGCCCCAATATATGATGTGGCCATAAACGCATTCAGACGGCAGAATGGTCTCCTATAAAGCCTTTGACAGTCCTCCTGACAGGAAACAGCATTCTCATGTAGATTTCCCCGATGCTCCCCGGAGGAACTCAACTCATAAACGCCACAGGTGCTGTTGCAGGAAGAAAAGCCGGGCGAGGGGCTGACTTCTGTCCAGTCCTCCAACTGAGGCCGTCCTGCCCGCGGCCGCCCTGAAACCAAGACGCCACGCAGACCTGTGTTCACGGTGCTGGAGCGTCCTCGGGCCCCAAGCCCTCTCCCCCCGGAATGCCAAAGCAGGGGGGGTGTCCCCTCCCGCTGCGGAGAGAACCGAATGGGGGAGGGACACCCCCAGAATAAAGCCAGGGAAGATTTCCAGCAGAGAAGAGACTACTGAAAAACTCTTCTCCAGAAACAACCAGGCAGGATCCAAAAAGGGTTGTAGAGCCCGTCAGCATATCATTCCTAATCCTATTCACGGCTGCTTTTGCGTCCACCTTGTACGGAACTAATTATTCGCAACCCCCTAGATACCATTGCAAACAATAAAAATGAGGAGACTCATGCAGCCCGTGGACCACCGGTGCATGGCTCCCCTGCACTTTCCTAAAAGCTAATGTTCTGCCATTACCCTCCCTAGCACAGACCGATGCCAACTTTACAATAAGCAAAAAGCCAACACAAACCTTGACGACCCCAAAAGGGGGTGCTCCACTCCCCAAGCCGAATGCAGCATACCTTACAAGAAGCTGATCATTCCAGGCCGCCCAGCAGCAAACCAGCCAAGGGCAGGCTCAAGTCGGCAAAGCAGGAGCACCTGCAGAGGCTGCTGCCTCCCCGGGTCTGCTCTGTGCCTTTGATCGCCTGGGGAGCCCTTCGTGCCCCCTCGGGGCAGAGTGTTAGGTCAGCCTGACACCCTGGCTCCCCGGCCCAGGCCTGGAGAAGCAGAGGCACTCAAGCCAGCAAGGGAAAGCTCTCAAAGCCAGTGTCTGCTCCTGGGGCTACAACAACAACTAGGGAAAAAAAAAACAACTCAGCAGCGTACCTTCCAAGAGGAGCTCCATCTGCCCCGGGCTCCCGCTGGGTCAGATGGCAAATGCCACGGTTCTCTGTTTTCTCCACACTGAAGTGTTTTGCTGGGTCACAGTGCTCTCCGCACAGGTACATACCAATCTGTCAGTCTAACTGCCCGCGGTCAAACTGAGTCTTTTTTAACAACATGAAAGTTTTGTACTTGGAGTGGAACCATGTACTCTTGCACAGAGAACAAAGGGTCAGAAGAGCGCGGGCTTTGCCGTGGGAAGCCGGCCCTCCAGTTCGCTGCAGGTGCCGCGCTGACCCCAGGAAGCACGTGCCCCTGAATGCAATCTCTGCCAGGACCAGGAACACACCCCAAAAGGGAACCCCCCCCCCCAGAGCCACACATGCACGGCCTTGAACTTCTTTTATTTAAACCATTTCCACTATGGGAATCAAGAAAACACCAGCTCTTGGCCAGCACTTCCCTGCACAGTCCTGTTTTAACTGACTCTGAAGTCCAGGAATCCCGATCAAATCCTAACTGAAAAGAAAAGGAGGGGCGCCTGGGTGGCTCAGATGGTTAAGTGTCTGCCTTTGGCTCAGGTCATGACCCCAGGGTGCTGGGATCGAGCCCCATGACGGGCTTTGGAGGGGGTGGGGAGCCTGCTTCTCCCTCTGCCTCTGCTGTTTCCCCCACTTGAGCTCTGTCGCTTTGTCAAATAAATAAATAAAATCTTCAAAAAGGAAAGAAGGAATGGGAGCTTCCTTTATTTGTGCTAAATACCTTTCATGTTTATTTCTGGCTTCTCATCAGGATCTGTTATTGGCCCGCAAAGATGACTTGGATATGACCAGGGGATTTCCTGTCCTCTACTTTCTGTGACAAAGGCCAAAGTGCCTGATTATTCTTATTAGCCCTCCAGTCAGCAAAAAGAGTTCTCAGCGGCTTCTAGGCCCATTTCCCAAAAGTACCAGAGGCTCCAGGGTTGAAGGAAGAACCCCATGTCGCAGGGCTATTCCTTCCCCAGCTGAGCAGTGTCTCCCTAGAAAGGGCTGGAGGAGACCACTCATCCCCGACCTTTCCCGCAAGGGCAGGGGCAGCGCCCCCTGGTGGTTCTGCTTGAGCGAGGCTCCAGGAGTCCCAGCAAAGCCTGGGCACCAGGGCTTTGCCCACCTAGGGAGGCCATCAGGTCAGGGAGGGACCCACGGGGCTGGTGACCACTGACAGAGTGCCAGCTGCAGCGTCCGCCACGCAGAGCATGGTCTGGAATGGCGGAAAAGTGGACGCTTCGGGGATGCCCAACAGGAAAGGGCTGCTTAATCCACTCTCCAATATCCAGGTGCACAAAAGCTGCGTGCATGAAGAGTTTTTAAAGGATGCAGATGTACTTAGGATATAACATACAGCAACAAAAAGATTTTAAATCGTTATAGAAATATATATAGAAAGAAATAGGTACACATTTTTATGTAATATATATTATTACATGTCATGTTATGTAATACATATCTATGTATATTCATCACATTGTTATAATATATTGAACATTATATAACATGTATCACGCATTACTATATATTACATACAACACGATACACCATACACTATATATAATTAATACATATATTACATGTATACTTATATATTGAAGAATGTCTACAGGAACTGCCTCTAAATGAAAGAATTTAAGATTTTTGTGATGCTTTTTTAAGCTCTCCTATAATCTGCTAACTCTGTAAACTTTCATCATCACGAGAAGAAAAGCAGCAAAGAAAAATGTGTCTTCATTAGGTCTGAATTCCGATGGTTTCAAACTGACTCTGCTTTTCTATTACCGTCAAAAGAGGCTTTTGATGTGAAAAGGCACTGAGGTTGTAAGGAGGGAGGTAAACATCAGCTCTGTAAGGATGTTTCTGGTGTTGGTCTCCCTTCTGAAGGGAGCTCTGCAAATCCCACAGATCTCGATGCCAACATATCTCCCTGCCATAAACCCCTTTTTTCTGGTCCATCTCAGATGCTCTTCTCCCTCAGCCAAATGCCCTGCACGGGAACTATGACGAGCAGAGATGTATTCACCACCGGGGAAGCCAACACTGACATTTCAGACTGACGTGTTGGCCAAATTTTTCTTTCCAAACACAAAGGCTAGATGCGACGATCTTCAAAAAGTACGAGTCTCCACCTGTCCAACAAAGTGCCCTGGAGATCACGGTGACACCATTAACAAATAAATAGGCCTCAGCTCTAATAAAAGGTTTCCCTGAGAGTTTTTCCTGTCGCTTTAGATCTGCTTTACAAACTGCGAAGTGTTGGTACGGCCACTGCTGCCAAACGCTGACTGCTCAGTTCCGGCAGGCTCCTGTCTTATCATGCCTCCCCGTCCTTTGTGCATCCTGTGTGTTCCGTCTGCCTGGAAAGCCCTTGCCCCTCGTTTGTGATGTGAACTCCTACTCATCCTTCAAAACCCAGTTCTGGCATCTCTTCTATTGTGTGGTGGCCCTGACCTCCCTGAACAGACCTGGGCCTTACACTTCTTTGTTTAGGTTTAACAAACTTCTAGAAGCCAGACTAGAGAGACAGAACCTGTGGCTGATGGCAGTGAAGGGCACTGCGGTACGTACCCAGGGGGAAGACGAATGGTCTCACAAAAAGCCAGAGACGGTACTCTGGCATGTGTGCAGTGCAGAAGCAACATGAAAACAGGAAGCTTTTTTGAAATACTGTGTACAGAGCGCTTGGTCCCTCCACTCCCACGCTACGGCCACACGCAGAATGACAGCACACAGGCATTGCCCCCAGGGAAAACCCCCCAGGGTTCCTCTTGACATAAATTCAAGTAACTGAGGAGACCTAGGCCCGCTAATACAGACATAGTCTTGCATTTAGAAACCTCCGGAAGACTAGCTGATTCTGTCCTGGGCACTCCAAAAGCAACAAGCCCACAAGCTCCCCCTGAGGACACAAAGCTCCCAGTCGACCTTCTCTCTCGTTCTTACACATTTTGAAAATCTGACAATCACAGCATCTGAAGGACAAAAGCATGAAAAGAACATCCAGGAGAAGAAAAGACATTAAAGCAATCAGAGAAAACCCAGAGACACAAAGAGAATTAAAACAAGACAAAACAAAAAAGACGTTATTATCCTCTGAGAGATCAGAGGACCATGCTTTGCCACCAGCCCATTCGACAAGAGACCCAAGAATTACAGAGACGGAGCCCTTCGAGGTGACCCAGGCTGTCCCCTGGTTTTAGGGCTGAGGGATGGTCTTGGGCCATGCGGGCCGCTATTAACAAAAATATCAGACATAGAGGGGCTTCAACAAAAAGCATGTATTTCTCACAGTTCTGGAGGCTGGAAGTCCAAGATCAAGGTGCCCACAGATTCGGTGACCATGAGGAATGGCTCCCAGGTTCCGTCTTCTTGCTGTGTTCTCACATGGAGGAAGGGGCAAGGGAGCTCTGTGGGGTCCCTTGTCAGGGCACTAATCGTACTCATGAGCCTCCTGCCAGGACCTACTCACCTCCCCCAGGCTCCGCCCCCTAACGCCGGCACACTGGGGCTTAGCCTTCAACATATGAATCCGGGGAGGACACGACCGTTCAGGCTGTAGCAGGGACCCTTGGCTACTGAGAGGGGCTGGGGATATGAAAGCCACACATTTCCATATGAGAGAGTTTTAGACATCCTGTTATACTGTTCCTGTACACAGTCAGTTCTGCTATAACACTTGTTTCTAAACTGCAAATTCGTACCAACAGATGGATATATCGGTGAATTTTCTGCATGCTTAGGAGCAATTTCTTGTGCAGGAAGCACTATGGTAAATGCAGAACAGCATCCAGCTGAACGGAGCAACTTAGCAAGTCGCAGAACGCACACCCCTCCGATATCTGCCAGCTACCTCCATCACCACTATGAGGCACGCCCATCCACATCTGGTGCTAGAACTTTCCATATCGTTCCACACCTCCCTCCTTCCCCTACTTCACAATGACACAAGCTGCAACCCTTCCACCGCCCACTTCCACATGCAAAGTTTCATTGCTCTTATCTTGCACTTCACAGTAACGTTTCATACTTATGACAATATTTATGTACCTCCTAACCATTCTGCATGTGTAAAACTGTGCTTTCCTTTTTTAATAGGATTGTACCTTTTTTCCCCCAGTGTGTCACTGATGAAGTTTTTGAGTGCGTCCCTGTAACCCTGATTTTCCCAAGACCCCTGTGGTTCTTACTGTGCAATTTTGCATGATGCCGTGATTTTGAGGAACACATGTGTCTCATTACAGCAGAATCGACTATAACGTATTACTGTATTTCTGCACACAAACTACTTTCTGGAATTTCTCTGATCCTTGAACAAAGGCACAAAGAGCACGAGTGCTGATTCTGGTTTGGAATGTGTGGTCACCGCCCCTGAATCACACGTCAGTCCCTCCTAGTGGGTTATTTCTGGTGACCCCAAAACTTTCATCTCCTGCTTGGCCTTCTCCCCGCACAGACTGAGCCGGAATCTGTTCCTGGGATAAGGCCATTTTTTGGGTTTTGTTAGCATAAAAGAAACCTGCATACCATCCGTTTTTTTTTCCTTCCACCAAATACAAAATAAAATCCAAGCGTAAATAATGAAATCTCCATTCCTTGCTTTTGTTTGCAAGAAAGTAGCCATGCCTCAGGGAAGCTGTAAGCCCCTGTCTGGGTTCCCACGCGGCTGTTCACCCATCTGTTAGCTGTGTGACCTTGGGCAGACTCCCTGACTGCTCTGAGCTCTGGTTTCCTCTGTCATGAGCCGGCGATAACAAGGCTTACTTCAAAGGGGTTTTGTGAGGATCAAATCAGATGATGGAGTAAGGTATTTAGCACCGTGGCTGGCACTTACGTGTTTTTCCACTTATTTATTTATTTATTTTTTTAAGGACTAGTCAAGCTGAAGACCTTGCTAGTCACAAACCTATTCCCTCATCTGTGCCTTACATTATCTGCCTACATTGAAATCCCCTTCCCTCCCCAACCTCACCTCTAATTTGGAGATTAAAGGGCACCTGGGTGGCTCAGTGGGTTAAAGCCTCTGCTTTCGGCTCAGGTCATGATCTCAGCGTCCTGGGATCGAGGCCGCATCGGGCTCTCTGCTCAGCAGGGAGCCTGCTTCCTCCTCTCCCTGTCTCTCTGCCTGCCTCTCTGCCTACTTGTAATCTCTCTCTCTGTGTCAAATAAATAAATAAAATCTTTAAAAAAAAAATTGGAGATTAAANAATAAAATCTTTTTAAAAAAAATTGGAGATTAAAAATTGCAAAAAGGAATAATGGAAAGGTACAGAGCTTCTGAACTTTTGGGACCAGCTCTTCTGGCTCATGGTGGCCACGTTCTCTCCTTTTGCCCCTTCCTGCCATCAATTAGCTTGGAGCTGTCAGTTACTCATTTACTGGACATCTGCCAGGTGCCTCGTAGCCACTGGGTGGTTAAGGGACTATACTTCGGAGAGACTCTGTTTTCTCAGCAAAATGAGAATAATAATACCTATCCTCATAAACTTGTTGGAAGCCTTACATGACCCCAGGACCGGAAAGCACCTTTTCACTGCCTGGCATATAGTAGGTGCTCAACAAAGAGTTGAGCTTTTATCAGGCATCATGGTGATGCAAACAAGGAGAGAGAGGCTGGCTATCAGGGAGCTTCGACTCCGAGAAAGATAGACTCCCTTTCGTTGCACTAGCACAGGAGACCAGCAGCTCCTGGGCCCGCCAGGAAGGTCTGCAGACCTCTCTCCTCCTACAGACCCCAAACTTGCTTGGGCACGTGTTTCACTGGCCATGGAACAATGACTCAGACTATGCACACATCGGACTGAAAAGGCAGCAAGCTTGCTTAAGCATGATTCATCACTGTCTGCTGCAGTAATTAGAAGTATTTTGGTTGGTTCTAGGTCAGAATGACCCAGTTACTGTACTGTTTCTTCCCTGCAAAAGTCTGTGGTGAACCTTAAAACAACAACAGCCAAAGGCTTCGGAGAAGATAACTGCTCTGTGGCTTTTGCTCAGAGAAAGGACATTACTGGCCCTGCTCCTCAGAAGCAAGGTCTAATCACAGAAGCCGCTCATGCTCAGTCTTGGATTTTACCAGACCGAAGTATAATCGTGGACGCCACCCCACCACCACCACCACCAACTGGAGCTCCTAGAACCTGTTTCCCCAGGACCAAGTATGAAATAAGTACCAAGAGAGGGCGCCTGGGTGGCTCAGTGGGTTAAAGCCGCTGCCTTCGGCTCAGGTCATGACCCCAGGGTCCTGGGATCGAGGCCCACATCGGGCTCTCTGCTGGGCAGGGAGCCTGCTTCCTCCTCTCTCCTCTCTCTCTGCCTGCCTCTCTGCCTACTTGTAATCTCTCTCTCTGTGTCAAATGAATAAATAAAATCTTTAAAAAAAAAAAAAAGAAAAAGAAAGAAGTACCAAGAGAGTGTTAATGGAAGAAGTGCTCCTATAGGCAGGTGAACTTCCAAAAGTAAGAAAAAAGAGAAGTCATGACCCAAAATATGGGAGATTTGCTAAACTCTCCGGGAATAAATGAACACTTTCTACTTGCTTCTTGCTAATGTTGACTCACTGGCAAGGAGAGTTTCTACATAAGCAATACAACGTACTTAAGGACCCCAAAAGAACACAAATAATAGAAGAAAACACACATATGGCTAGAAAGCTGTATCACTCACATCCTTAGCACCTAAAACAACTATAATTTGTTTAAATGCACAGAAAAAAGACTGAAAGGAAATATACAACAATTTTAACAGTGGATGTTTGGGGAAAGGGAATTGTGGAAATATCTTCATAATTTTCTGTATTTTTTTAAGACTTTTTTATTTAAGAGACAGAAAGAGAGAGAGATCACAAGCATTGGGGGTGGGGGGCAGAGGGAGAAGCAGACCCTCCTGAGCAGGGAGCCTGATGAGGGATTCGAACCCAGGACCCTGGGATCATGACCTGAGCCAAAGGCAGATACTTAACTGATTGAGTCACCCAGGTGCCCACTGTCCGCATTTCTTACATTTTTTACAAATAGTCACGTGCAGTTTGCATAAACAATTTTGGGGGGCCGGGGGGCTGGATACTAACCATGATATTCCATCAAGCTTGAGTCCACTTTGGGGCAGTACAACATGGGACAGGTGAAGGGACCCGAGGGCTGGAGCCACGTGGACGTGCCACGGCCACCCACCCCAGGCAGGTCTGGAGCCGCTAGGAAAGGGGTGCCCTGGCTGGCTGTGTTTTTAGCAGCACCTTTATCTCCGGCTCCTCAGCTACTCACACATTTCCAGTGACAACTCCCCCAGGGTAAACGGGGCATCCTACTGTGAGCTAAATGGGAAGCAAACGTCCCCAGAACTGTCCTCCAGGCGAGCTGTCCTCCTGAGTCCCTGCCCGAAGCTGCCCCCACCCCAACACCAGCCCACCCACCTACAGAACGCCTTCTCCTCTGGAACTGGACGTGGGGGTCGACAGAGGTCAGGGCTGGGATGGGTGGACTTGGACACAACTTCTCTGCCCCAAAAGAGATCTGGGATGCCCCCCCTCCATGAACACCAAGCTCCCCATCCTTCCATACACATCACCATGTGTGTCTCCTGCTACAGGCACAGCGGTCAAGGCTGTCACACACAACCCCAGGGGGCACCATTCACATTGCAGGCTCCATAAATAGCGCCCCCTGCTGTACCAACTTAGGTTCCTATCCTGGAGAACCGGAGTCGGGTTGTTCCATGTCTTTATCCACCCTGGATATTGTCAGACTTTCAAATTTTTACTCATCTAGTAGCTGCAAAATGGTATCTCACTGTGCTTTTTTTTTTTTTAATTTATTTATTTGACAGAGAGAGAGAGAGAGAGAGAGAGATTACAAGCAGGCAGAGAGGCAGGCAGAGAGAGGAGGAAACAGGCTCTCCGCTGAGCAGGGAGCCCGATGTGGGCCTCCATCCCAGGACCCTGAGATCATGACCTGCGCCGAAGGCAGAGGCTTTAACCTACTGAGCCACCCAGGCGTCCTCACTGTGCTTTTAATATGCATTTTCCTTTTGACTAGTGAAGTTGGGCATCTTTCCATGTTTTTAAGCTTTCTCTTGTCCCTTTCTAAATTCTTAACTAGCCCTTCAGTTTATCTTACCAAACCAAAACCTTCTGGGAATAGTAATGTCTCACTTTTACCTTATACATTTAACCCCTGACCAACAATATATTCCAGATTCTCCATTTACTGTTTTGCAGGGGTTTTTCCCTAATCGGGGTGAGGGCAACTCCTCCATCTACACGGGTTTTACTACAGATTTGGCCATTTCATTATTTTAAATACTATTTTTAGAATTTCTTCCCATTGTTTTCAAAAGAGAAAGACCTTCTGAATCCTGGTGAATGGGAATTTTCAAAGTCATTATGGAAGCCAAACATACAAACCAGAGAAAATAAAAATAGTCTTCTGATGATTTTTTGAAGGTAATAACTATACTGCATTAGAGTTCTCTACTTTTAGTGACAAAAGTCACATTTGAACAATGCTGAAAATCACCCAAGCCAGTTGAAAAAAAACTGTCAGGGGTGAATTCTCATCCGATTCGATTACTAAATGACTTCCAACCTAAAAAAGTTATCTGGTCATTCTTTTAGAAAAATTATCTATAGCTAGAAAAGAAAAAAGTACAATTTGACAAACATGTATCATTTCACAAGAGTATTGGTATTAAGGATTCCTCCCAGAAAAGACAAAATGTGTACCACTTAATGCTCACAGAGTATAGCTTGGCAAAGCGCTTTATGAAACATTCTATAACCATAGATTTTACAGCTAAAAGGGAACTCAAAACTATCACCTGGTCCAACCCTCTGCCTTACAATAAACTGTTATACTATTCTGAAGACAAAGAATAGGACATTTAATAATCCAAGTACATAATTCTGCTACTTTCAATGAGGGTGTTCACACGTTATAAACTTTTGCCACTTATGAACAGATTTGAAAGAGATTTTCTGCCCCTAACTCACTTTGACATAAATGTAAATCTGGAAGGGATGTAAAGTGATAGGAAGGTCTCCATCCTTGACAAGTCATCATTCTTCTGTTCTACCAGAACACTGACTCCAGGATTTTTCTGATCTGTTCCTCAGACACAGCAGCAAACACATGAATTCAGGGCCCCTTCCACAGACCGGACAAACTAACCTCTGCTGTACTGTTTCCCTGAGCAAGTTTTATTATTAATAGAATGTGATCTTACAACCTCAGAAAGACTGACTCTGCAATCTCGTGGGCTTACTCTGTTCAACAGCGTTTGACTGTCAACGCAGGAGAGAAGCCTCCGAAAAAAGTTAAAGGAAAGGGAAATGAAGGAATTCAGTGAATCTTTATCAGCAGAACCACAGATGTACAGACCTTGTTAAACTATTGGTAGAATTACGACCGGGTGAAAAAGCAATGATAAGAAGAAATAGCCTCCCAGGCCACCCTGCCTGTTTCTTTCCAACACTCATCACACCAACAATTCACACTTCAATGTCTTGTCTTCCCACAAGACCATGAACTCTATGAGGGCAAAGACCACATCTGTTTTGTTGATTACAGACTCCTCAGAGTCCAGCCCATGCTGGCTGTCTCCATTTACTTCCTGATTGAACGAATGAGTGCAGTCCTGCTATTCAGAGAGAAAAGACTGTCCAGGACACACACAGTCCATCTAATCCACCAGGCGCCCAAGTTTACTCTTGGATCAAGTTTCACCACAGGACATTTTTAACCCCATTAGCTGGGTCCCTCTTGGATAAATGGCAGCTTCACTATAATAGTGTAACGCTGACTTTTTTCCAACACCGTCATGGAAAACGGCCATATGGACTTTTGGAATTTGCTAACGTTACGTCCACTATGTTATATATCATTTAAACACAACCCCACAACAGAAACTATTTTGAGAATTTAATGTCAGGGGGAGAAAGTTCTTTCCCCTGAAGAACTGGTATGTTTCTCCCTTTCTGGTAATATGCCTGCTAGCACTTATTGCTTCACCATTTTGTGCTGAATGCCGGATAAAGAGTAATAAGTGCGTATAAAAAATAGGCACTTACTAATTTAAGGTAAAACAGAAAGCTATGTGGGAAAAATGAAAACTAATACTACATGTACTAACGTAGTACCACTACGTACATGGCTCAGCTGTCAAAATGTTTACACTGCCATAAGGATGTGTAGGTTTAGTTGAGGTATCAAAAACTATGACTAACCACACTGGGAGGATGGAGACCAGAATGGGTATATCTTTATGGGGAGAACAGGGCAAGTGTGAGAGAAAAATCCTTATCTTCCATATCAAGAAGTTAATAAATATTACCCCAAATTCAAAAATCAAGATGTAGTAAAATATGTTCTCTAGAAATGTCAAGATAATTACCAAAAGAAGCAGTGAAAAGGATTGAAAGGTGTTGCCTCCCCAAAACAATAGGGCTGAAAGAGTGGGTAACTGCAGAGACTAAAACTGCAATTAGTATTGGACATACAATGCCTTTATTTCTTCTTCACTGAAATTCTTTTTTTTTTTTAAGATTTTATTTATTTATTTGACAGAGAGAGAGAGAGAGAGATTACAAGTAGGCAGAGAGGCAGGCAGAGAGAAAGGAGGAAGCAGGCTCCCCGCTAAGCGGGGAGCTCGATGCGAGCCTCGATCTCAGGACCCTGAGATCATGACCTGAGCCGAAGGCAGAGGCTTAACCGACTGAGTCACCCAGGTGCCCTTCACCGAAATTCTTATCTTACTAATAGTATGTAAAGAAAGAAAAAAGTGGCAAAGATGAAGAAGAGTGAAGATAATGTTTAAGACCATTCATAAAGCTAGGATTATATTAATACACATAAACTCAAGTCCCTAATGGACTTTTTTTTTTTTTTTGCTAGAACAAACTAAATTGGCATTTGTAAAAATAAATCTTCAATAAAACCCTGCCAAGTGTCTGATGCCTCTATGCAATGCTGGGACAAGTCTTCGGAAGCACCATGCCCCACACAGGAATGTCGCTGGGTCCCAGAGCAAGCTTAACTCAGAAGACTTCTGAGCTAAACTCGGAAGAGCATTTAAGCCCATTCACTGTGAATTTCACAACCAAGAATCGGCCAGGAGGACCTCAGAGCGTAGTGTGGAAAGGATGCCGTGAGTCAAGGAAGGGGAAAGATATGCCACAGATGGAGTCAGGGGTGGGGACATCCAGGCTAGGGGTTCAGAACCAAGTCTTTGAGAACTGTGACTGCGCTTGGGGTCCGTCACATGACACACTGTACAGAGGATGAACAGAGCTGTCTGCCATGAACTACATCGAGTCCAATGCCCATTCAACCAGTGACAAGATGAGTGATGTGTTTTGGAAAGCACAGTATGAAAAGCAATGATAAGACGAGAGCAGACCAAGGCCAAGTCTGTCCCAGACAATGAGGTCATGCTGACCTGCTGGGGAGAAGAGGATGTTCAGACAGGACATGGTACCGCAAGGCCAATGCAAAAATACCAGAGGGCTATTTGCAGTCCTGCAGAAGAAGCTATTTTCAGGACATACTATCCACCTGATGGGGCTGGCACATGACTCGCCCCAGGAGGATGCTTCGGCCAGGCATTTCACACATCGCTTCATTTCATCCCATGCAGCCCTATAAGCTCAGCAGGAGAGGAAACGCGAGGGCCAGAAAGATGGGGTGTCTTGCCCAAGGACATACAACTAGTGAGAGCCAGAGACGGGACCTGGAGGCAAATCTATCACAAACCAGTGACCCCTCCACCTTTCCTCTTATCCAGTTCCAACTCCTGGATACTGCACACCAGCCTGCAGAGATGAGCAAGACTCTGCCTCTGTTCCACTCAACACAGATCTCTGGCTACTGAGCCGGAGCAGAGTGTCAGGTCACACCCACCTCCCACAGAGAGGTCTGACTGTCCCTCCCTCTGACCTTGGCCTTGTCCTCGAGAACCTTCCCTTCTGCCTGTCCCGCCACCCAGCCTCCAGTGGATGCGGCTCGGGCTGTGAGGCTGTGCAGCCCACCTCTAGGCCTGACCTGGTCTGGGCTACCTCACCTGGTCTGGCCTTGATTAGCCCACTCCCTGCAGACCTTGCAAAAGCTCTCTCCTTGTGTGGGGCTTCATGGAGCCTTACAGTAATGTCCAAACTGTCTTCGGTAACTAACACCCTCTCGAGAGGAGGGAGGGGGAAAAAAGGGTGCATTTCATATTTGAATTTCCTAAATTTCCACTGGCGCATTTAAAAGCAATGATACTGGTCTGTGTGAGAGTGTTTCCTCAGAGGCACTAGATTATTATCCCTTTTCTGGGAATAAAGAGTACTTCAGCTGAGCCTGTATGAAACCCCAAGAAAAGCCTTGCCCAAGTATGTACTTAGACAGCCTCCATTCTGTGCCAGGCAGTTTGAACCAATCAGTCGAAAAGTCAGTGACGATTCACGGAGACCCCAAAACCGTGAGCTACATAGGCTGTGAGGACAGCCCACCAGGGGCAGAGAAGTAGGGGCAGCCTCCTGTGATCGGCAATGCTTCCTTGCACCATCTGGAACAGGAAGCAGGAAGGAGACTGACCAGAGACACCTGAAACAGCAAAGCCATGCCCAGGCCCTCCCGTGTTTCTGGTCTGACTTTGAATCACAACTTTGGGACTTCTGCCTAAGACACCTGACATTGACCCGAAGATGCCCAAGGGTGGCAGGACCTCTGCAGGTCTCTGAGTTGAGGACAGGATGCCTAGATACTGTGTCCAAGGAGGGACACACATTACGAAGCCTACATTCAGGTGGAGGTTCTACTCACCACACTTCTGTGGAGAGCCTTGCAGCAGTGTGTCTGCAAAGTGGCAAGGAAATCTTGACGTACGGCACAAAGTAGCAAACGAGAAACGGCAGGCATTACTTGCATTTGGTAGATTTGTAAATACATTTGCAGGTAGACTTCTTGGCGTGGTAACATCGGTTTTGAATAAGAGCAAGCTCCATGACGACAAGTGAAATCGAGGTATCTGTAGCTGCTGCTGTTTCTTACCCCTCAGTATCTGAAGGAGAAACATGACTGGGTTCAGGGCCACGAGGTGAGCAGAAGGGAATTTACTGCAGGAGTTTACTGCTTTCCAAGTCAAGGTCAACTGGCAAAGACGGATGTCTACATAGGACTCGACTGTTTTTCAAAATATGAGGGACTGACATATTCCAAATTTTTCTTCACCTTGGAATGTCAGTCCATTCCAAGAAGAGCCCAGCCTGAACTCTCGCCGGATTGGCAAGGGCGGCACTTCGGCGACATGCCCGGGGCTCCCGTGGTGACCGGTCAGCAACAGAGATGATGCAGCCGAATTAGGAACACAGGCTCTAGAGCCAAACCGCCCACGGCTGAGACCCAAGTCCCTGCCCACTGACTGTGTGACCCTGAAAATGTTACTTACTCTCTCCATACCTCAGTTTTCTCACCTGTAAAATGAAGATAATGCCCTTAGCCCCCCGCCCCGAAGGATGCCCACAGCCTACTCCTTGGAATCTGGGGAATGTCACCTTCCATGGCAAAAGGGACTTTGCGAAGTGATTAAAGTTACAGACTTGGGGCGCCTGGGTGGCTCAGTGGGTTAAAGCCGCTGCCTTCGGCTCAGGGCATGATCCCAAGGTCCTGGGATCGAGGCCCACATCGGGCTCTCTGCTCAGCAGGGAGCCTGCTTCCTCCTCTCTCCTCTCTCTCTGCCTGCCTCTCTGCCTACCTGTAATCTCTCTCTCTGTGTCAAATGAATAAATAAAAAATCTTTTAAAAATAAATAAATAAATAAATAAATAAATAAAAATAAAGTTACAGACTTGGAGATGGGGAGATTATGCCAGATTGTCCAACGGTCCAGCCTAGTCAAAGTCCTTAGAGGAGGGCAACCCCATCGGTAGTCAGAAAGAGAGGAGACAAAGAAAAGAAGAAGAGGAGCAGGAGGAAGAAGAGGAGGAGGACAAAGGGGAGGGATGGGGGAGGGAGGAGGGTTAGAAGAGGAGTAAGAGATTCCAGTGTCGGGGGGACTTGAGCAGCAGTGGCTGGTTTTCAAAATGGAGGAAGGGAAGAGCCAAGAAATGCAGGAAGACTATTGAAACGGGGACTAGCCCACAGCAGACAGGCTACACCTCAGATTATGCCAACAACTTAAATGAGCAAGGAAACAGATTCCTCCTTGAGAAGCCAGGAAGGAATACAGTCCTGCTGACACCTTGACTTTGGCCCACGGAGACCAAGACCTCCAGATTCGTAAGATAAATCTGAGGTGTTTTTTTCTTTTTTCTTTTAAAGCCACTGAATTCATGATATTTTGTTACAAGAGCAACAGGAAATTCATATTCTACCGTAAAGGGCTGTTGTAGAGACGGGAAGAGTTTAATCTGCAAGACACTTGAAGTAGGACTTTCACATAAGTACTTATCTTTTTAAAGAGTGAACAAGATACATATGGTTCATGTTTTCACAGGGCTTCAGTCTTGTAGGGGTGACAAAACAATTAAGTAATTATATAAAATGTGGAAGGGCCAGGGGGTGCCTGGGTGGCTCAGTGGTTAAGGGTCCAACACTTGGTTTTGGCTCAGGTCATGATCTCAGGGTCCTGGGATCCAGCCCCACATCGGGCTCTGTACCCAACAGGGAGTCTGCTTGGGATTCCCTCTCTCCCTCTCTCTCAGCCCCTCCCCACTGCTCATGCGCACGCGCGCTCTCTCTCTCTCTCAAATAATCTTTTTTTTTTTAAGATTTTATTTATTTATTTGACAGAGAGAGAGAGAGATCACAAGTAGGCAGAGAGGCAGGCAGAGAGAGAGGAGGAAGCAGGATCCCTGCCGAGCAGAGAGCCGATGTGGGGCTTGATCCTCAAATAAACAATCTTAAAAAAAAAGAATGGAAAAGGGCCAAAACAGAAAACACAGGACAATCAGCCACAGCTGATCGGACTTCCCAACTTCACAGAGACCTAATAAAGACCTTCAAACATGGTCAGTGCCCACATCCAAATGCTTTCCGTTAACAAGACAACAGATGGTAAGACCAAAACAGCCCTTACTGCAACACTGTAAGTAACGATATCCATCTACATTATCCCAAACTGTACTCAACTACTGGTCTGATTAAAAAGGAAAACAAATCATTAATGGTCTTTCTGTCAAACTTTCTGAATGAGACCTTCCAATAAGGTAAGTCCTGGGAGGGGGTCTTTCCTGTAAAAAATCACCTGTTTATATCTTATGCCTACATATCCCTCCCCCCCATTTCACTCTATTCACCTATTAGACCTGGATGAGTTGCTCCCATGATACTCAAATTGCCAGCAAAATGTCATCAGAGTCTAATGTAAGTTGCTTCCACAGGTTGTAGCCTTGGCTAAATAAAGCACCTGTCCAAGGCCAGGACCGGCTAAAAGATGTGCATTAATAAGGCCCCCACGCTCCCCAGCGGCAGCAGTGCCTCCCGGAAGCAGAGACAAAACCTCATTCCATTCGATGCACCTGGAATTCGAAAACTCAGCATCTGAGACGCAGATGAGAAGCCCCAGAAGGGGGAACAAGGACGTTCCTACTGCAAAGAAAATACAGTCACACTCTCCAGACAATCAAAATCTACCTTCGAAAATGAGCATGACTTTCTCCTGTACTAGAAATTTTTAACGTGTGAGTTTTCAGCTTTCAGTGATTGTGAGGCACTAAGTTCCCACCAGAAAGGATTCTCGTGCTCCTTCTGACCTTGACGTGAGACCCCTATCTGGAAAGAAGCCCCCTGTTTCCTCAGCAGGTTGTCCACCCCAGGCTGCAGGAGATGAAGGAGAGCTAGTTGTGCTAGTAACTAAACATGTACAGACCATTTTGTCAGAGTCGCTGGTTCTTTTTTCCCTCTGCCCTTGAAGAAATAGCACTAAACCAACAACCCCTCCTAGGAAAACTCCCTCAGTCTTATGAAATTACCAGCATCTTTTAATTACTCCTAAATGTTTCACCACCAGTTGCTAAATGTAACAGAAACGAGGATTACGTGAACACATTAAAACAGAAAGATTATAAACCTGCACTAGAGTCAGACTAATCGGTAAAACAAGATAGAACGGTAGGAAAGGCCCTCTGAACAATGCCTGTGGGACAGGAAGCCAACTCCGACTGGGTGAAGAAACACCAAGCTCCTTACTTCGTTTTCAATAACCCGGGGAGCAAGATGGCTGTCACCGCCACCTCTTCTACAGTGAAGGGAACAGACTGATCCTACAGGACCACGCAGGCTTCACCGGCCCTACCTTGGCACACCTGTTCCACCATCCGTCCATGTAAACAAGTCACAAAACGGGAATGTCGAGAACGTGAATGTCAAACAGCACAGTTTTTCTAAAAGCCTGAAAGTTTCCAATAAAATGCTGTGACGGATATTTTCTATGCATTTTCAGGGAGCCATGACTTTTTGTGGATTTCTGAAACAAAAAATGGGAACATATTTGCCAACATAACAGAGAAGTGTTGGAAACATTATTCACCCATTGAACAAAGCCGATCATAAATTATACCACAAAACAATTTTTTTTTGTTTTTGTTTTTAAAGATTTTATTTATTTATTTGACAGAGAGAGAGAGACAGCGAAAGCAGGAACACAAATAGGAGTGGGAGAGGGAAAGCAGGCTTCCCGCTGAGCAGGGAGCCCGATGCGGGACTCAATCCCAGGACCCTGGGATCATGACCTGAGCCAAAGGCAGATGCTTAACGTCTGAGCCACCCAGGCGCCCACCACAAAACAATTGTTAATGCACAGATTTTTGTTAGTAGGATACTTTCTTGGAGAAAGAACAGACTTTTAAAATACACTAGCTCATACGCTGTCATTCCTTACAAATTCATGCATGGTAAAGGACTCCTTGCTGTTCCAAAGCACCTATTATCTTGTGATACCCGTGATCATAGCCTGGGCCCCAGGAAGGCAGAGCGACCCCTATTGGGGGTGGTGGAAGGACCATGAACACATTGATTTATTTGGGGGGGTAGAGGGGAGAAGGAAGGGGAGAAGGAGAGAGACGATCCCAAGCAGGCTCCACGCCCAGTGCAGAGTGCAAGTCAGCGCTCAATCTCACAACTCCGACATCATGACCTGAGCAGAAATCAAGAGTCGGAGGCTTAACCGACTGAGCCACCCAGGTGCCCCCACCATGAACATGTTCATTAAGGATGGTGACTTCCATATGTTATCTCCATCCTTCCTCACCACCTGAGAGAAGTGGACCAGTGGGGATTATTTTACAGGAGAGGAACCAAGATTCTGAAATTTACCAGACCCCCACCCCCACCCCCCCATCCCCACAGCCAAGAGTTCAACTGACACTAGAAGCCAGATGTGCCTGAGCCACAAGTGCACAGAGCGAAGTGTCCTGAGGAAGCGCCAGAGAGTGAGCTGGAAGGTGAGTGTCCTCACCAGATCAACAAAGAGAGCTGGAAGGTGTGACCACAGAAGCCAAGCAGGCTGAAGCCAAGAGGACACACCAGGCACAGAAGGCTGTCCCCAGAGCCACCTGCTGTCCACTCTGAGGGCACGGGGCAGGCTGGGACACACCGGCTCTACCCACACCCACCACAAGGGACCTCCTTCTATCCATATAGGCAAATTCCCCCAATTATCCTGACATCACTCCTAGAAACTCTGCTCCCAGGAAAATGGGCATTGGACCACATCGTTTTGGTCTGGTTAATAGAGATATGACTCTTTCTATTCAGAACTGAGACGCCAACACAAAATCCAAGCTGAGCCGAGTATCTCCGATCAGTGGATGGGTCACCCAGTTACCCAGTTATCAGTGGATGGGTAACCACCCAGTCACCCAGATATGAAAACACAAGGAAATCATTGGGGGAGGTCCTTAAGTCTAGCTGGGGAGGCCGGTTAATGTCCCATGGATCTGAAGTAATATACGTAATTACAGTGCCCAAGTTTATCCCAAGAACTAACTTGTCAGCAGGGTGGGGTGAACCACAGATCAGACACAAGGTGTGCACCGCCTCGGGAGAAACAGAAGCAGCCCCCCTCCCCGTGCTTTTGCCCCTGTGTCCCCCCACCTCCCATGTCACTGCCTATCAAAGCACCTTTCAAGTCAGACGGTAACTGTTACGGGTGAAATATGTGCCCCCCAAAATTCGTGTGTTAAAGTCCTAACTCCTAGCAGCTCAGAACGCCCCCCTTGTTTGGAAGCACAGTCGTTGCTGATGTAGTTAGGTGAAATCATACTGATTTTTTTTAGACTGGGCTCTGAATCTAAGATGACCAGGGTGCTTATAAAGCGGCGGGGGGGGGGGGATCCCTAAACACAGACACACCCACAGGAGAACACCGCGTAATAAAGCCTGGAACAACATGTCGTGAGCCAAGGAACCGCTGGAAGCCGGGAGAAGGGCCTGGAACAGATCCGTCCCTAGTGCTTCAGACGGAGCACGCCCTGCTGCCACTTTGACCTTGGACTCTGAGGCTCCAGAAGTGGGAACGAATGCATTTCTGTGGTATGAGGTACTCAGCGTATGGTACCCTGTGATGGTAGCTCAAGGAAGCCAATTCAACACATCTTAGTCCATTATTCAACCATCTTAGTCCATTCAGGCTCCTATAACAAAATACCACAGTGTGGCTTGTAAACAGCAAATTTATTTCTCTGAGTTCTGGAGGCTGCAAGTCCGAATTAGGTGCCAGCATGCTGGGCTCTGGTGAGGACCCCCTTCCAGTTCTGTAGACGGCCACCTTCTGTCTGGCAGAAGGCACAAGGGACCTCCCCAGGGTCTCTTTATAAGGCACGAATCCCATTTACAGGGCTCCGCCCTCATGCCCTTAGTACTTCCCGGGGAACCCACCTCCCAGTTACCACCACACTGTGGGGTAGGTTTCAAAAGATGAATTTCATGGGGGACACACCAACATTCAGTCTATAGCAATGACTTAAACCTTTTCTTCACCAAGAGGACCTTTCCAAGCTCCCTCCAGAAAGGGGAGGTTCCCTGCCCTGCCCTCTGGTACAGGGTGCCCCCTTTCAAACAAGAGACGGTGCACTCCCTGCAGACGGGGACGAAGGACCCTGGATGGAATGACTCAAAACGAGAACCTGAGCCAAATCCCTCTGTTGGGACTCCGAACCCAAGAGACGCAGAGGGGAGGAAAACAGGAAGAAGCAGGGACACGGTTTGCTGCGGAGACACGTTGGTGCCCGAGCACAGGACCAAGTCCCACAAGCTCCTACACCAAGGACCCAGAACAGCCTTAACCCAGACACACCTGGTCTCAGCCTGGGCGCAGCCAGCCCGTGACCACTGCTGTCCCCAGGCACGTGCACCCCTTCATGCCCCTCCCAGCAAAATCCTCCACCTGCATTGACTGACTTCAGGGAATCTTTTTTTTTTTTTTTAGATTTTATTTATTTATTTGACAGAGAGAGATCACAAATAGGCAGAGAGGCAGGCAGAGAGAGAGAGGAAGAAGCAGGCTCCCCACTGAGCAGGGAGCCCGATGCGAGCCTCGATCCCAGGACCCTGAGATCATGACCTGAGCCGAAGGCAGAGGCTTTAACCCTGAGCCACCCAGGCGCCTGGGAATCTCTATTTCTTGATCAAATGGGGCAAAATTAAAACCCCTGCTCTCCCAGGGCACTCAGAGGTACCTCCAACGAGCACCTGTGGCTGACGTGCCAGCCAATTGGCAAAGCCTGGAGAAGAGAGAGAAGACGTTATTCCTCAGCCCACTTCCACGTCTGGCGACTGACCAGGAGCTCAGCACCGAACGCCGCTCAGCAAACACCGTTCAAAATTCACCTCGAGCAGTCGTGCATCTACCAAGCTGCCATCCAAAGGCTCTACGAAGGGGTGGTGGCCTCCGGGGACCAGGGTAGCCCACGTTTCCGTATCATGGGGGCTGGCACGAACACCTGTCAGGGGACAGCTCTGCCCCAGGAGGAAAAGGTACTCAGTCACGGTCCTGGGTAGTCACCGCATACTCATGACATGCCAAGGAGACAAGATCGGCACCGGGGGGACGAGACCAGACAGGGAATACGTCCACGCTGAAACAGGAGGAACCAACCGGGCACTACTGAAATTCATAGAGCAGGGACAGCAACAAGAGTTAGAGAAGTCTGGAAGGCTGAACTCCAGCACCTTGACACTTCGCCCCAATGTGATTCCTCACCTCCGATCAGTGAACACATCCTTGTGAGGCCTTCGTCCAAATCTTTCTGGCTGCTACGCTTCATACCTAGCCACCTGTTCCTAACGGCTAACTGCAATCCCGCTTCCAGTCAAGCCCATCTCTCGTTTTAAATCTCGAACCTAACAGATCCGTGATCCATTCATTTACTCAACAGATTTGTGTGGGGCCATCTATGTACCAAGCACTGTGGGAGGCATGTTATCTTGGCTTGAGGAACCTCAGCTCTAACAGAAGACACGCTAAATCCAGCGCAATAGTGATTAACACTAAGGAAAGGCACCCAACTCAGCTGGGAGAGAGGAGGTCAAGCAGGTGGCCTAAACGAGCCCGCGCCTGGGTCAGGGAGGAGAGCCGGATGGCGCAAGGCAGGAGCAGCACCCCGGAGCGGAGAGAGAAGGCAGCCTCCCCTCCAGAAGAGGAATAGACAGGTGCCGCAGGAAGGCAAAGGTATGGTAGGGCCAGGCAGCAGGGAGGAAGGGGGGTAAGCCTGGCCATCCACGTGGGTACTGCAGGACACAATCCCATGCCTACATGCACAGCCTGGCTCATCCGGGCAACGCTGGGCCAGAGCACACACCAAAGAACCTTCCAGACACACTGGCAGAGAAGGAAGTTGGAAAAATAAGCAGGGCCAGGTGGCTAAGGAGCTTGGTCTTGACTCAACAGGCCACATGCGGAAAAACCCTGTGCTCCGGTCCTAGAGTTCCCGGGTGGAAGGGCTTCCCCGGGCAGGGCTCCCAGCCTCCGAGCCCTCATCATGCTACCCGGGTGACAGCAGCCATGGCTCTCCCCTCCGACAGGCAGAACTATCCAGAAAAAGCCTATTAGCACTGGCAACCCTGCCCCTTTTCCCTCTTTGGGCGAGGCAGCTTCCTAAGTAACCTCAGTGTGAAACTTTCCCTTGGATGGACCCGTCCCCCCACAAGATCTAGCCTGGGCTTGGGGGGCCAGGAGTGTTATCTAGGCCATGTGGCTCTCACACCTGAACCACGCAGCCTCAGCAGATCCAACTCCTCCCCCTACTGCAGGTGGAACGAGAGTAACTAGAGGATGAGCCCCACGGGAAAGTGTGGCAGGGCTCGGAGCCCCTCGTGGCACGACCCGAGTCGTGTCCTGGAAGGCGCAGGTAGGAGTGTGACCGACCGTGGGGACCTGTCAGGACCGGTTGCAGCAGCCCCAGGAGGAGCGGCCAAGAGCAGTTGCAGAGCGTGAAGGACGAGAACACACGTCCTCCCCTCCCCAAACGCACCCGCAGCGGCTGACAAGGAGCCCCGGCCCCTGGCAGTCACCTGGCTGGGGGGACAAGGAAGGACAGCCAAGCTCAGGGGGCCGGAATCCAAGCCTCCGGGGGAAGCTGGGGGAGACAGAGAAGATGGGAGTGCGTCCTGGATGAGAGGCGTCTGGGGAGCCCCCCAGCAGGCAGTGGGACCCCCCAGGCCGAAGATCAGGCGGGAGGGACACACAGCCCTTGTTCCTGTCACTCGCCTGAGATCCATCATGTCCAGCAAGACAGGCCATCTCCACTTTTCCACTTTAAATGCCCAGATGACAGATTTCCCAAGACAGTGTGAAGATACGGGAACGCTGAGCTCTAACGAGGTATCTCTGGGATGCCGTCCAAAGCGTGCCCGATGGGCTGTCCTGCGTGGCCGAATCAGCCGCCCTGAGCACCTCGGCCCGGGCCTGTCGACCACAACGGCTGGAGGAGGTGAATGAATGTCCGTTGGCCCTGGGAGTCGGGAGTGTTTCACAAAGACCTAGTAGGCTGGTTCAAGAAAAATGTCAGCGGCTTTGGCCTCTGCCCGCAGAGAAATGTGCTGTCACCTCCCGGTCCCAGAGGAGGGACTGATGAGTGACCACTCTGCCCAGAGGCCATCTGCTCTGTCCTCCTAGGCACCATTCCTCTCGGGGAGACGCAGGAGGGGCTGGCGAAGTGACCTCCTTGAAACCACCAGGTCAGCACCCCCAGTCCCCCCTCCACACACAGGCGCCTCCGGAGGGCTTCCCGCAGGAGGAGGAGCCAGATGGGGCCTGCAGAAACCTCCCAGAGGCCGAGCCACAGGGGAAACGGGGCGGAGAGCAGCTGCCTCGTCATATCTACACCATTTAAGATAAAGAGACAACCTGATATCTTTCCGGAGAGTCCCAGGCATCTGAATGACAACGTCTGCATTCGATCACCTTTTTTCTACCTATCACACTACCTCTCATCACAGCCAGACGCTGAGCTCTTCGAGAGCGTGGTCCGCCTCTGTCCATCTCTGTTACCTCAACACTGGCCATGATGAGCACACGGTCTATTATTCAGAGAATGCTGAACCCGGGATTGAGTAATGAACCAGACGGGCAGGTGGATGGATGTGTGGGTGGACGGATGGACAGGGGGTTGAAAGGTTGGGTAGATGTAGGGCAGATGGATATGTGGGTAGGTGGATGTTCTTGCTTTTTGAGAACAAGACCGAGAATTCTCAATTAACCAGACGGATCGAGAAATGGGATGTTCATGTTCATTTAAGTTTCTGACAAGTCAGAATAAAATTCCAACCCATGGCTACAGAAGTTCAGAAAAGAGGGCGCCTGGGTGGCTCAGTGGGTTAAAGCCGCTGCCTTCGGCTCAGGTCATGATCCCAGGGTCCTGGGATCGAGGCCCATCGGGCTCTCTGCTCAGCAGGGAGCCTGCTTCCTCCTCTCTCCTCTCTCTCTGCCTGCCTCTCTGCTTACTTGTAATCTCTCTCTCTGTGTCAAATGAATAAATAAAATCTTTAAAAAAAAAAAAAAAAAAAGAAGTTCAGAAAAGAGAGAAAATTCTATTGGCTAAGGAGATTAGGGAAGACTTCCTGAAGGAAGGAGGACTTGAGGGGTAACTAAGAGTTTCCCTAGGAGCCCAGGACTATGCTGCGATTCAGGAAGTCCAATTATGGCAGAGACCTTGAATGCCGTTTCTGGAGCAATTAATTACAGGGGCCGAGATGCTTAAACCTTCCTTCCCTGAGAAGCCCATCCTTCGGTTCTCAGATAGGAATCCCACAGGGATGGCTTAGGGCCTCGCTCTTCTCGCACTGGGACCAAGATAAAGACGCCCACCTCCCTCTGTCAGGGAGAGGAGCTGTGGGTCCCCAGCAGACCCCCCAGGACAGATGAAAAAATGTCCTTCCTTGGAAACAAAGAGAAGAGATTTGATGAATCTGCAAAGGCGCCTGGAACCATGCCCTGCCTACTTACGGTCCCATTTATGAATACAAACAGGAAAACCACCAGATCCAATTAAGCCTCCTGTTTTAAAACTTTTCTTTTCAGCTCTAGAACACAGAAGCTCTGGCTTTACCAAGCTCTCCCTTGCCAGGCCGACAGCATGATGGAAGCAGCTCTAACCATCTTCCCACACAACCCTCCCCTCAGTTCCCTCACCCAAGCTGCTCCAGCCACAGAGGGAGGGTCACTTTGACCTGATTATCTTTCCGTAAATCTTAAATCGTATTCACTTTAATAAAACATAAAAGTAGTGAGGCTGCGTAAAATGTCTCTCAAGTTGCTGGAAAGAGTCAATTCTTTCATTCTTTTCTTGAGAGGACCCTTCAGATCCAGTGCAGGATCATCGAGCCCCTGTGTGGGTTTTTTAATGAGCCTTCCGACGGCCTCTCGAGCCCCCCCCCCCGTCAGGTGGGGAAAGAGGCTTGGGGGACTGATCACCTTGTTCCATCCAGTCCAGACAAGCTCACTGTGCCTTCCACCAAAAATGGAGCTCTCCTCAACCCGCAGCCCCACAGCTCAAGATTAATCTTCTTCTCAAGCCTTAGGAAACGTGCAACTCGGGCGCCTAGGTGGCTCAGTGGGTTAAAGCCTCTGCCTTTGGCTCAGGTCATGATCTCAGGGTCCTGGGATCGAGGCCCACATCGGGCTCTCTGCTCCGCAGAGAGCCTGCTTCCTCCTCTCTCTCTGCCTGCCTCTCTGCCTACTTGTGATCTCTCTCTCTGTCAAATAAATAAATAAAACCTTTAAAAAAAATCCTTAAAAAAAAAAAAAGGAAACGTGCAACTCTCCCCTTGCCCAAATGTTTTCAAGAAAATCCTGCAGGGGCATCTGGGTGGCTCAGTGGGTTAAAGCCTCTGCCTTCGGCTCAGGTCATGATCTCAGGGTCCTGAGATCGAGGCCTGCATCGGGCTCCCTGCTCGGCGGGGAGCCTGCTTCCTCCTCTCTCTCTGCCTGCCTCTCTGCCTCCTTGTGATCTCTCTTGCTCTGTGTCAAATAAATAAATAAAAAATCTTTAAAAAAATAAAAAAATAAAATGAAATGGTTAATTTTATGCTACATAAGTTTCACCTCAATTAAAAAAAAAAGCTTAAAAAAAAAAAGCCTTCGCATCTCTGGCACTGCTTCCCAGTATAACCCCACTGCCCTGTGCCGTGGAAATCCCACCAGCTGCAGGCGGGAAGCCACCAAGTACCGGAGAGCAAGTGAGACTGAGCCAGGATGCTTTTCTAGGGACACAAAGGGCAAAGTGGACAGGCAGGGGAAAAAGTCTGACAGTACTCGCGGCCACACCCACGGAGGTCCTCACAGCGGACCAGGCACTGTGCACGCATCTGGGGTGTATTATCTCATTTAATCCCCAGGACGTCCCTAAGAGACCAGACCACGATTAGGCGATGTCGCCTTGGGGAAACTTGACTTCTCTGAGCCTCGGCTCAGAGAGCAATGACGGTGTGACACCAAAAAGCCGAAGACCTCTGGAAAGATGTTTGATGGAAAGTGGACAGACGCACCTGCTGCTGTCCCTTCATCAAAATCTGGTTCCCCAAGGCCATTCACAGGGAAAAGCTTTGTTCTCAAAGGGACTATGGGAGGAGGGGAGCCCCACACCCCGAGCCTGGGCCTCACCAAGCCCGGCCCACAGGAGCCAACTCAACAGGCTCCCACTGGCCAGAGGTGGGCAACAGGAGGCCCCAAAACAACAATGCCTTCACTGAATTGAGCACTCGGAGTGTGTTAACCGTCCACACATTCATAAAAATACAACACTCCTTGGTCAGCTTCAGGGGACGCTGGGGAACCAACCCATTACTCTGAAACCTGATGGACAAAGAGTCAAGCACTTGTCCTGCCTCTCATCCTGCTTCTCCCAAGGCAACTGTATTTTAGAGTAGCCAAGAGTGATGAGAGCAAGTCCTCCATAAGATTCCAGCAAACACATGAGGAAGACATTGTAAATCAAGGTATCATGATTTTTCAGGCCCTAATGAAATCGGGATCTTGGCAGGGACCATCAGTTGTGGCTGCATCCAATGCTGAAAGACTGATGGGGAATTTTTAAATGGATAGATCAGGCTCACAATCCCTGAACCCACTAGCCAAGCCCAACATCACAGAGGGGATAACAACACACGAGAGCCAATTGACTGAATATACAGGGGAAAGGGACACAGTAAACAACAGCCCACTTATGCAATCAGTAAAATCCAGAAAGTAGGGAACTGCAAGAGACCAATGACCTGGTGTTCTCAACAAATAAATGGCAAGAAGAGGGGGGAAAAAAGGACCCACTATAAATCAAAAGACCACCTAAGAGATTTATCAATAAAAATGCAACATTTGGGCCCTGTTTGGATCCTGAATCCAACAAGCAAACCAACTGCAAAAACATACTAATGATATATCAGGGGAAACCGAACGCTAGCTAGAGAGTTCGGATTATAAAGAATTATTATTAATTTTTTATTTAGGTGTTTTGGCTTCTTTAAAAAGAGAATACCTTTAGAGATACCCACAAAAGTACTTTCAGGTTTGGGGTTTTTTGTTTGTTTTGTTTTTTAAGATATTTTTTATCTTTATCAGCGAGAGACACAGCGAGAGAGGGACCACCACCAGGGGGAGTGGGAGAGGGAGAAGCAGGCTCCCCGCTGAGCAGGGAGCCCGATGAGGGGCTGGATCCCAGGACCCTGGGACCATGATCTGAGCCGAAGGCAGAAGCCCAACAACTGAGCCACCCAGGCGCCCCAGGTTTTGGTTGTTTTTTTTTTACTTATAGTTAACACACGACATGACGTCAGTTTCAGGTGCACAAGGTGACTCGACAGTTTATATGTCAAGCGATACTCACAGGTATGGCTGCCACCTGTCCCCATACAATGTTTCTACAATGCCACTGGCTACACTCCATAGGCTGTGTGACCACAAAAGTATTTCTGAATGAAACCATAGATCTGGGATTTGCTTTAAAATAACCCAGCAGTGGGGCACCTGGGTGGCTCAGTCTGTGGAGCAGGAGACTCTTGATCTTGGGGTTGTGAGTTTGAGCCCCATGCTGGGGGCAGAGATTACTTAAAGAAAATAAAATCTAGGGGCATCAGGGTGGCTCAGTCAGTTAAGCGTCCAACTCTTGACTTCCACTCGGGCCATGATTTCAGGGTCCTGGGTTTGAGCCCCGTGTCAGGCTCCACGCTCAGTGGGGAGTCTGCTGGGGATTCTCTCTCCCTCTCCCCCTCCGCCCCTCCCCGACTTGTGCACACTCATGCTCTCTCAAATAAACAAATCTCACTCCTTTTTTTTTTAAAGATTTTATTTATTTACGTGACAGAGCACACAAGGAGGCAGAGCCACAGACAGGGGCAGGCAGAAGGAGAGGAGAAGCAGGCCCGCCGCTGAGGAGAGAGCACGACGTGGGGCCCAATCCCAGGACCCTGAGATCGTGACCCGAGCCAAAGGCAGACGCCTAACCGGCTGAGTCACCCAGGTGCCCCAATAAATAAATCTCTTAAAAAAAAGATTATAAAAAAAGAAAAGAAAATCTTCCCCCAAAAATAAATAAAATAAAATAATCCAGCAGAGAAAAGAAAACTGTATGTGAGGAAGCAGGGTAGATAAAACAAGACTTCCACGTGTTGCTAATTTCTCAGGATGGGCAATGCCTCTCTGGGGGCTCATTATCATCTTCTTTCTTTTGTGTATGTTTAAAATTTTCCACAATAAAAGACTGAAAAAAAGGGAAAAAGGAGATTTGGCCCTGGAACTTCGGGATTCAAGGTGGGAAATCGTAATTTCTGGCAAACCAGTGGTAAGGGAAAAGGGTCTGAACTCAGGTTGTCTGTGCTTCAAAGACACCCAGAGGACACCCTGGGCAGCAGTGGTCCGCGGGACTCTGCTCCAGCAGTGGCGGGACAGGGCGTGGATCTGTGGCAGCGGTGGCGGGATATGGCGGGACGGGGCGTGGATCTGTGGCAGCGGTGGCGGGACGGGGCGTGGATCTGTGGCAGCGGTAGCGGGACGGGGCGTGGATCTGTGGCAGCGGTGCGGGGATAGGGCATGGATCTGTGACAGCGGTGGGGGGATAGGGTGTGGATCTGTGGCAGCGGTGGGGGGATAGGGCGTGGATCTGTGACAGCGGTGGGGGGATAGGGTGTGGATCTGTGACTGCAGTGGTGGGATAAGGCGTGAATCTGTGGCAGCGGTGGCGGGATATGGCGTGGCATCTTCAGCAAGGTTGAACCCAAATCCTTTCAGTTTACACTGGCTTCAAAAGAATGTTTTGTTTTATTTTGTTTCATTCTAAATATAGGTTTAGACTACAGTGTCCTGGGAAATGACTGTTCGTTCCTGGAAGGATCGAGTGTGTTCTTGTTCCTAAAAGCAGGAGAGGGGCTCCAGAGACGTCAGCAAGGATGGGAAGCAGAACTTCCCCCAGCGACACAAAGGACAGAGGGGAGGCCACACTCGGAAAGCCCGTTCTGCTGTAGAGCCTGTGGGGTGCGGCTATTCCCTGGAAAATGAACTCTGGGAAGTAGTCCAGTGCCATCCTCCTGAGCCCAGATGTGTGGGGCTGGAGGGCAAAGCCAGCCCTGGTTGTAAGGACCAGGGTTTTTTCTTGAAAGAATGAGAAATTCCAGCTGCTAAGGGTCTCTGGAGAAGGAAGATCTGGGGCTGGAAAGAGGACAGGGAGAAGAGCCTGGCACGTGGGGCTGGGACCACGGTGGGGACAGACCTGGAAGAGCGGCTCATTCTCTCTGAGAAGAGAGCCGACCTCCTCAGGAGAAGTGAGCTGCAGGCTGGCCAGGAGCCTCTGAAAACAATCCTACCGACCATGCGGTTCTGTGCTTTCCAGGCTATCATTCCCTCCCGGGATCATTTCTTTAATACGTTATCGCAAAGGAACACGACGCAGGTTTAGACGACTGAAAGGAAAGAATTAGGGACAGACAGAATCCTTACTTAGAATAATTCAGGAGAGAACGAAACAGCCTTTTTCTCACCCGCTCCAAGGCCAGCAAGGTGGCAGGTGATCTCAGGACCCCAGCCTAGAGCAGGGGCAGAAGGACAGGCTTGGTGTGGACCACGGACCCGCAAAGGGGAGGAGGGACTTGGAGAAGCAGGTGCCCGTCCTGTCCAGGTCGAGCTCCATGCCTCTGGGACCCCTGTATCAGTCATAAACATGCCCATTTCACAGAACAACAAGTTCTGGACAACTTCTTTGAAACAGTCACAAACTGAAAAGTAAAACGACACAGGCTCATTTTACCGTTTCTTCATATCAAACATAAAGCACCTGACCTCCTGACTAGACCAGACGAGACAGTCACTGGAGGGCCACTTTTGCTGCTGTTAGTGTTCTCATTATTTTGTCGTTGCTAGGGCTATCGGCTCATCGTGAGGAAATGTCAAAGCCTGTCTTATTACCCGCTAAGCAAAACTAGTACTGGCATATATTGTTTTGACACCTTGGTTAAATGATTTATTCGTTATTTTGCAATTCTGTATCAAAATCAGCATATTTAATTCATGCAACACATAAGGTGACATAAATACTGTGTATTTAAGGGGACGGCTGTGGGTGAAGCTCTGATCTCGAAAGCTCTGAAAACCCAGGCGTTAGTTGTAAGCCTGCTGTGGGTCTGGAGGGTCGGGGATGACCCCCCCCCCGCCACCGTGGGACAGCTGGAGGGGCAGGAGCCCCGGCTACACGCTCTCTGTGCTTGTGAGCCAGTTGTGTGACCCCCCCCCCCCCAGGCTTCCCTGACCTCGTCCACAGAACAGGACTGGGCAAAGCCCGCCTTGAGTTTTTTGCTAGTAGTAGCAGCAGTGGCCGGTGTTAAGAGCTCAGCACTGTGCCTGGCCCCCAGCCAGAACCAGATGTCTCCATCTGAGCCGCAACAGCTGCCCTCAGGTGACACCTTCACAATCACCCAGTCTAACCGCCCCACTTGCATGGAAAAAAAAGAAATGAGACCCCAGAGGACTCCATCATTATCCACCCTGTAATGCTAAACTGGAGATACCCACTTAAAATGCAATTCTAGAAAAAGCAGTTTGACCTTCCAAATTTGTGCTCCTTCCACTCCTGAGGGAATGTCCTTTCCTCTTCACAGGTCCTCATACCACATCCCTTGAAAGAGCTAGCACTCAGAGGACCTACCTCCATGGAGCTCTCCAAGACACTTCCAGCCAGAAGGGCTCCCTCGCACTCCGCCTTTGCTGCCCTTTCCTTCTACTACAACCAAACTGCAAGCCCAGGCCTTATCCTTTTCTTTCCTGCCCGGCCTATGTCCCAACACTTAAGCATAACAAACTTTTAATAAATGAAGGAAGGAGAGAGGGGGAGGGCTATATCTCCTTTGGAGAAAGCCACCCCCAATTCCTACCCACTCGCAAAGGCATCTGGTCTTGAAAAAAATAATAAATACACCAGCTAGAGCCCAAACGTTCTCCATGCGCCTCGATGGGTTTCCCATCATCCAATTAACAAAACACACTGATCGGGTGAGGATGGGCAGAAAGGACTGCCAGGGAGATCAATCATGAGAAGAGAAGCTTTCATTTCTGGGCCTGAGGGTTACCTTCCCGGGCCCTACTGAGCATGGCTGGTGCCCTTAGGCCATCAGCACAGACTCGGTGCCCAGACCCAGTCTGGTCACTTCCGCCTCTGCTCTGCTCGGCTGTGTGTGAACTACCTGCTTACGTGTCTGGCCCCCATCCCAAGCCATGCTTCTCCACAATGGGAAGTCCCACCGTCGACACTCAGGCACTACCTGATGCGCTGCGGTGGGAAACGCTCCTGTCGGGACATAGAGAATGGCATCGCTCAATGGGACCCCAATCTCCTAGTCTCATCCCTCATCTTCCAGGTGATGACATTCCCCCCACCCCGCGAAGGAGCCCAGAAGTGGGTGACTGAATCCTGCCTAACCCCAGAGTCCCACCCCTGCCAAACTAAGGAATCAAATAGGTAAGAAAACTCACAGCACACGCACTCACGTTCCACCTTCAGAAAATATTTTCTTACGTGTATATGATGCGCACCATACCTGTTTGCATCTACAAGGGGAAATTTTTATTTACTTTTCATGCCCCGTAGCCAACCCAGGCTCGTGGAGGCAGTGGAGCCCTTATGTGTGAGCACACGTGCCTCTCCGACTTGACCTTTTCAGGATTCGGTGAATTTAATCTACCAAGCGATCCCAAAGGTGAGGACACAGGCATCCGTCTTCCAATGATGCACCCACTTAACCGTCCTGAGAAGACGTCTGGGCCCAAAGATCAAGGCCGTATAACTCATGGAAGGGAGCCCCAGTCTGCCCTCTCTCGGTCACTGCACAGATGTCCCCCACCTTCCCAACCCCCACTTCCCACACAACAGAGGGGCAGAAGCAGGGAGGAAAGGGGCGCTCTCTCTTGCCCAAAGGGCTGGCAAACTAGATGGAGAGTCAGAAAGTCCAAATTTAGGGGGTACACCTGGGTGGCTCAGTGGATTAAGCCTCCAACTCTTTCAGTTCAGGTCATGATCTTGGGGTTGGGGGATCGAGCCCCACATGGGGCTCCACATTCAGCTGGGGGTCTGCTGGAGGATTCGCACTCTCCTCTCCCTCTTCCCCGTCCCCCCCTCATGCTCATGCTCTTTCTCTAAAATAAATAAATAAAATCTTAAAAAAAAAAGTCTGAATTTAGTTTCAGCATCTATGAATGTCAGACCTTCTGATTTGGTTCCTTGACTCATCAAAGAAACGGGAGTCAGGAGCCCTTGAGTTCAGGAAAGCAAAGGAAGAAGCAGGTGTTGGCATCTCTCCAGATGTGCACAAAAGCGTGCAGAGTTGGGAAGTGCATAGCAGACCCTTCCTATTCTGCCGTCAAGGACTTAGGGCTTGCCTGTGTTGGGGTTTCCCCCAAGAAATTTCCCCCCAATTCTGTAGTGTGAACAATAAGCTTTTTTTTTTTTTTAAGATTTTATTTATTTGACAGAGAGCACAAATAGGTAGAGCAACAGGCAGAGGGAGAGGGAGAAGCAGGCTCTCCGCTGAGCAGGGAGCCCAATGTGGGGACTCGATCCCAGGACCTTGGGGTCATGATCTGAGCCGAAGGCAGCCGCCCAACCGACTAAGTCACCCAGGCGCCCAACAATAAGCTTCCAATAGAGGAGAAAGGAGACATCAGAGAACATCTGCAAACACCGGGAAGCTTTCTTACAAGACTGGGACTCTGCCAAGCTTTCAAACAGGGAGCGTGCAGATAGGCAAGAGAAGGGAGGTCACCCCAATAATGGTCCCTGGTGCCTTAAGTTTTCACAGTAGTAGGAGTCTGGCTTTAGAGGAAAGGCACGCAGGAAATACCACTCATAGCAATGGCCTGAAAAAAGCTCACAACTGCCCCCAATCCACGCAGCTAAATCTTGACCAGAGGGACCCAGGAAGGCCACCTGCCAGGCAGCTTCAAAAACCAGAAAACCTCCCACCCCTTCACTACATCCGCCTGGGCAGCCCGAGGCCTGGCAGAAAGCCTCAGAGAGCATCAGGTTTTCAGAGGCAGCGTGGGAAGGACACAGGTCTGGGGGACAGCCCACCAACTGACCCCTGGCACCCCACTCCCACCCCACCCTCTGAAACCCCCGACGCAGCAGCTTCCCATCGCTCTGAAGTTAAAGTCTCTCGTCTTTAACAAACCCTGAAAAGCCCGCTCAGGCCGGGCCCTACCTGGCTGTTCCCTGCCTCCCTGGCACCCGCCCTCCTGCCCACCTGCCACATCAGCTGCGCCCTGGGACGCTCCCAGGTTCCGGGGTCAGGACAATCCGCCCCACGGCCTCGCAGCTCCCGCCAACTCTCCTCAAAGCATGCCCCAGTCTTGACCGGGTTTTTGCTCTCTGCTCTCCTGGAACTTTCTTCCCATCTGAGTACCTTCCCCCTTGTCCATCCGGGGGTTGTTTGACTATCTCCCCCACTCCACCAAACCCCCCTGAACATGGGGCCATGTGTGTCTGGCTCACCAGCCTGTCCCTGGGGCCTGCCCCACCACAGGTGCTGAACAAATACTGGTTGTAGCAATCAGCAAACATGACAGCCTTGCATAAAAAAGGGTGAGATCTTGCCATCTGCGACAACGTGGACGGACCTAGAAGGTGTTATGCTAAGTAAAGTAAGTCCGACAGGGGCGCCTGGGTGGCCCAGCCCATTGAGCGTTTGCCTTCAGCTCATGTCTGGATCCCAACGTCTTGGGACTGAGTCCTGCATGGGGCTCCCTGCTCAGTGGGAAGCCTGCTTCTTCCTCTCCCTCTGCCCACCCCCTGCTCGTGCTCACTCTCTCTCTGTGTCAAATAAATAAATACAATCTTTAAAAGAAATAAAAATAAATAAGTCAGACAGACAAATGCCATATGACTTTACTTCTATGTGGAATCTAGAAAACAACACAAGGGAGTGGCTCAGTCATTAAACCTCTGCCTGCAGCTCAGGTCACGATCCCAGGGTCCTGGCACAGAGCCACACATGGGGCTCCCTGCTCAGCGGGAAGCCTACTTTCCCTCTCCCACTCCCCCTGCTTGTGTTCCTGCTCTCACTGTCTCTCTCTCTCTCTCTCTCTCTCTCTCTCTCTGTTAAGAAAATAAATAAAATCTTTTAAAAAAAAAAACAAAAACAAATGGATAAATAAACGAACAAACAAAAAGCTGAATCAGACCTTTAAATACTGAGCACAGATCGTTGCCGGGAGCTGGGGGAGCAAAAGGAGTGAAGGGGAGCGGGAGACACAGGCTTCTGGTTATGGAATGAGTAAGTCACCGGGATGAAAGGTACAGCCTGGGGAACCCAGTCAATGGTGTGATAACATCAGGTGGTCACTACACCTGCGGTGAGCACGGCATTACCGGGCATTGTTGAATCACTATGTTGTACAACCTGAAACTCATGTAACACTGTGTGTCACCACTATGCCAATACAAAGTGAAAATAAAGAAAAATTAAAAGTCCCGCCTTTCATACCAGCCTGTCATTTTTTCACTGTAGAGCTGTAAGTAACTTACTCATCTCCCCGCACCCCTGCACCACCCCTGCAGGCTCGCCAACCCTACGCACCGTCATTTTCCCTAAGGAATTACTTATTACAGCACACCTTACGATTGCTTTTCTTCCAATGTCTGTTTACAAGTGGCAACACTTTCATCATTTGTTAAACAACATTTATTAAAATCTATTGACTTGTTATTATCAGAGTTCCTCAAGGACAAAGTCAGTATTCCGGTGCTCTATTATTGATCATGATCTTGATGTATTCATACCTTTCTCTAAAGATATTAAATATAATACAGAGGTGTGGAAATATCTTTGATAATTGCAATAATAATACTGCACCAAAATTAAAAGTTAAATATTAAAAGGAAATATTATCATTCCATTAAAATATATCAAGATTTAAAGAGAATTTGAAGATAATAAGTAGCAGTGGCTGCCAGAAGGACTAACAGTTTCTGGCTTGCTGGGGACTCTGATTGTTTCGACCACATCGGGAATTATCGTGGAAAAGCAGCTGCTCCTGCCGCTGGCTTTCAGCTCGTTCCCCAAAGTCACCCAAACACCACTACCCTTTTTTAAATTGTTTTCCCCCCACAATATGGGCCACTAGAATTTCCGAGGAAATCAATGAACGAGTAAGGGATATCTTCCAGAAACCTTAAAACCACTCAGGGTATCTAGACTGGGGACCGGGGAGGTCATCTCTGACCCGGGGCACATGACAAACCCCATTCCCACTGGGCTGAGGCGGGGGCGGAAGCATCTCCCGGGCCACACAAGCATCCTCTGGAAATCTCCTCTTTCTGTAATTTTATTTATTCCATGTATTTTCCAAATATATTCCATGTATCTATTTGAGAGAGAGAGTGCACGCACAAGGAGAGGCAAACCTCCCCCAGACCAGGGAGCCCGATGCGGGGCTGGATCCCAAGACCCTGGGATGACGCCCTGAGCCGAAAGCAGACGCTTCACCAAATGACACACCCACGCGCCCCGAAAACCTTTCTTTTCACCAGTCGACACTGCTGGAGCGCCTTCTTTTCCAGCCCTGGGGACAAAGCTGGCCCACCCCCACCGCCCCCCCGCCCCGGGAAATGGAACAGTCCAGAGGCACCAACAGCAGGCTTGAGAGCCGACAGCCTTCGGCCTGAACGCCCACTGCCGCGACCCCGTGCCCCCCACCCTGCACGATCCCGGCGGTGAGGCTTTCTCAGCCTCCGTTCCTCAACTACAAATAGTCAAACTTACCTCGTGGGCTTGCTGGGGCAGTCAGGCCCTCACTCAACCTCCGACGTGCCTTCGCTATGTGAAATCTGATGGATAAGACAACAACACAGGTGGCAGTACGGATGACGTGCCTGGTACAAGGTCTGTGGTCAGCAAATATCTTCGTATTTGTAATTATTGCCTTTATTCAGGGAAACGATTAACGGAGCAGATTAAAGCAGTGAGCGAGGCTCCACGTCATCCTGGTTCTGTTCACTTAAAAGGAAATCCAGGCTCTACTAAGTTAAATCAGTTCAGCACAAACAGAAATAAAAACGGCATCCTACAGGGGCGCCTGGGTGGCTCGGTCGGTTCTCCACCTCTTGGTTTCCGCTCAGGTCATGATCTGAGGGTCGTGAGATTGAGCCCCACAGCAGACTCTGTGCTCAGCGCACAGTCTGCTTGTCCCTCGCCTTCTGCCCCTCCCCTTCTGCTCTCTCTCTCTCTCTGTCTTTCTAACAAATAAATAAGTAAATAAAATCTTTTTTAAAAAGGGGGTAGGGGGGCACTGAAAATGGAATGTAGGAAGGACCTGGCAGGAAGTAGGCACTTCCATGTGTTTGTGGTTGGACACCTCTCAAAATTACCTTCCTAAAAAGCAGGATACAAAATAGAATCTAAAAACACCTCCTCTCTGTAACATACCGGGTTACAGTAACGTAGAGATACACATGAAATGTCTGCAACACGTCACATCATCACAGAAGGACTCCCCCCTCCCCAACACCCCCCACACCCCCTGCCACCCAGGCTCATCCTTTTGCCCCTGGGCTGCCCGGGGCTCCCCACCGCGGCTGCAGCAATTTACTCAAAAGAGCTCAGAACATAAATGAATAAATGCAAAGCCCATGGGGAAGACCACCGGATGAAACAGCGTCCCTTCCTAGAACACGGAGCGAGTTCACCAACCAGTTCCGGGGCCCGCGGCACTGTGCTCGGGTCCGGGGCGGTCAGCACGAAGGTAGAGCTTTTGTCCCTGTGGGACCTGAGACTCTGAGGTGGGACCTCCAGCCAAGTCACATGACAGCGGAACAGGGGGAGGGACATGGCCTCCCCAAAATTGTTCCATTTTCTCGCATCTCAGGCTAACGCTGAAATTGAAAGGGAGCTTGCCAGTATTCTCCCTACCTTTTCTCTTCGTTGTTTCTTAGCCAAAAGCTGGCCTAGGAAAACGTGCCGGGGACCTCTCTGCGGTCCCCCAAACTCAGACCTCCTCCCAAAGAGGGGCCCGGTCAGGGGCCGAAGTCTGACCCGCATCCATTCCCTGCCGTGAACATGTCAAGTACCCCGGAGCTGCTCAACAAAACTCGGTAAATCTCAGCAGTTCCCCCAAGAAACAATATGTTACTCAAATGATACTTGTGAAAAGTTCCTGTTAGCAAAGCGGACAATTTTTAGCTATAGTAAGAATTTTTTTACTAATCAAAAAAGGCAACCATACCATTTTAATTTTTTAAAGCAACAATTCTATAACACAAAGCAACTACGTAAAAAGGGATTATGATAGAATACAGATACCAAAATTTGTGTAGTAGAATATTTACAGTACGGACACACCTTCAAGGTTCCTAGCACACCTACTGGAAAATCACACGTACAAAGTGACAGCATTTTTGGTAAAATGTGTATTATATGTGTACATTTTAAAAAAACAAGCATTTATTTCTAGGTGAAGGAATTATAGTTTTTTGTTTTGTATTTGTGTTTTATGAGTTTTCTTCAGTTTAACACATCTAACCTTTGAAAGGTGAAGAAAATGTTTTCTAGTCTTTTCATCAGCAAAGTAAATAAATAAATTTTCCCCAGAACAAAACAGAGAGACTGCTGGAGATGGTGAATGCAACTGTTATTGATCAGTTCTTGCCTGGAATGAATAGCATGATGGAAACTCTGCTCTCCAGGGTTCCCTGTGGGGAGACCCCTTACACACTGGGGGCAAAGGACAGAGCCAGATAACAGTGTTTAGACATGTCTTTGATGTCCTCAGCCATCATCCTGGACAGATGAACACTAGAACAAAAGATCGTTCTCTCAGTCCTGACTGCAACAGCCCACCTGCTCTCCCCTTCTGGTACGTGCCCCCATGCCGGCACCACGGGCCTCATGGGCGACGCGGTCAGCACCGTCAAAACTCTCCACATCCAGACGATGAGAAAACAATTTCTTTC
>LNAC01000054.1:538452-575631 GCA_002007465.1 Ailurus styani
CCCCCACCTCGACCCCCGGCAGCGGCCCGCGAGCCCCCTACCCTGACGCACCCCTCCTCCCCTGCACGCCCGTGGGACCAAGACCTGGAGCCCCTCCGGCCGCAGCCGAGCCCGCGGGGCACGGGGTCTGGATAGAAGTGGGGAGAACCTTCGGAGAACACGGGTCATTTTGTCACTTGGGACCCAGGCGCCCAGAGGAGACAAGGCAGGTCTGTGAGGCAGCCAGAGAGGAGCACAGACGTCCCAGTGACTCCACGCCCAGAGCCCCGGGACCCCCCGCGCCCGGCCGGCGGGGGCGAGCCCCGCACAGGGTCCTTGTCGCCCCGGCGCCCGGTGGGACCCGCCCCCCACCCCGGCGCCCGCGTCCCGCAGCGCCGCCGACCTGGAAGACCCCGGTCCCCAGCAGCCCTAAGGGGCAAGCGGCCCACGAGGGGGTCGGCCTGAGGCCCGCAGAGCGGAGGAAGATTCTGGAACTCCAGGCTCCGGCGGGGGGAAGCCGGCCACCTTTGCCCTGGCCCCCCGTGTCCAGGCGGAAGGAGGAGGGAATGAAAGAAGAACTGGCAGAACGAACCTCAAAGAAGACCTTGCAGAGCTCCCCGGCGCGTGGTGCAAAGGTAGCCAGAGCAATGACCAGGGGGCAGGGGAAGGAGAACTCGAGATGTCTTTTTTTTTTTTTTTAAAGATTTTATTTATTTATTTATTTGACAGAGAGATCACAAGTAGGCAGAGAGAGAGAGGAGGAAGCAGGCTCCCCACTGAGCAGAGAGCCCGATGCGGGGCTGGATCCCAGGACCCTGAGATCATGACCTGAGCCGAAGGCAGAGGCTTTAACCTACTGAGCCACCCAGGTGCCCCCGAGATGTCTTCTTTTAAGAAAAGCCTTTGCCCCTGTGATTTCAGGAACCTGCGAGAAGCAGAACTCGAGTGCGAGGACCTGGCTCTGTTCACCTTCACCAGCGAGGTCTTAGGCCTGAGTCAGTGTCCTCTGGGACCGGAGGGTGACGGTTCAGGAGTTGGGGGGTTAAAGGAGGAAAGAAAGAGGGAGCAGCTCCCAGTAAGCGCTGGCACACAGCGGCTCCAAAGTAAAAATGTTGCCTGGAAGAATCCTGGCAGATCTCTGCCGTGAATGACAGCACCATCACTTTCCTTCTGACTTCGAAAGATTTCAAACAGGCACTAGGCAGATAACATCATGAGCCCTCCCCGTGTGCCCAAGAACCAGCCAGTCCTGCATCTTGCTATATTTGCTTCAAATGTTCATGTTAAAAGAAATACCACAATGCAGTTAAAGCCCCTGGACAGCCCTCCCTGATCCCAATTCGTTCCTCCCCAACCCCCCCCAAACTCCTCTAAAACATCCTAACCATGTTTTTATACTCTTACGCTATGCATGCGTTCATGAACTGTATATAGAGTTTTTACTAGTTCTCCAACTTTCTGTGTGTTATATTCTATGTTCTGTTCTGTAACCAAGTGGGTTGGCTTTATATTGTTGGTAAGAGCCATCTAGTCATACACAAAGCCCTACTTTATTCATTTTTTAAATTAGTTTCAGAGGTAGAGTTCAGTGATTCATCAGTCTTACATAATACCCAGTGCCGATTACATCAAGGGCCCTCCTTCACGTCCACCACCCAGTTACCCCATCCACCCTACTATTTTATGCATTTTAACTGCTCAGTGGTATTCTAGGGGCACCTGAGTGGCTCGTTCGTTAAGTGACTGCCTTTGGCTCAGGCTATGATCTCAGAGTCCTGGGATGGAGCAAATGTCAGGCTCCCCGCTCCGCAGAGAGTCTGCTTCTCCCTCTCTTAGCTAATGCTCTCTCTCCGTCTCTCTCAAATAAATAAATAAAATCTTTAAATGGTCTTCTATTGTATGAGTGGCACAATGTACACACGTTCTTCTGTTGACAGATATTGGAGTTGATCCAGTTTTTCAGGATTATAAACAAGACGGTAGAGGACATTCTTGAAATTACATCGTATTTCTAAAGTATAGCCCATTTTCAACCCTCCAGTAAAAACACGTACAGAATAGCTATGTTGAATTAATATTAACCAATATGTTTGCCGTGTGGTTTAGGGTAGTCACTGCAATTGCTAAAGCAATAATCACTGTATGAAATGCCCTTACTTTTTTTCCCCCTTACATTTTGACAGCTTAGATTTTATCAAGCAAATAAAATCTTACAGAGTAGAGGTCCGCAAACTTTTTAATTTTTTTAAAGATTTTATTTATTTATTTGACAGAGAAAGATTGCAAGTAGGCAGAGAGGCAGGCAGAGAGAGGAGGAAGCAGGCTCCCTGCTGAGCAGGAGCCCGATGCTGGGCTCGATCCCAGGATCCTGAGATCATGACCTGAACCGAAGGCAGAGGCTTTAACCCACTGAGCCACCCAGGTGCCCCCGCAAACTTTTTTCTTAAAAGGACCAGAAGTAAATGTGTTAGGCTATACCAGCCGAGAGGCAAAATTTAGGCAATTCTTTTATATAAGTACTTTAAATTATAACCTTTCAAAAATGCTTTTAAAAATTTACCTCATGGACCATAAAAAATTTTGGGGACCCAAACAAACAAAAAAAGTCAGCGAGCAGATTTGGCCTATGTTTGGGCCAAAGAGGCCCAAAGAGGTAGTTTGCCTACCTCTGTTATAATAAAGTCATTCCAAAAATTAATTCCTTTCTTTGAAACCCAACACTAAACAGGGAGTCACTTTCAATAAAGACAAAAATATTTAGCTCACCAGAAGAATCAAAGTGAATTTGATATCACTGCTAGGGAAAATTTCTTAGAAAGATGTCCCTTACCTCAGCTAATTAATACAATAACTTTGGAGAAGCCATTTAATCCTATTCTTAAAATCTATAATAAATTTTAGAAATGCATGGGCTCCTACCGACGAAGACTTAATTAGACCAGAAATGAGATCCAATGAAAAAGCTATGTGTTGTTCTCCTGCTTAACGAATCATTTCTCTGTTCCTGGTTTATTGATTTAAACACTAGCACACAGATACAAATATGAGGAGATCTGTGTTTCCCGAACTGACCCTAACCCAGTCATTTTATATGTCTTTATTGAACTTGAACCAAAACTTGAAAAACTAATTTCAAGATATTTTCTTAAATGAGGAGACTCAACCTCATTTAAAATGTTAACAAGAATGGGACCAAACGAAAAATCTGTGGTGGCCAATGTGAAGCTTACAAAGGAGCTGTCAATCTCGAAGCACATGAGTAAGCAGGATTCTGGAGGAGGCCATGGGGTCAGGAAGGCAATTAGACATGGCTTCTGGGCACCTTTGTTTCTCTGGCCAGCCTTATCCTAAAGAATGACACGCATACAATTCCCGCACACCTGCACACACACACACATGCCTTCTATCCTGCACACACATTCCCCCGTTACATGTCTATACACGTGCTAACACACGTGTTCCTTCCCCGTATCTGCTTTCCTAAATGCATGCAGCACACGTGCTTTACACATTTCACACATACGGCCCTTCTCACATACATATGTATCTCTCATACACGTGTTTCTTCCCACAGACACCAAATATTTCTCTCGTTTTCACACACACACACACATGCCTTGTCACACAAACATTTCTCCCCTTGCACAGTGTTTCTTGCACAGCCGACTCTTCTCATACCTCATTCTTTCTAACAGACACACGGTTTCGCACAACTTCACCCAGAAGCACGTTCATTCTCTCACATGTTTTCATATATATGGATCTCTGTTTATCTCACCACATGGGCAGATACACACACAGTCCCCTTCTTTTCCCGTCTTGGTATAAACAGCTTCCATTTGTGATCACATTCATCACAACCACCCGAGGAAAAGGCCGCCGAGTGGAATTGGATGAAGCTTCAAGAAGCCCCCATCTGTGTATGTCAAGCAGCTTAGAATCATTTGCTTTCAGCATGTCACTTATAATGGGGGCTTCTAAATGGTTTACGGGTACCTGAAGTCTATTCTCTTTCAATACTAGTTCTGTAACCGGGCTTGTGTTAACTATCACTTTCTGAGCAGAAAATGTTTCTCTAGCATAGTAATGCTTAAGCCCAGCTTGCTTCGATTCTCCCAAAATGTGAATGGGCAGGTGCATTAGTTTGTTCAGGTTGCCGTAACAAAGTACCACAGACTGGGTGGCTTCAACCACGGAAACCTATCAGCTCACAGTTCTAGAGGGGAGAAGTCCCCAGTCGAGGTGTCGGGAGAGTCGGTTCCTTCTGTTGACTGTGAGGGAGTCTCTTCCAGTCCCCTGACTTCGATCTGTAGACGGCTGTCTTCCCTCTACGTACGTCTGTGTCCAAATCTGTCTCCTAAGGACACCAGTCATTGAATTAGGACCCATTGTAATGAACTTATTTTAGTTTGATTACCTCTGCTAAGACCCTATCTCCAAATAAAGGTCGCATTCTGAGATACTGGGGGTTTGGACTTCAACTTACGAATTTGTTGGTTGTTGTTGTTGTTGTTTTTAATGATTTTGTTTATTTTTTTGAGAGAGAGAGAAAGCCCAAGCAGGGGGAGGGGCAGAGGGAGAGGGAAAAGCAGACTCCCCACTGAGCAGGGAGCCCGATGCAGGCTTGCTCCCAGGACCATGAGATCATGACCACGGCAAAGTCAGGTGCCTAATCCACTGAGCCACCCAGGTGCCCCTCAATTTAGGAATCTGGAGGGGGGCACAGAGAAGGAACACAATTCAACCCATAACAACAGGATTTGACTTGTTTCTTCGGGTGGTTCAGATCAGAGATATCAAATTCTTACTTGATCAAGCAGTACATCTGAAACCTAGATGTGGCAGTTGCTCACATGAAACCTTAAACTCAGATCCAACTGCACGGACTCTACTCCTCTCCACCTTCATTTTAGCAGGGATATTGACCACCCAAAATTCAGAGCCCTAGTCAGTGGACTCCCTAAGGTGAAACTGCTCCACCTGGTGGAAAGTCAAGGTGATACACTTCAGCAAATGAGAAAGCAGCTTGAAACGCCACTGTTTCTTGGTTGGTATCAAATAGGTGATAGATAAAGGAAAGAATCCCAGGAGAAAAACAAAATTGGGGCAACCGATATATTTCATGGGGGTAGTGTGTAGAAGGTGAACATTTAAGTAAAAAATATTTAACAGTAAGACATTAGTAAACACAGTAAATTGTGCTTGTACAGAAATCGCAGCTGCCAGGTGTGTGGCAAGATTTAAAAACCACCTTCATGGGGCGCCTGGGTGGCTCAGTGGGTTAAAGCCTCTGCTTTTGGCTCAGGTCATGATCTCAGGGTCCCAGGATTAAGCCCCGAATAGGGCTCCCTGCTCAGCAGGGAGCCTGCTTCCTCCCCTCTCTGCCTGCCTCTCTTCCTACTTGTAATCTCTCTCTGTGTCCAGTAAATAAATAAAATCTTTAAAAAAAAAAACCACCTTCACAATCTCTAATGGCATTTACAGAATGCAACTACATAGAAAGGAAGGCAATGCAAAGGATGTAAACAATATCACTGTAGATATTGGTACCCATCACACTTCTTTTTTTTTTAAAGATTTTATTTATTTACTGGACACAGGGAAAGATTACAAGTAGGAAGAGAGGCAGGCAGAGAGGGGAGGAAGCAGGCTCCCTGCTAAGCAGAGAACCCGATGTGGGGCTCAATCCCAGGACCCTGAGATCATGACCTGAGCTGAAGGCAGAGGCTTAACCCACTGAGCCACCCAGGAGCCCCACACTTAACTTCTTCATTCCCTTTTTCTCCAAAGAATACCTCTTGGGAGTTGATTCCTGCAGGAATGTAATAAGGTAATGTACCATATGTACATTACAAACATGTATAACAAACCTGGATTGTTATAATGAATCCCCAAGTTCACATGTACATCTCACTGATGTGTCAGATGTCCCAAACAATTGGCAAACCCTTGATAGCGTCAGCAAAGAAAAATTACTACTCTGACAGCTGGTAGCTTCTTGATGGATACCCTCTTTCTATTCAGAAGAACAAGGATGTCTTTGTTGAGAAATGTATTAATCCAGAGTGAACAAAGCTATTTCTTAAAGGCCAAGTGAAAATGTATTGGCTTTAACATGTTTTTCATACCCTTAGCTCTTGGTAAGGGAACAGTCCGTAAGAGGTTTTTCTAGGTTGAAAAAAATCAGTACTATGATTATTCTTTTGCAAACAAGGGGCAGGGGAAATAGCATAGATGAATCCGTGTGGGTAAAACTTCCCTGCAAGAATACATAAAAAACTGGTATAATGGTAGCCTCCAAATATAGGACTTTGTTGCTGAAGGACAGAGTGGGAGGGAGATTTTTCACTGTTTACTCTTTTATACCTTTTGAGTTTTGAGCCATATCATTGTAACTTTTCAAAAAACTAATTTTTAAAACATTTATTTATTTATTTTAGAGAGAGAGAGAGAGCACAATCAGGAGGAGCAGAGGGAGAGGGAGAGAAAATCTCAAGCAGACTCCTATTTGAGTGCAGAGCCTGACCTGGGGCTCAATTCTCATGACCCTGAGATCATGATCTGAGCCGAAAGCAAGCGTTGGACTGTGGGACCCAATGCCCCCCAAAACTAATTTTTTTTAATTTAATTTTCCTCAATCAAAATTTCTCAAAAATTTAAAAGTATTTTTTAGTTGTTGGTATCATAAGTCTGAAACCAATGTGATTAGTCTCTGAGATTAAGCAACTTTCCTTTTCTTTTAGGGAAAGCATAATTTATCTTTTTCATTATGTAAACAGTATGTAACTACCTAACAAAAGATTCCAAATTATTTAATTATATTTCTTTTTTCCATGTAATTAATTCAAATGGATATTTATAATGCATATTCCTACATACAGAAAATGCAAGAGGAAAATTCCAATAATTCATCTGAATTATTACCAATGAAACTTTGCCATCATAGATTTTTTTCTTTAAGATTTTATTTATTTATTTGTTTGTTTCAGAGAGGGAGAGAGAGCACAAGCAGGGAGAGCAGCAGGCGGAGAGAGAAGTAGGCTCCCCACTGAGCAGGGAACCTGATATGGGGCTTGGTCCAAGGACTGTGGGACCATGACCCGGCTGAAGGCAGATGCTTAACCGACTGAGCCACCCAGGCGACCCTAGTCTTCACATTTCAAAGTGAGCCTAGTAAAGATGTTATTTTTTCCAAGTGCTATTTGGATGTTTATAACGTTTTCGTGTAATGTACCTATTGATGGCGAAATGTTACAGGGGCATCAGACCAGGTTGCAGGGCTCATCAGACAACATCGGGGGTGGAGGCTGGGGTGCTAGCCTCATCTGGGGGCTCCAGGAAGGTTTTGGAGGGAATAGTGTTTACAATGAGGACGAGGAGGAAGCTCCAAAGGGATAACGTTCTAGGCAAAGAAAACAACGCGTGAGAGGACTCCACAGTGAGTCCCGGATCGGAGCGAAGATCACTGCGGCTGTGGCCAGGGAAGGTGGCAGCACAGATGGCCCCGGGGGGGTGGGTAGGGGCACAGGTCCTGCCCTCCACAGGTGTGATGGGGTGGGAGACACAGCCAGGCACGCAAGTGACCAGTGTACAGGGGGAGATACTAACCCTGAGCGTCGTACAAGCAAGTGCACTGACAGATGCAAGCGGAGGAGGGATGAGATCGGACCTGTGCCTTGGAAAGATTCCGCCCGCGATGTGAGGTCAACAGTCACACACCACCCTCCCCCCAAAAAAGGCGGTTGTTTAATTTGACAGTGATGGTGTAGAGTCCTTTGTAGGTGGGGGGACGAAAGATGGGGAAATGAATTAGGAAGCGGTTACAATGGCCAGGGAACAATGGCGATGAGGGGGGCAGCGGGGCAGGGGGAATCGGGAGGAGGGAAAAGCTAAAGTCCCTGCGCCTTTGTGGCTCTTCATTGGAGCTCACTGAGGCGCAACGCAATAGATCATCTTTCTCCCAGCTCCTTTTTGACAGGCGTTCATGGGGATTTGCCCTTGTGGGTGGATTCGACTGCAGGCTTACTGTTTTGTTTCCTTTCTAAAGCGGGAGGCAAATACTGTTGCTAAGTGGAGGGACCGAGTGCCCGAGGCTGGGCCAATGAGGACTTTCATGGGCTAGTGTGCTCTTGGGAGCTCTCTGCAGAGCCTGTCCAATTCTGAACAAAACCTCAGGACAAAGAGTGAGCTGCTCCCCTCTCTGTTCCATTCGATGTCATTTTAGAACCATTTTTAGTCCCTGGAGAGGGAGCTTTGAGAAGATGGGAGGACGGGATTGGAAGAGCCTCTGTGGAACTGTGAAGTTCATGTAAGGGTCCAAGATGAGACGTGCTGCCTCCCACCCCGAATACGATGGAGCTTCAGGTACGCTCGCCTCTGGCTTCCAAAGATAGAGACGAAGGGCACTGAAAGCCGAGTCATCGCCGATGAGGGCTAGTCGAGGTGATTGCAGGACCCACACGGGCCGAGGTCTGGCCGCCCCTTCTTCCAGGCCACCTTCTCTTTCGGTGTCCGGCCATCCCCTCTGCGCTCCTCTCCTGCCCAGGTGTCTCCTGACACGTCATGTCACCTTCCCAAGAGTGTACCCATCTGGAGAGGAAAAGGCCAGTGGTGGAGTTGCGGCCCTGCTGTTTGATCTGAGGCAAGTCGCTTAACCTCTCTGTTCTCAGTTTGCCCCCCAGTGAAATGAGAGGGGTTCACTAAAGGATCCCGGGGACCGCTTCCTGCTCTAAGGTTCTGTGACCATCACACACAGAGAACTCATGGGGACAGTCCTCACTTGCACCGTTTCTCCCCTGCCATCTGTGCACGGGCCCCTTCTTCCTCTGCCTCTCACCAGAGGGTGTGTCCAGAGAGAAACTGCGAGATGGCCAGGGGCTGCCGTGGAGGTCTCCGGCGTGACCCGCAGCCTCGCCGTGTTTTCCAAGGCCCTCTCCTCCGCCGTGTCTCACCCACCCATCTATCCGTCTGTGGGATGGCTGGGCACCCACCTGTCCCCCAGATCTGCAATTCTGCCATCTCCCCTCTTTCCCAACGCATGACCTCAGCTCCACTAACCGTGGACTCTCTCCACTTCCTGCCAGAAATACCTTCCAAGCTTGTCTGCCTCTGTCCTTGCACAGTCCTCCCGTCTCTGTAGGCGTGCGGTCCCTCCTCCTGCCCCACTTCTCCCCCCATCTGTGCCCCGTGCTGCATCCCCCCACAGTGCCCTCGGGCGCGTCCCCATCCCTGGTTGAGCCTTCAACCCTTCCCTTCCTCCTAGTTCCTCCCCACTGACATTGAGAAACTTAAGTCTCTCCCACTTTAAAAAAAGAAAAAAGAAAGGAAGGAAGGAAACAAAAGGGAAAAAGAAAAAAGACAAGAGAGAAAGAAAAAAAGAAGAAATGAAGGAAGAGGGAAAAAAAAAAACAATCCCTTCTTTTAATCTCTAAAACATTCAGAGTCCAGAATTACCTTCAATCTCCCTTGATTCTCTCTCTCTCTCTCTCTCTCTCCTTTTAAGATTTTATTTATTTATTTGAGAGAGAGCGGGAATGAGCAGGAGGGAGGGGCAGAGGGAGAGGGAAGAGACTCCCCGCTGAGCAGGAAGCCCAACTTGGGCTCTATCCCAGGATCCCAGGATCCCCAGGTCCTGACCTGAGCCTAAGGCAGACCCTTAACTGACAGAGCCATTCAGGGGCCCCTCCCTGACTACGCTCTTAATTAGTGTTGTTGTCGTTTAGTTTATTTTTATTTTTTTTAAAGATTTTATTTATTTATTTGACAGAGAGAGAGAGAGAGAGATCACAAGCAGGCAGAGGCAGGCAGAGAGAGAGGGGGAAGCAGGCTCCCTGCTGAGCAGAGAGCCCGATGCGGGCCTCGGATCCCAGGACCCTGGGATCATGACCTGAGCCGAAGGCAGAGGCTTTAACCCACTGAGCCACCCAGGCACCCTGTCGTTTAGTTTAAAAACAAAAGTAACACAAGCTTAAAGTAAACAGTTGTGGTAGCGTCTGCCAGCCTTCCCCTTAATGTTCTCTGGTTCTGTCCTGGGGTCCTGCCCCCTCGCCCCCCTCTTGCTCTTCCTCTGGTGGTCCCTGAATCAATCTCCTCTATTCCTGGACTTCAAGGACCCAGACTGCCACCTTCAGTCCAGTCCTTCCCTTAAACCCAACCCCAAGGTCTCTGTCCCGTCCACCTCTGGAATCTGTCCTTTCCTCCATTTTTTTTTAAAGTACTTTTTTTTCTTTTTAAAAGATTTTATTTATTTATTTGACAGAGAGAGAGACAGCGAGAAGGAATACAAGCAGGGGGAGAGGAAAAAGCAGGCTTCCCCTGGAGCAGGGAGCCCGATGCGGGGCTCGATCCCAGGACCCTGGGATCATGACCTGAGCCGAAGGCAGATAGATGCTTAACGACCGAGCCACCCAGGCACCCCGTCTTTCCTCCATTTTTACTACCACTGGCACAGTTTGGGCCAGCATCAGCTGCCCTTGCGGTGATTTTGATGGCCTCTGGGCATCATACCCCCCAGTTTGACTCCTTCTACTGTTTAAGATCTAAAGATGTCTGTGGGGTGCCTGGGTGGCTCAGTGGGTTAAGCCTCTGCCTTCATGGCTCAGGTCATGATCTCAGGGTCCTGGGATCGAGGCCCGCATTGGGCTCTCTGCTCCGCAGGGAGCCTGCTTCCTCCTCTCTCTGCCCGCCTGCCTCTCTCACTACTTGTAATCTCTCTCTCTGTGTCAAATAAATAAATAAAATCTTTAAAAAAAAATAAAGATGTCTGTGCTGGAGTGAAAGGTGTATGTAGAAAGTTGTAACACCTAGCAAATAATTCAGTTACAATGGTGACCTTTGGATTTGTTCTAAATCCTCAATCCTAAAGCACTGCACTGGCAATGTTAAGGTGGCTTCAATTTGGCTGGGGTATCGGGCACTTGAAAAGGGGCTGGGGCTCAGTTTCTTCATCTGAAAAATCAAGGACTGGGCCAGACCAGGGCCTTGCACAGTATGCCCAAATCCACAGAGTCTCCGATTCTGCGGGTCGGGGGTAGGGCCAAAAAATGTGCATTTCTAATAAGCTCCCATGTGATGACGATGCTGAGGCCCACAGACCACAGAATAGCACTACACAGGCGCCTGGGTGGCTCAGTGGGTTAAAGCCTCTGCTTTCGGCTCAGGTCATGATCTCAGGGTCCTGGGATCAAGGCCTGCATCGGGCTCCCTGCTCAGCGGGGAGCCTGCTTCCCCCTCTCTCTCTCTGCCTGCCTCTCTGCCTCCTTGTGATCTCTCTCCCTCTGTGAAATAAATAAATAAAATCTTAAAAAAAAAAAAAAAAAAAAAAGAATAGCACTACACTTGGGTGTCTGGGTGGCTCAGTCGGTTAAGCGGCCAGCTCTTGATTTCGGCTCAGGTCATGGTCTCGGGGCCTTGAGATCCAACCCTGAATGGAGCCCCCGGTCAGCTCCCTGCTGAGCACAGAGCCAGCTTAAGATTCTCTCTCTCTCCCTCTCTCTCTGTCCCTCCCCTGTGCACCTTCTCTTTCTCTCTCTCTCAAAAAAAAAAAACTAAAACTAAAACAAAATAGCACAGCCCTAGATGATATCCATATATTTTAGTTTCTTCACCTGTGCTATCCAATAGGGTAGCCACTGTTATGTGGCTATTTAAATTAATATTTGAATTAAATTAAACATTAATTTGAAATTCAGTTGCTCAGACACACTAGCTGTATCTGAAGGGCTCAAGAGCCACATGTGGCTAGCGGATACCATATTGGACAGCACAGACCATTTCCGTTGTCACAGAAAGTCCTCTTGGACATGGCTGTTTTCTCAGACTCATGGGGAGGAAATTTTACTGTAGAAGGAAAGTAGAGCATCCTTTGACAGGTAAGGTCTTAGCAGCATTCCTAATGCACACGTTTGTTCTTGGCCTATACTTCAGCCCTGATGTTAAAATGCAAAGGTCCAGGATGCCTGGCTGGCTCAGTCCTTAAGTGTCTGCCTTTGGCTCAGGTCATGATCCCACTGTCCTGGGATCAAGTCCTGTTCTGGGCTCCTTGGTCAGTGGGGAGCCTGCTTCTCCCTCTGCCTACAACTTTCCCAGAGCTCTCTCTCCCCGCTCTCTGACAATTGAATAAATAAAATCTTTAAAAATAAATAAAATAAAATAAATAAGATAAAATCTGAGGCCCACCATTTTGCCCCAGGAAGCACACACGGCAGCAAGACTGGAGATGGGAAATATAGAATTTCTGTGCAGGGAACTGTCTGGCCCCACCGTGGGGCATGGCGAGTAAAGCAAAGCATATGGTGGCTGAAGCCCCGTTAATCCCCACACGACCTTAGGCAAGGCCCTTCTCCACTCTCAGCTTCTGTACTCAATCTGCACAATATTCTAGAAATATCTACCTCACTGGGAGATGTGTAAAAAAAAGCACCTGTAACTTACACCAAATTCAGTTCTTTCTTTTCTTCCTCTTCTGTGTTCCCATAGCATGTGATACACATTCTAGTAGGGTTTCTGTATTCTAGTTATGTGTCTCCCCAGGCTGGAGGCTGCTGGAGCACAAGGTAAGGCCCCCGGCAGGCTGGCTTCCCCTTCAGCACCTCCTCTATGTCAGGTTCATGATCAAATGTGTGAATGATGAAGTCTCAGGCTGAAGCCGAGTCACAGGAATTGTGTCTGGAAGACTGTGTCATTTTTCCGGCTCTCCACAACTGTGTTCACGCTGTCTTCAGCCCCAAGTGCCTGCCACCCCCACCCTCACCACACCCCTGCCTTGCTCACTCAATCCCATCTCTGGCTGGAGAAAATCTAGTCACTCTCCAGTAATCTTCTCAAGGAGAGGCATACCAAACTAACTAATCAGCTGTGGAGTCAAATCCTGTCTCTCCCACTGCCTACCCAGGACCCGGGGTAATTTTTGCAATCTTGCTGACCTTCATTTTCCTAATCTATAAATTGGACAGGAAAATACCTTTCAGTTTTGATATAAGATTTACATGCAAAAAAATCTATGCAGAACATTTAGTAGAATGTCAAACATATAGCAAACTGGATTATGTCTTTTAATAAAAAACATTTATTTCTGGTCTCCAGAGCTTGTCTTTCCAGGGACTCTGGTTGGTGAAGGCATATTTTAACCACTCTGGGCAACTCTCCATTCTGCAACAAAATCCAGTCTTCTAGAGACTTAGCCCCTCTGTTATTCTCTATTTCAAGTCATTTACCGAGCTCTTACTATTTGCCAGGCACTGTGCTAGATGCCAGAGCTACAAAGATTAGAGAATGCCTCTCACTGGAGGACTTTATAATATAATGGGGAGCCCACTTCTCGCAGAAGCCTGTCCTGCCCTGCCCACCTCAGGCTGGGTAGAAACCCCTGGTCTTACTACCACAGGGCTCAGTTGTTGCTCTCGACCCTGAACTTAACCACATTGCATTGGCTTTTTTTTTTTTTTGACAGAGTTTACAAGGAGGCAGAGAGAGAGGAGAAAGCAGGCTCCCCGCTGAGCAGAGAGCCCGATTTGGGGCTCCATCCCAGGACCCCGAGATCATGACCCGAGTCCAAGGCAGAGGCTTTAACCCACTGAGCCACCCAGGCGCCCCGCATTGGCTTTTTATTTCAGACATGCCCTTGTCCCTGTTCTAAGTAATTTAATTAATTTAATTCTCACAACAACCTTATGAAATAAGTACTGTCATTATTCCCATTTAACAAATGAGGAAACTGAGGCACACAGTGATTAAGTAACTTGCTTAAGGTCTTGTAAACTTAATAAGGAGAGAGAGAAGCCAGGATTTGAAAACACTCTCTCTGACTCCAGCTTTAAACGTTCTTTGTTTTTCTGTTTCTTCTACTGGAATTTGAGATTGAGTCTGTGCCAAACGTCAGTGAATGTCTCCTGTACCCACCACGATGTCTAACATAACAGATAATCGATAGTTCATCAGACGAAAGAAAAAAACAGAAAGAGAGAAGCTTGTAAGTAAACAATTGCACACCGGTTTGATCACCAACATTTACTGAGCGTCAACACTGAGCAAATGCCTGCGGTGTGCGGAGGGAGCTCAAGGTTAATTAACATTCGCGCGCTCAGATGTTTCAATAATCAGTGTTGGCAACAGCGTTCCCCCCGCCCCCGCAGCCGCTTTTCTCTGGCCCCGTTCCCTTCTTCTGAAATTCCTGCTCCACCTCTTCCTCTGCTCTGCCATCCTCTCCGTGGATTTTGCGTCCGGGTTTTCCCAGGCTCCGGCCGCCAGGAGAGGTTTTAGTGCGTGGGAGCGCTGGGGCAGCGGCAGGCATGCGCACTGGGGGCGGCGCACTGCGCATGCGGGAAGATGGCGGGCCTGCCGTCCTGAGAGCCGCGGGTCACCCTGCTCTCCCCCCGTCTGCGTTGTAGCTCCCGAGATCGTGGAGCAGTGCCGCGTTCGTTCGCGGGCCGGCTTTGACAGCGGCGCCTCCGAGCAGGCCGCGGGCCCGGTTCGTGCTCGGGCCCCGGGCCCCGGCGCATCGGGGGCGGTGCCCGGCCGGAGTGGGAGAAGGCGGGAGAGCTCGCGGGGTGCGAGGCAAGGGACGGCCGGCTGGGCAGCATGAGTCAGCAGCGGAAACTGCCCAGCCTGCTGGTGGACCCGGCGGAGGAGGCGGTGCGCCGTCGGTGCCGCGACCCCATCAACGTGGAGGGCCTGCTGGTAAGCCCCGGGGTGGCCTGGGCCGGGAGCGCGGGAGGCCTGGCGCGGCGCGGGGTGGGGCGGGGGCGGGTCTCGGGTCCGGCAGCGTCTTCTCGTCCGCCGGGAAGCCGGACCCACCGCCCTCTGGGTCGTGAGTTCTCCCTGGGCCTGCTTTTTGGCGGGAGCACCCCGTTTTCCTGGCTCTGCAGCTGCTCATCCTGTGCTCTGAACCAGGCTGGTCGGTCTTGCCCTTAAAAACTCTCTCGCCTACCTCTTTCCAGCACTTGTTCCCAGATGTGTCTGGGTTTTAGCTGGGGCCGGGGAGCACTGTTAGCTGGAGAAACTCGCCCCACTTCGCATTTTTCTACCTCCACTGGACCCTCGCTGTGTCTCTGCAACTTATTTGTGTTTGTCTTCATCCGCCTCTCCATTTTCTGACTTGACTGTAGCCATTTAAAACCTACACTACATCACCCACCCCGCACGCTGCCCATTCAGCAAATTGAGGAAGATCGCGCTCCCTCCCTGCGTACGGTTAGTTTCCTCTCTTCTTGTTTGAGGCTAGATGCAGTATATTCTCCTTGGTTCTCAGAGGCATTTTCTATTTCTCCCCGTATTTTTAGATTTTCTACTGGTTTCTTCCATAATAACAAAACACTTGCTTAAGTCGTTGTGCCCAGTCACCATGGTGGCTCAGTGCTCAAAAATAATGTACGAGCATAATCCCATTTAATTCCTCGTAGCAGTCCTGCGAGATTATTATTCTTGTTCTCCATTTGTCAAAATAGATTTAGAAGTGTTAAGTGGCTTGCCAGTGGTTAGATAGTACCTGGAAAAGCCTGGATTTAATCTCACAGTGTCTTACCCCTGGTGATAAATTCCTGAGTACTTAAACTGCATCCTGAATAGTTCCCCACCTTAAAAGAGCCTTCCCTTAATTCTAGATACTCCGTCATCTGTATCTCTTCCCTCCAGACTTTTCCAGAAAATTGTTTGCTTTCACTGTGTCCACTGTCATTAACCACTGCGGGGTGGGGGACCTCTGCTCTCCGCACAGCTCTGAGACTCTTCTAACCAAGTTTGCCAACAACCTTGTCAGTTCCGTCAGATGTTTCACCCCTTATCTCTATTTTCCACATGACTGACGGCTTGATTTTGTTGGAAACTCACCTTTGAATGGTTTCTTTGGCCATACATACTCTTCGTGCTCCACGTGCTCATCTGGTCTCTCCTTGTGCTCCTTTGCAAACTGCTCTTTCTCTTCACGTTTCTTACATGTTGGGGTTATGTATGGGGTTTTTTCTACTTCCTCTACACATTCTTCACGTGGGACGTCATTTATTACTTCTTGGACTTCTGATACTGTCTTCATTGGTACAGTCTGTATTGATGGTCTTAATCTTTGAGGATGTGATAAAAGCCCTGAACTCTCAACTGTGGAAAAACCACTTAATTTTGCATTTAATATCAGAAGATACACACATCCCTTGAAGTCTTAGATATTCTTATCTACTTTGGCAGTTTCAGTTACCCTGTCATAGTAACGCCTAGATCTATGAATCCAACTCAGAGCTTTCCAACTGTCTACTGATGTTGCTACTTAGATTTCAAACTCCTATCCATAGTTGAATTCATTATCTTCTTGCCGAAGCAGGCAACAGCTTTGCTATCTCTTATCTTTAAAATTGGCACCACACCCACCGTATTGCCTAAGCTAGTCACTTAGGCATCATCCTTGGCTTTTCCCTTTTCCAAACTGACCCCCTCTATCCTCCCGATCTAATTAAAATTAATCACCAATATTTGGCACTTCTAGCCACCTATCTTTTAGATTGTTGCAGTGTTTTCCTGGTTCTGGTCTTGCCCCCAGACTTCTAGATATTCTTCACGTAATAACTATCGTGGTCTTTTTGAAGCATATTTCTGACCATGTCATTTGGCTTAAAGAATCTGTCACGGTTCCCTAGTGCTTTCAGAATAGAGTAGACACTTAATCAGGTTCCTGGATTTACCTTTTTTTGAACTGTTTATAATTGCTAGATTTCCAAATTTCCATATTCTTTTGGATCCCTTCATATTCATACTCCACCTTCCCAAAAAGCCCTTTTTAAAAAAGTACACATTTCCTTGTTACCTCCCCTGGTTTTCAGCTCTGGGTGCGTAGGTACCTTATCGGAAGCCTTCCCCGACCTCTGAAGACTAGGTTAGGCGCTCCTTTTGTGCTCCTAAAGCACCCTGTGCTTGCTTACCCTGTCGGCAGTATATGGCTCTTAGGTTCCTGAGCGCAGTGACTCTGTCCATTTCACTATTAAATCTGCAGTGCTTTGGTGCCTCTCACAGAAACATTCGGCACGTAGTTATTGCATGACTGAAGTACATGTTCGAATGTGTGAGTGTGTATTTTCCTGCTTGTAAAATGGTGATTTAAACTGCCCTCTCAGTGTTTTTTAATTGGCTAGTGACTGGATACTTAATGAGGTGTGTTGCTGTGCAAAGATTAGTCCACTGTCTAGTCATGTTCTGGCTGAGTGTTTGATGGTCCCCAGGTAAATGGCTTGAAAACTGTCTGGAATTTAGAGAAGGGAGCACGTAGTATTAGTTGGAGGTGGAACTTAGTCTGCATTTTGAAAAATGAGGAAGATTTGAATGAGTGAGGAGAATGCAAACACCTTGGACAGAGGTGTCTTTCCAAAGGGCTCTTAGAGGATTATGACTCCCCAGAGGAGGCGGGCAGTACAAAGAGACATCTGTGTAGAGAAATGTTTCACCAGCTTAGAGGCAGTGCTTAAGATTTTAGTCCCTCACGCTGACCTAGTATTCTTTCCTTTGTCCTTTGAGATGTCAAATTATACATTACTCTGCAGTCTTCAGATGCGGGGCTGGGCACAGTCATAAAATAGCTTCCATTGTGCAGACTTGCCTGTCAGGAGCTGCCGGTTCCTGGAGAGCTGTGTGCACTGAGATCCGTCGTGCCGATTTTCAGTTTGGCGGCCTCTGTCTTCTCCACGCATTCTCCAGCGGAGATACAGACAGGCGAGGTATCCAGCCTGAACCAGTGGGGGTACAGAACCAGTTGGAAGATTGAAAGGGAAAGTTCTTAGGTAGTCCGTTCTTGAGGTTTGACTACTCCTGAGCTCTCCCTTGGCGTCCCTCAGGGGAATGACCAGAGGGTGACTTCCCCATGAGACTCCTCTAAAGGGATGGAGATGGGCACAGCTCCCCCAGCGGGGGTCCTCAGCACTAGAAGCTGCATCCGCGCTGGCGCCCGGGCAGGTTAGTCCCATAGAAATTGAAGGACTACCATCCTCAAGATGCTGAAAAGGTCAAAAATAAGTGTCCTGCACGGGCACCACTTTGAAAAGGCCCCCATTGGCCTAATTTGGGACAATCTGAGCCTCATAATAACAGATTTTATATTCAGAGAATAAAATAAGAGTCCAGGCTCCTCAGATGGAGTTCTTTAAGTACAGCCCAGTCCAGCTGCTTCGGATCTTTAGACCCATGAAACTAAAAAGACCATTAGCCACCACCGCCCCTCCCAGCGCAGCCAGCACACACTAGTGGGACAGACAGGATACCTGCTCTAGACATTCCTGTTCCTAAAGGAGGAAAATGGGAGTCACAGGGGAGTGACTGGTCCTGAGCGGTTCTGCAAGTCAGCTTGCTAAGTGTTAGAAATTTCTTGGTTAGGTCTCAGGGCACAATTCTCTGTGCTGCCAGCTCTACCCTCTGGGGTGTTGGTTCCACTGTCTTCGATTTCATGAGAGGAAATCCCTATTTGTCACGGAGTAGTTTTATCAGCCTGCTTCCTGGCAGTAGAGCTTTGGGTGTTGAGTAACCTTTTTTCAATTTAAACAGTGTCCCTTTTCATCCAAGCTGACAGTGTTTTTGCTGATACAGTTCTCTCAAAAACTGTGTGGACCTTCTGTGAATCCTGTTGTGGCTCACTCAGCAGACACACGTCCCACCTTTCTTCTGGATGAACCCTTCTCCCCCTTGGGCTCCTGTCCGAGAGGCTGATGGACAGTGCCCCAGGGCTTCATTCAGGCTCTGGCTGAGGTTTAGAGGATCTGTGGGGCTCGTCCTTCATCTCTGTCAAAGCCTTTTGTGTGACCACACAACACTCTGAGGCAGCATCTTTGATTCACCTGAGGTCTTACCCAAAAGTTGTCCAGTCATACCTCGTCATCTTTATTTTTTTTTAATTTTTATTTTTTTTTTAGAAAGAGAGGCGTCGGGGAAGGGTGGAGGGGCAGAGGGAGAGAGAGAATCTCAGGCAGGTGCCCTTCACCTTCATCTTTAGATTATGCCTTTGATTTGGTCTTTCTTAGATGTCATTTCTTAATTTGAGCTTCTGGAGAGGCTGGGAATTTTTTTAAGATTTTATTTGAGAGGGAGAGAGCAGGGGGAGCGGCAGAAGGAAAGGGAGAAGCAGACTCCCCGCTGAGCAGGGAGCCCGATGCAGGGCTCGATCCCAGGACTCTGAGATCATGACCTGAGTGAAGGCACATGCCTAACTGACTGAACCACCCAGGCGCTCCCATTTATTCTGATTTTAAAGCCACTTCAAGAGGAGTCCTGTCTCGTCCTTTCTACTCCCAGAAAAGTTCCTGGCCTACTTCTTGAATGCCGTTTACCAAAGGTAGAGTAGCTGGAAAGGCTTGCCAGGTGTCAGACTGATCTAGCAAGGTGGTGAGTGTTGTATTAGAACACAGAAGATGATGCTTGATAATCTCTCTGTGATCTGTATTCATGGTGATCACAAGAGGGAGTCTTCACCCTGAGTCCTTGTGTCTTGAATAGTCACTGTTTCAGAGTTCTGAGTTACTTAACAGCTGAAGTTATCTGTCACAAGGTACTATTTCAACTTCACGTGTTAACAAATATTTACCAAGTGCTCGAATGTACCAGGCACTCTTCTGGTTCAAAACACAAAATGGTAATAATCTCTTATGGTTGCATAGGATTTTACCTTTGACACAGTTTCTTTTTTTATCTTCACAGTAGCTTGGAAAATGGGCAATAAAATGATATCAACACAGATTGTTACAGATAAAGACCGGGATTGCTCAGTGTCTAAGAAGTTGGTAACTGGTAGTCCCGAGCCACAGTCTTAAGCCAAGAACTATTTTCAATAAAAAAAAGGAGATTAGTGTGTGATTACTGTGGATACTTTGGAAATTTCCAGTATTGTTCACCTGTAGGAGTTATATATACTGGGATGTCTGCCCTGGAGGGCCACGATACCGTTGTGATTCCTCCAAGATAAAGAGGTCATGTTTTCATTGTCAAGAGGTAAAAAAAAAAAAAAGGATACCATTGGGCTCTGCTTTCCCACAGCTCTTGGTGTAGACAGCATGCAGTGCAGCTGCATTTATGGCAAAGTGTGTCCTTGCTCCTGTCGTTATGGCTGATTGAGGTACCATCCCCGTGCCAACCTTCGAAGTAACGGTCTCCATGCGAGGACGAGAGAGAGGGGAGTACAGAGACGAAAAGACACCCTTCTGGAATATGCAGCGAGCGGATAGCGAGGTGGCCAGTTAGGATACCATTAAGTGCTTGTATGTAGGCTTTGGCCCTGCTACTCTAAATCAAGAACAGAAGTCTGTTTGCGGCAAGGCACCGGTGAGCCCTGCTATATTAACCCTTTCTGTGTACTTTTTTAAGGAACATATAACAATTTAGGGTATTTGTTTATGTGTGTTTCGAATCCGTGTGATGAGGATGGATTCTTTCACATTTAAGAATCTTGCTACAGTAAACCCTGTCACCTACATCATTAGCAGAAGGGTTAAATGTAAAAATAGCAATGACTGTTGGTCCCATTCATCTGTGTCTGACTTGAACAGGACGCTCCTTCAGTGGTTCACTGGCGGTTCCGTGTTTGCAAGTCGCTATCGTCATCGCTGTTGTTCGGAAGAACTCGTCAGGCATAGTCTGTGCCCCCAAGACAGGTCTTCCCAACTCTGGTTTCACACACCCCAGCACGTCTGCGTTTTCCTTTCCATTCTAACAACTAAGCTAATTCTATAGCAGAATTCTATTTCAATAGAATTTTTCCATATCAAGTTAACTTGCTAATAGATGCTATAATTTTGTCATAGATGATACAGAAATCAATGTGCCAAGGATTTGCTGACACCGAGATACAGAGCTTCTGAGCTGCTCACCTTGCCTTTAGCCTTCCCCACCCTCCAGTCTTCTTACTGTGTTGCTACTGTACTTATATTCATAAATCATGAGCTTGAGTATGTCATATTCTTGTTCAGAAATCTGTGGTGATTCTCTCCGGGTTTTAACATGAAGTCCAAACTGCTTAGCATGACTTCCATGATCTCTATGTTGAGTATGGTTCAACATGTCTTTCCAACCTCAGTGTCAGGTTAGTCGTGCCCTGACCACACAGGTGGGTCTTCCAAAGTTGCCATGCCATTTATATTTCCATACCTTTGTTGGTTTTTTTTCCTGCACCAGGAATCATATATGTTCCCTCTTTCTTGAAGCTTGCACAGGTTTGGGCAAAATCAGGCTTCTCCTTCAAGGCTCAACTGGGACTCCCTTTCCCTGTGAATCCTGTGATACCCCTCTCTGGGTGCATCCATAGTGTTCTTGTGTGTTCTTCTCTTTGAGCACCTTGTGCAATTCTGTCTCAGTGCTACAGCCAATTTCGGGGCAAGAGCTGAACTTGCTCGTGGCCTGTCTGGAGGCACCTGTCGTCACTGTGCTTTGTTGTAAGCATGAGGCTAATATAGGTTTCTCTTTACCTGGTCTTATTTAAAGGTTTTATTTATTTTTTGCAAAAATGGTTTTTAAATGTATTACAGATATTTTACTACCAGTTTATGTAAACTTTCATAGCTTTTTTTTAAAAAAGATTTTATTTATTTATTTGACAGAGAGATCAGATCACAAGTAGGCAGAGAGGCAGGCAGAGAGAGAGGAGGAAGCAGGCTGCCCGCTGAGCAGGGAGCCCGATGCGGGCCTCGATCCCAGGACCCTGAGATCATGACCTGAGCCGAAAGCAGAGGCTTTAACCCACTGAGCCACCCAGGCGCCCACTTTCATAGCTTCTAAATAGCTTCTAAGATGCTGAGCATTGGGAGTGGAGCTGCTACTCATTTCCTGGTTGTTTGAAGAACTTAAAAGGAGTTTTTTCATTACTCTAATACCAGAATTTCTTGTTAGGTAGTATGTGTTATTTTCCATTATCAAAAGTGCTGCTGTTTTCCCATTAATTCTAATGGGAACGCATGCCACCTGTGAAAGCTTATGAGCACATTTTTAGGAGCCACTTACACTAACATAGCAGGGGGTGAACATTTGTAGTTGAGAGGAATCTGCCACCTCTGCTGAGCTTTCCAGAGTCAGAGACGGTCCTAATCTTCTTTGTATTCCTTTGTATCCTCAGTATCTGAAACAGGTGGTAAATTAGTGTCTCTTAGTAATAACTTCCCATTCATATTCCCCCCCACCCCTTTCTGTAACTACTCCTCTGTCCTCATGGAAGCCCGTGCAGCCTTAGACACTAACTCTGTGAGCGCGGTCAGGTGTGAGCACAGTTAGGGGAGACACAGTACAGAGGAGGAAGGACTGCTTTTCTCACAGCTGAGTGTTTACCCCAGGAGGAATTCAGATTATCCAGGAAATGCTGTTCATTTGCTTTTGCTCATTTTGAATTGTTGTCTTTAAATTACTAATTTAAATTTCTCTATTTTCTTCTTTCCAGCCATCAAAAATAAGGATTAACTTAGAAGATAATGTACAGTATGTGTCCATGAGAAGTAAGTTGATCCTGAATAGGTTTTAGGTTTTTTAGTTTGAACTTCATATGATTTAAATGATTTATTTTAAATGTACATAAGTTGATGAGAAACTTCAGTAACATATTTGTACACTGACTTTCAGCTAAAACGCCTGAGGTTGTGGGCTGAATAATGTGCACCAACACCGGTTGATTCTTTGTTGCTTTTAGAAATCATTTTTAAAATGGAATGGTCTATGTTTAAGGATATTTTCTCAAAATTCTGCGAGAGCAGTTACTTGTCGCCATCAGCAGAATCAAAGGCCGGTGACAACAGGCAGGAGAACGGTCTTTGGTCGTCCAGCTTTCCTTCGATTCCCTTTGCTCTCTCCCCTTCCTGCCATGGACCAGGCTGCAGAGTCATGGAAGGGAGATGGAGTAACAGTTGTTACCGTAGGTAGCCCCATCCCTAACCTCCCCTGAATTTGGTTCTAACCACAAGGAATAGACCGTGCATAGATCCCTTGTGTAGATCTGACTATCAGCTCTTAGTTTCTCCTCAGCCCCTGCCACAGTCTCACCCGTAGCTGGTTCCCGGGTTTGGTCAGTTTTACGTTGAAGTGTGTCCTCTGTCTGACCGTCACCACCACCCTACCGTGTTGTCTAACACACATGGAGCTTGTACAGTGCAAGCTGTGTTAAACTCTGCATGGATTATCACAACAAGCCTTTAAAATACAAATGTGGATTATTACTCATTTTTTTATAGGTGAGTAAACCGAGGCCTCAGTCAGTATTCACCCCCACACCTCTCAGACTTGAGCCCCTCGTCTCCACCACTAGGTTAGACTGCTGCTTCCAGCGTGGCCCTCACTGCCTCTCTAGCTGACGTGGCGGACAGCCTCCTCAGTAGGTTGTCTGCTTTTAGGCTCTCGTACCCTGCTGCCAGTGGGATTTTCCTAACCCAGAATTGGGATTGGGATCTCACTCAAGCTAGAGTTCTTCCACAGTGTTCTATTACAGATAGAGAAAACCCTGACTCCTCATTTATTTGGCTTTATTTGAATAAAATTTATAAGCCTCCTCATATCCTTAAAAGAAACAAGGCAGTAGAGAATGGCTGGACAGAAAGACAGGGTCCTTCAAGGTCGTTCAGCTCTGCCAGGCGGCCCGGTCTTCCAGCTGCTGCCCTCACCATCTCTACCAGCTGTAGGTTCCCTGAATCCACCCATTCTCAACCACGGCTCTGTCTCGTTAAGCCCCTTGCCCTCTGTCAGAGGGGGAGAAGAGCTTCCTCTCCACCTTTCTGTTCTCTGCCCACTGACCTCCTTCAGGAAGATTTCCTTACTCCCGCTCCAGTCAGGTTCCATCTCTTCTCAGGGAGCTTGGATGCCTCACTTGGCACTGATCTCAGGACATTGTGATAGAGTTCCTTACTAGATTAGGGAACATCTTTTTGAAAACCTTTTGAATCATGGTCATATTCCGTCAGCAACTGACAGGTTACATGTTTTCAGTTAATAACTTTCTCAAGTCACTTCTGAAGTGACTAACTTGGTGGGAATATACTTAACCTGAGCTTATAAGACCCTGTCGTGTTAGCAGTTAGGGTGATTAGATGAATGCTTTTTCAAGTTAGAGTTTCTCTGTTGTAGTCTGCCGAAGTATTTTGTAGAATTGTGACTTACTTCTAATTAAACATCATTTTAATTCCTGTTTATTCCTGTTTAATCTTTAAGTGTAGGAGTGGTTCCACAGAGAAGACATGTGCATTATATAATACGTACTTGTGTTCTTGGAGTAGCCACCAGTGGGCTTTAAACTGAATGTGACGTTGTAGAGGTTCTGGATACAGGAATTTCCCAATTGAAGACAAGATGAATATTTCTTTTGACACATACTCACTGTCATATGCTGTGAAAGTAGAAAGAAGGAGAGATCATATAGTTTACACTAAAAGGACAGCTGGGTTATTTGTAAAATTATTTACTCCACACATCAAACCATAAGAACTTGTTTTTTAGTATCAAGTTGAGAAAGATGAAAGGAACACCAATACTCCATTCAGGCAAGTGCGTGAACTGAGCCCCTCTCTCCTACACTGTGTAAAATTGATAGAACCTCCCACCTGGATAGAGGGTTTAGCAGGACAGCCATTCCTTAAAATACCCTTTTACCTGTCAATTCCAAACCGGGGAACTTAACTAAAGGAAACAGAGATGCACACAAAAATTTAGCTACAGGGAGATTTACTGAAGTATGGGGCAAAATAGCAAAGTTGGAGACATCAAATTTTTCCAGTATTGGGGTAAGTTTAGCCAAATTCCATGCAATTAAATATTATACAGCCATTAAGAATAATGTTGAAATACATTTGTTGCCAAGTGAGGATGTTCACAATGTTGAGTTAAAGCAGCCTGTTACGAACAGTCTGTTAGTTTTTAAAAGTTAGGTATATCTATTGATACTGTGTGTCTGTGTGCTGAAGGGGCAGGGTGTGTATGAAAAACAAAAATCCCATCATAGTGGGTGAAGGAGGGAGGGGATTAAAGAGCTTTTCCCCCCTTCCTTTGCTTATCTGTTAATATAGGCTAGTGAATATTTAAAAAAATAGAGATGCCACTTTCCTCAAGATATGTTCTAATATTTTAATAGACTAATTTGAGCTCTTTCAGAAACTTCCAGCAGGGTTACACTGTGACATGTATAGGAACAGTTTAAGTGTTAAGAACAAAAAGACAAGTCTTTGCCTTTGCTTTATAAAGAATTTCTTAACTTGAAGACCCAATAAAAAATTTAAAAACCATTTCTAATCCTATTTCTGAGAGCAGTGTGGGTAGAAATGCAAACTCTCTACTTTATGTTTGATAAAATGCCACAGATTCCTACAGGTTCCCGTGTCCAGGGGAATTGGCTGCAGATTTTAAACCCTCCTCTAGCGCTGAAGGCTTTGTTTACCTGAGATAGGCTGATAACCTTACAGTTTGAGCAATCTATTTCATAAAAATTAGCTACAATGTGTTCAGTGTATAGAATTTCTGTAGGTGTCTTTGCTTGCTGAGGAACTAGATTACTTTTCTTAATGAGCTGAGAAAGAAGTGCTATTGAGAATTTTATAAATTTGTTTGTTTTGTTTCCCAGAAGCTCTAAAAGTGAAGAGACCTCGTTTTGATGTATCTCTGGTTTATTTAACTCGAAAATTTATGGATCTTGTCAGATCTGCTCCAGGGGGTATTCTCGACTTAAACAAGGTTGCCACAAAACTGGGAGTGCGGAAACGAAGAGTGTATGACATCACCAATGTCTTAGATGGAATCGATCTGGTTGAAAAAAAGTCTAAGAACCAAATTCGATGGATGTGAGTTTGTTTTGAACTTTTCCTGGCCCCCCCCCCTTTAAGTGACAATACCATGCTTAAAACAAACTAGATATTAGCAGTGTTTTTGAAAGTCAAAGCAAAGTAAGAGATACCTTCTTGTTTCGAAAGCATTCTATAAAAATTTCTCACCTGGTCCCAAAAGGTATGTATTTTTTTCCCTACTTAGTACTAAATGAAAGCCATAGACCTAGACTGTCATTCTGGTATTATGGAAAAGTTGAATGGAATAATGATTAATTTTAAGAGTTTTGCTTTTCAAGATCATAAGAAGGGGGTATCTGATTGTTTAAGAGACTTTTTTTTTCCCCCCACTGATTATTGATACCAGGAGGAAATTAGATAAGGTTGTAAAATAGTGTAATAATCACTTAGAGGCCTCTCACCCCAGGGGTTGTAATTCATTTTCCTGGGGCAAAGGCAGGAATCTAATCTACATTCTTAACTACCCGAGGTGATTATGAGTCAGAAAGGCTATAGATGACACACTGTCCTGGATGTAAAAAGAAATCAGTGGACAATGTCTAAAAGCCAATTGCTAGGGGCTTCTGGGTGGCTCAGTCACTTAGGCGTCCAACTCTTGATTTGGGCTTGGGTCATGATCTCAGGGCAGTGAAGTCGAGCTCTGCATGGAGCGTGGAAGCCTGCTTAAGATTCTGTCTCCCCACTCGTACATGTGCTCTCACTCGCTCTCTTTTAGGAAAAAAAAAAAGGCAATTGCTAAAGACTTCATGTTTGATTAGGGAGGGTCATGGAAAAAAGACCTCATGATACAGATGTGTTTATATATATAGGTGTGTGTATGCATATGTGCATAAAAAGAAAGCTATTAATATTTACAACAGGCAAATATTGTGGATCAGTAAGAAACAGTTCCAGTGTATAGGTACCTATAAATACATTACATTTCAGGCAAATGAAAAATTTACCAACAAAGATGATGAAATGGCTCTAAATAATAAACTTTGCTGTTAGAGGAAAGTGGTTCATAAAGGAAGTTATTTTTTTCAATAGTAAAGAAATGCAGATTGAATTCTATCTAATCTGAATATGTTTGCTAAATAACATTAACACTTTCAGGGTTAATAACAGATTGCATTCTGAATCGGTAATTGGAAACAGATTTGAAAACTAGTAAACCAAAGTTAAAGTGGTCACAGCCTTTTTCCTCTTTATTTTCCATAAAGAAGAAAAAAAAATCTGTGTCTTGGGTCATATCATACCAATATGACATGGTAGGTAGTAATAACTAAAAAAAATGTGTCTTTTAAGAATAATATAATCATTACATTCACATAGAACCAAGTAGAATATGCACGTGAGGGGGAAAATACTCAGAATTTTAGCAGAAGAACCATCATTTTAGTCTGTACTCCTTTTCATAGGAGACCACAAGGTTACAATTGACTAAACGTCCTGCTGTAGGTAGTAGAGCTGAGGCCAAACCGGTATTACTGACTCCTGGTCTGTGCTCAGGGAACTCAGTCAGCCTTAACTGCTCTTAACTTCCATAGAGTTAGAATGGTTGGTTGGGTTTTTTTAATCCCTGTGCAAGAGACTAGAAATGGGGACAAAAACCAGTTTATGTATATGAAGAATAATAGTTGTCTAGTATAAAAGGAGGTCACGGGTCTAGTTTTGTCTGTCAGTTTATGACATACTGGTGTCAACATTTGGAGAAGTTCCAATAATCTAACTTGTATTCTCTGAAATCTGGACATTACTGATGGTGAGTTTGTTTTGTTTGTTTTTTGTTTTTGTTTTGTTTTGTTTTTTGTTTTGTTTTTTAATATCTTTCTTTTAAAGAGGATCTGATCTTAGCAATTTTGGAGCTGTGCCCCAACAGAAGAAGCTGCAGGAGGAACTTTCTGACTTATCAGCAATGGAAGATGCTTTGGATGAGTTAATTAAGGATTGTGCTCAGCAGTTGTTTGAGCTAACAGATGACAAAGAAAATGAAAGATATCCTTTAATTATGTCTTTTTTTTTAACGTTTTATTTAAATTCAATTTAATTAACATAGACTGTATCATTAGTTTCAGAGGTAGAATTTAGTGATTCCTCAGTTGTATACAACACCCAGTGATCATTGTATCAAGTGTCTCCTTATTGCCCATCCCCCAGTTTCCCCATCCCCCCACCAACCTCCCCTCCAGCAACCTTGTTTGTTAACTCTGTCTTTAAAAAAAAAAAAAAAATTCTCCTTCCATAGCTGGTTATTTCAAATAGTAGGGTCAGCTTGGGGATTTAATTAATATACTCAAAATACAAAATCAGACCTTTAGAAGTTTTAAAAGCAAGTAAATGTTTAATTGTGTAGCCTCAGATGTACACAAATAATTGCCTTTTGCTCGTTTGTATGCTGTTTGTTCAGGTTAAATGCTGCCTCATGACGATGTACCAACATCCATGTTTGCATTTAAAATAAAAATAGTGGCGCATTCTTGTTTGTTTTCTTAGTCAGAATGCTGTAAAGACAGTAAAATCTCTGTTGGCGTTTGTGAAATGCAGGTTTTCCCTAATTTGTGAACTGGAGTTTATTTCTGAAACAGAATGAAATTGTCATTGAAACAGCATTTGTGCGGCTGCTCTGGCCCTCGATCCTGGTGGAGCTGGCTGCGCCTCTGCGCCCACCAGGGGAGACTAGTCTTTGGTGGCGATCTTCTTCGGGGTCTCCCAGGCCCATCTGCTGCTCCGCTCTCGCCGCACCTCTCTGAGCCATCAGTGGTCCCCAGCGGTTTGTGCTTCAGACTTACTTAAACTCTGCATCAAACTCCTCTATTTCCGTAGTCCGGTTACTGGAAGGAAAGTAGATGCTGTTCCTCTACCCAGAAATCTGTAAAATAAACAAAAAATGTTGGGGAAACCTAGTAAATCACATAATTGGTAAAATTTCAGGCGACACAGTAAAACAAGATGAAAAAATTCACGTAGTAAGATGGAAAAGCGTTTGGGGTGTGAGAAACCATACGAGTACATGATGGCCATGAAACACTTGATTCTCCAAGTTGTCTCCACTCTTTTACAGATTTTTTTCCTCCTTGTATTTTAGGAGATTGTCATCAAAACTGAGTATTTTGTCCCCAAAGGTTCTCATAGTAAGATCTAGCAGTGAGTAGGGAGTGGGGGCAGGGAGAAAACACCTTCACCTGAGTTTGTTTTATTTGCGTTATTACTATTTTTCTCCAGATATTGTTACAGTCACAATGCTAGAATTTAAAGGAATGCTTCATTATAAATACTGTAAAACACTTTGTAAAATCTGAAGAATTGTTGATGAAATAGTAATAATTATATATGAAATAATTTTTTACCAATTGCTTTCCTTAATTGTGAGTTCGTATCCCATAAAAACTACAGAGATTCTAACGTTACACTTGTATGCATGCATTATAAGAGAGAAATGATCTCTTAAGTAGCATTCTGCTTAGAGACCCTTGACTGATGTTTACACTAGCATATGTGACGTATCAGGATATTCATAGCATTCAAGCCTTCCACGAACAGATTGTTATTGCAGTGAAAGCTCCAGCAGAAACCAGACTGGATGTTCCAGCTCCCAGAGAAGTAGGTATCCCTGCATTTCTAAGAGGATTTTTTTTTTTTAAGAGGGAGGCAGGTCAGTGGCTTAGGCTGTGCTCTGTTAAGTCATAGTAACTCAGTAACCAGTAGGTGCATGTTAGCTGCTTGCCTGTTACTGCGTGAGGCACTTACACATTTTAACTTGTTTCGAATACACAGCAAATGAACTAGTCAGATCCTTATCCTCTTAAAGGGGAGGAGTCTGAAGCGCCCAGAAAGATCAGCTTTCTTGTGATCACACAGTAAGTGAAGAACCAGAATTCAAGCCCAGAGAGTGTGGCTTCAGAGTTTGTGCTTAAGCGTCGTACCGTACATGTGCCGAACTCTTAACACCCCAGGGCCCGTGTCACACTGTATGGACGATGGCACGCTGTAGTGCCTCTTCGAGGACCCCTCCCCCCAAGAATTGGCCTCGTTGTTGAAGTTCCAGAAGTAGTGTGCTGTCAGTGAGGGCTCTAGGGAATTAACTCCAACCAAGCTGATCAGAGACTAAGGAATAAACTAGAACATTAAGTGGTACATTCAAAATGAAAAGTAAAATTGCTGTGTGAATGAAAATACTCTTACCAGCTGCCAGCTGCTTAGCACACTCTTTCCCTTACAGGAAAGTTTGTTTTGAAAGATAATTGTCATCAGAAGGTTGCTTGGTAAGGATGGAACCAGAACCAAGGAATATGGCCATTCTTGTGACAGATCAAGTTCCGACAGCCTGATAGACCCATTGGTTCTCCTAGTGATTGATGTCCTCTGCATTGGCGCAGACTCCCCTCCCTCATAGAGAAGAGACGCCCATCTCTCCTCTTATCCCCAGCAGACCGCTGTCCAAGTGAGCACCCGTGTTGGTACTTGGCAGTGGATTATAAATCAGTTAAGGGACAGCTTTTAATCCAGTCACACTCAAGTTGTGACTTCTGGGTGTTGTTTCCTCGTTATTTTATTTAGATTTGGATATATTCTAAGTCTCCTAAGTAACTTTTATATTTGCTAAGAGTTATTTCAGAGATGTTTAAACTTTTTTTTTTTTTTTTCAATAATTAACCACTAGTCTTCCAGCACATCCTTACTTTGGGACGTGGTGGCCCATGCTGCAGGGACTGGTGGGGTCTGGGTTCCCCCTGTGCTGTGAGCCGCTTCAGGCTATAATTGCTAAATTTTGCTGAGCTTGTGGATCATGGCCAAGACTTAGTCCAGTTTAGAAGCCAATGAACGTGGGCCCTCTGGGCAGCCATTCTCAGGAATAAGTGAGAGTAGTAGACAGGGGCATATTGACATCAGTGGCGTCCAGCCCCCAACAGAGATCCGGGGCGAGATCTGGGAAGCTAGAGCCAGCGTGGCTGGACTGGCCTCAGGTCAAATCTGGCTGGCTAGATATTTAGATATAGTCTCACTTGGACACAGCCACATGTCCATTTGTTTAGACATCATGTCTGGCTGCTTTTCACTCTAATGGCAGAATTATGTAGTGGTGAGAGGGATGATGTGGCCCACAAAGCCAAAAATGTCTACTGTCTCACCCTTTGCAGAAAACCAGGTCAGCTCTGATTTGGTGGAATAGGAAGTCCTCAGCTGGCTGCCGGTCCTGAGCACTGAAACAGTTTGTTTTGAGTAGAGATAGGTCTTGGGTTGTGTAAGCTATGCCATTCAAGCCAGACGTGGCCTGGCAGTCTAGAGCCGGAGCGTGGATGGTCCTTCTGCAGCCTACGTGTCTGGTCCTGGGAAGCCACAGAGGCACAGAGAGCCACAGGAAGTCCGGGGAAGGGACGCAAGGTTTTGAGACCTTCCGATTAGCTGCACCTCCCGCAGCCCTGTCGTGAGGTCCCAGTGAGGTGTGTGGAGCAGGAGGGGAAGCGTGGTGTCTGTTCCTAGCCCAGGCCTCGCCGCATGGAAGGGCCGAGAACAGACTGTGTGACGCTTGAACCCTCCTCTAGTCAGAAAAACAGAGGAATCATATATAACTAGAACCGTTCCTTGAGAATTTAGCATAAATTGGTTCATTCCCAGGATTCAGCACGTGTGCGCACACACACAGTTCAGCATAATTCTCAGTAGAAGCACCCTATTTCCTGATACCTTACAGAAAATAAATATTTTAATTCTGAGTAAATTTAAAGCTCCAAAGTCAAAAGATGTGAATAATCATAATTAATAGTTCTTTACATGCAGTTCTTCTGAATACTTTTTACGTTGCTGAGGTGTGTTTTGTCTGGATCCCGTGCTCTGGCTTCACGCATGACAGAGAAGGGGCTGTCCCGTTACCGCGGTACCCCTCGGCCGTCGGGGGATCTGACCACAGCCAAACCGTTTGAGACTGCGGGGGGCTGGAGTACAGACTCCTAGAAGGGGTCAAGTCCTTGAGTGAAGAGAGTTGGGCTCTCAAGTACGGAGGTGTTCACAGCACGGCCCCGAGGTCCTGACTCGGTTGCCCGGCAGCCGGGGTCGTGCTGTGAATTGGCCGGCGGCTCGGTGGCCGGAGCAATGGAAGCCAAGTACAGGAGCCCCTCAAATACATGATAGAAAGAAAATTGCCTGAACCTAAATTTTCAGACATGGCCCTTGGGTTGAAACTTTGGCAGTTCTAGTGAGTGAAACAATATCATTAAGGAATTCTCGCGTTCATCCCGATGTGTCTTTCTTTATGGTATTTTGTGTGTCTTTTGCCAGGACTCTATCACAGTGCATATAAGGAGCACCAGGGGCCCCATCGATGTGTATTTATGTGAAGTGGAGCAGGGCCACTCGAGCAGTAAAGCGTCTGAAGGGGCGGGCACCCCTTCATCTAAAAACAAACCTCCGGAACAACCTGATAAAGGTACCTATGCCGAGTTTGTCATCAGGAACGTTTAAGATTCTGCTGGTTTTTGAGATGTGTGTGTGTGTGTGTGTGTGTGTGTGTGTGTACATATATATAGTCTCTACGGTCTTAGAGATTATTTTTATACGTTCTGGCCACAAAATTGAGTTAAAGAATGACAAGGGTTAGCCTTTTTTTTAAAGCACTCGAATTACACGTTCTGTTACCTGTCGACCTCTCAAACCCTCACTCAGGACACACTCCTTCATGTTTGTTGTTTTGCAGAAGAAAATCCTCCACAGCAAGGTGAAGAATTGCTGGAAGTGAGCAACTGATAGCATTTGGGGATTCGCGTACTGAGTTCTTGGGGAGTATCCTGTGAGGATGAATTATGCATCAGATTTGATTCTCAGAGCAATAAATCATCCATGAAATTCTCTGGTTCTGTCGACAGCATCAAGGCCAGTAGTGGCATTGAGAAGTTCACTACTTTGATTACTGGATAATTATGGTTTCTGCGTTTGAAAACGACTCTTTTTATAATTATTCACTGCTTTTTGTCAGTGAAATGGATATCTTGCCTACTGAAATCACTTCACTACGAAGAGAATCACGGAGACAGACGGTCAGGCCTGAAGTGGACAGTGCTTTGCGGACTCTGCCCTTTCCTTCAAGGATCATGTGTCATTATCACAAAAGAAATTGCCTTACATGGGTTCACGTCTGCAGTTAGCTGTTAAACGTTGGATGGGTGTGCATAGGCATCCGAATGTGATGTCTTTGTATATATCTGTATAATGTTTAGATTACTTATGTAATATGTCTAAGTCAAACTTTTCATCCTTGTACAGCCAAAATAATGTATATATGGAAAGTAACAGACAAATTCTCTAATTTCTGTGGTATCTATAACTTATTAGAATCCTCTGAATGGGGGTTAGAGGAAAGTTTTTTCCAAACTTCTACATGTAGAAGTATCATAAATATGCTATACATTTAAAGTTCATGGATTTAATTAAAGTATTTCAATATGGTTCCCAGTGCTGCAATTGAAACCTGATACTTCTTGATTTCAAGCTCCCTACAGGGTTATTGTGTCTGAGCAGACTGGTGGCACACCCTAAAGCTTTAGGGACAAGTATAGAAATACTATCAGGTGATGGCTTAATTCATTGCAAGACATGAATTTAATCGTGATGAAAATTGGAAACTATTTTAACCTTTTTGCAAACAGATTTTGTAATACATTTCTGTATGCAGCCTTGCTTTTCAATCAGAGGGGTTTGCTTTTGATGAGTTAGTTGTACCCTGCCCTCTCTCCAGCTCTAATCCCACATTTCCAAGTACCTAGCTCTCTACCTCATTGGGTAAGTCATTTACCACTCTGTGCCTCAGTTTACTCAGTAGTTTACCATTAGACTGTGAGCTCCTTGAGGGACTTTGTCTTAATCATTGTTATACCCAGCGCCTTGCACCAAGCCTGGCACATCAGAAGTGCCCAATAAATGTTTGAACAAATCCGCGAGTGAGTGAGTGAGTGATTAAATTGTAAAACTGGACTAATGATACTTGGCTTGTCTACCGTCTAGGATTCTGGTCGGCATCCTTCTGATTCAGATTTTGAGGCTCTCTTGCTTTCCAAGAGAGATTTGAAGCAACTTGAAATTAAGGCCATGTTAAAAAAGATTTTAAAAGGGAATCAAAAATCACAACCCCGAAACATACCGCTGAGTGTCTAGGATTCGTCTACCTCGCGTTCTGCGGGGGAGATTCGGCGGCTGGCCGCTCGTAAGTAACGGCTGAGCCCGTAGGAGGACGTGAGCCCAGCTAACGGAGGGGCAGCCGGAGAGGACGAGAGGCCCGCGACCCTTACACTTATGGGGAAATACGGATGAAAAAGCCTTTCCTGACCAGGAATAACGGGCCGGGGAGAAAAGAAGGCCGTGCCCCCCGCCCCCCAAACCAGCAAAGGCAACATGGCCAAAAGTGACTGCAGCCCTTCTGAGCAGCAGCTGGTGCCTTACCTGTGAAATGTGACGACTGTTCTGCAGGTGGTTCTGAGGGTGAAAGGAGATCATGGAAGCGAAGGTCCTTGGTCGGCTGGAGACACGTGCTGTAAATGAACTCTCTCTGGGCGTTCGGTCTCTCGTTCGGTCTCTCGCTGTTACAACTGCCAACGTGCAGCGGGCGGCCCTTCCTCCAGCCCCACGCTCGGCACGGCTGCCCGTCTCCCTGCCCGTCGAGTGTGCCCAGCGCTGCTCACCTTCCTGCCGCCCAGCCCTGGTCGGAAGCCCGAGTGTCCCCTCTGTCCTTCGGGCCGGAGTCCATGCTCTCGCTGCAGAAGGCCTCCCGGCCGGCCCTGCCCCAGCTCTCAAGCTTGTTCACTTGCCTGACGGGCCCCCAGCCCAAACCCAATAGGTCCGCTTGCTGTGCCTGAAATGCACGGTGCACTTTGTCACCTCTGTGCCTTTGCTCCTACCCTTCAGCCTGGAACTGCCATCCTCTTGCCAGCGTTTGCAGAACGCTGTCTTCGTTCCGGGCCCGGCCGAAAGCCCTTCTTCCACGTTCCTGCTGCCGTGCCTGCAGTCTGTCCGAGCGGTGGGTGGCAGTCCTCCGTTGCCGCTCGGTCTTCCCATCGGGCTTTGCGTGCCCTCGGGTGGGGGACCCCCTCTCACGTGTCTGTGCTCCCCACGTTTCCGTGCAGCTCTGTTCGTTTTCGCTGGTGGGTAAGAAAAGTGACCTGGTTTCATTCCACCCAACACCCGAGAATTTAAAAACAAACCCTGCTTTTGCAAAAACACAGACCAACAAGCTGACTTTTCACTGGAAGAAAAAAAGTTGTAATTTTTACCAATTTTGCATTTTGTTCAAGGTTATGGCACATCCGCCCAACACTCCCTTGCCCCAGGAGATGAATGTCCTTGTGGCCTGAGGGCACTGTGTTCGAGAGCGGGTTTCAATGTGAGGTCGTTAGGAGCTCTTTCGGACCCGGGCTTCGGTCCCAGGGACGGGCGTGTGTGCTGCTGTCGACTTTGGGGCTGGAGGGCGCACCGCTAAGGCTTGCGGACCTGAAGACAGAATCGGCATTTCTCTTGGGAGCGTGGATGGTAAGTCATGTCTCAAAATCTCAGAAATCTGCTATTTGATTATCTCCCCAAATTAAAAACGGAAACCAGAATAAAACCTCCGAGGTCATTAGAAGCGAGTCCCCCGTCACACTGTGAGCTGACTGTTGAATGCCACCACCCGTTGGCTTGCCAGCTCCTGTGGACCCCGTGGCTGAGGATGAGGCGATGGCTTCTGGCTCTGTCACTTGCTCTGACCCCTGGGGCAGAGCTGACAGCTTGTTCACCCGAGGCCCCATCATCCTCATGGGGGGACGGGGCTGGTTGGGTGGCCTTCAGAGACCGGGGCGGGGGTCAATAGAGAAAAGAGAAGAGAACCTGCAGAGAGAAGGTAGAGTACGGAGCGAAAAATGAAGGAGAGAAGGAAGGCTCTTCAGGAAAACTGCACTGGCGTCAGGGGGACTTATAAATTGGAGTATGACTCTTGGCCTCTGCTGTCCCATCACTCACCTCTTCAGAGGAAAAGGGGTGGCTTCTCTGACAGTGAGTTTGGAAAACGGAACTGGGTGTGAAAGGCTCAGTCCCTCTCGGGTTTCCTCCCTTCCTGCCTGTGGAAGTGGGCACCTTGACTCCCCCCAGTGGAGCCCTGTGGTGGCTGTAGCAGTGGGGGCAGGGGGGTGGGGACTGTCCCCGGGGGACATTTGGCAGTATCTGGGGACACCTTTTGGTCTATAAAGTTTATCTTGAGGTACCTGGGTGGTTCAGTCATTCAAGCGTCTGACTCTTGATTTGGGCTCAGGTCATGATGTCACGGTTGTGGGATCGAGCCCCATGTCCGGCTTGTGCTCCTTGGAGAGCCTGCTTCCATCCCCTGGCATCCCAATCTCGGAGGGGATTCTCTCCCTCGCCTTCTGTCCCGCCCCCGACTCGGGTGCGCACTCTCTCTCTAAAATAAATCTTAAAATAATTTTAAAAATTAAGAAAAAAACAAAGTTCATCTTTTTGAAAAGTTCCAAAGCTAGTGTGCACTAAACATACGGAATTTACGAAATTAGACAAACTGCTAGTTTATTCCCATTATTTAACCTGGTGGTTAGTTTGTTAAAGTTCTATATTGGTTTGAGAGTGATTGGTGGTGATAAAAAACTATCCGGAATGATGAGTCGTTAGACACCTGAGCTTTAAAAGAATACCATGGTCCTGAAAATGCCAATTTTTATCTTTTAGAAATGGGCCAAATGTAAATACACGTTACCACTGCCATCGAGCACTGTAAACCTAAGACAGTTGCTTACAGTCAACACAACTGACTCGGAATCCATTTGTTGGCTACTAGCGTCATGGAGTCTAACTCAAATTTACGGAATGATTGCCATCTAGTGGAGAATCAACACTTGTTCACATTTCTTCACTTGCTTCCAGTTGAGCAGATGCCGCTGGAGAATGGCTTTGACTTTAAAAAGAATTTTTCAGGTCCCATTCTGGTTGATAAAGTGAATTTGATACAGATTTTTATGCATTAACATTTAAGTAGAATAGCTTAGAAAGAAGAAATTTACAGCTGTTAAGAAATCAGCATAATATCTGAGCTACGTCCATTTTTCTGTCCTTGTTAGAATCTAGTTGGCAGAGATCTTGCTTGTCTTGCTGGTCCTCAGAACATCACATCGGTCCGTGACAGTGGACCTGTCGATCAAGGAAGCAGCACATAGCTCAGATGTAAGGCATGTGTGTGCCAAAGGTGGTAGATCAGCTATTGATACCAAGTACTGTTTCAGGCAGGGTCCCATAAGAAAACCAGGGAGGGGTTTGTGGTCAACTACAACAGAGGTGAGTTAACACAAGAAGTCTGAAGTAGCAAACAGGGAATATTGGGGTAGCAAATATCTGACAGCAGCCAGAACAAGGAAAAAAGCCCCTCCCACTCCAAGCCCCCTCCCCCCCCCCCCCCCCCCCCCCCCCCCCCCCCCCCCCCCCTCCTCTCCCTCTT
>LNAC01000054.1:575907-586031 GCA_002007465.1 Ailurus styani
GTACAGCAGCCCCTTCCGTTCTCTTACCGTTGCTTCTTCTCCGAGCCCAACCAGCCCGCAGGGGATACAGGAAATGGAGTTTGCAGAGCCCAGCCCCAGCACGACAGAACAGAATGGGAGGGCGGGCCTGGATCTGAGAGTAAACACCAGCACAAGCTGGAGCCGCCCGGCTCTGCCCTCCGCCAACTCTTAACTTTAGGCAAGCCCTCCCGTTTGCTTCTCTGTAGCTTCATTGTCAACATCTCCTGTAGTTCTCGGAGTCTGTGCTGCTAGGTTGGCACCTGACTCCAAGACCACCCTAAGTCCAAGTGGATGCCCGAGCAGGAGTTGTTTCTTAGATTTGCATTCGGAGGGTGTGTTTTGTAGCGTGGTTTGACCTGCGTGAGCCCAAGCCAGCCTCACAGCGGGCTCTCATCTCGTTCAGCTTCGCCATCCTTTACTGTGATCAGGACAAGAATTTGCTGCAGTGATGTCTGGCTGCTTCACCCGCAAGGCTTCCTTACATCCTCTTTGCGCCTCTTGTCAGGGTCCAGGCTGCAGAGAGAGGGCTCTGCCCCAGCTCTTGTCTGCAGACAGCCTGAAACTGCGGAGGGGAGGAAGCCCTTGCAGCCTCTTGATAACCTGGGAGCGGTGTCTACAAAGGTGGCCACTCCAGCCGTTCCCCTGGTGCTGGAATTTGGGACGGACAGTGTAGCCTGCTGGTCTATAAGCTGCCCACGGGTCCAACACAGATCCCCCAGGCTCGTGAAAGGAGTGGGTGTGTGGTTGGGGCTGGGAAGTGCTTCCAGAGATTCTGAAACATTTCGGTCACGAAGCAGAGGTGCTGTGTAGGCGGAGAGAAAAGAAAACCATTCGCTCTACATCAGGTTGGCAACCAAGTTCCTCTGCACATTTCTCCTAGAATTTATTCTAGGTGTTTGCAAAGGCAGCTTGCTGTAATGGAAAAATAACGAAGGTAAAATTGATGGAGAAAGATTATTTTCAGATTGAACCAGACTTGCATGGGGCCTGTTAGTATTTTTAAGTACTTAAAGTATGTTTGATGTACAGGGCCTGGCACATAGCACATTACTATAGAGGTATTCGATTAGTTAAAAGAGAAGTCTAATGGAAATGAGGCTGACCTGAATTCTATTTTAGCTGAGGCTGTAATTGAATGGATATTTATACTTGGATCTGGATCGGTCCATCAGAGGGTCTCCTTCCCTGGTAGGGGCCCGCTGCTTCTTTCAAGGCACCGGGCTGACCTGTATGCTAAGGCAGGTGACAAATGGAGCCATCCACAGCCTTCCATGCACTCTGTTGCTGCCATGAAAGCTCTGGCCAAAAGCCAAATGAGTTTCAACTCCCAGAGAAGTGGATGCAGATTCACGGGCTTTATGTTCCACTTAAGGAAAAAACTGCAGTACATCTGTTGTTAATTTCTGACTGTAGCCTGTAGCAGGTGCCTCTGTCTTCGGGACTGCACGTCCGAAGAGCCTAACGAGCTGTCCTTATCTGCGAGTCAGTTCTGTTAAGCCCATTTTATAACTAACGTTATGTGCGAGAGGTCTATAGGTTGGAGCCGGTTTTGTGGATCATTAGTACACATTGGCTGTGACCATGCTGTCCCCAAGGGCATATCCTTCCTCTGTGCCCTGAGCCTCCTGCAGTTCAGAGTGTGTGTTCACAGCCTTCCCGGGCAGCCGTCTCCAGAGCAGGACAAACATTTGGCGGAAGTGCACCGCTTCCGTTTTCTCGACCCACAAGACCCAGAAGGACCTTTTTGTATCCTAAGGCTCCTGTTGACAGCTTGCAGAAATCTCCAGGGGAAAAATGTGCATCTCCTAGGGAAGGAGAACCAGGCAAAGCAAACCTAGACCCACTGTCAAGAAGACGAGTTGGACGCAGAGATTCTTACGTCTGAATGGAGAGCCCAGGTGTGGAATGATAGGCGAGGATTTGAGGCTGTCACTCTCGTCTCACGGCTGACTTCAAGTCACTGTGTTGAGAAATGGCAGAGGTGGGGGGCAGGCATGACAGTGGTCCCCAAGGGTGTGGGAAGGTCTGATGGCCTGAACACAAAGCCACAAGGGTAGGAGCAGAGACTGGATATTCACTCCAATTGCCAAATTCCTGCTTGGGGCTTATAACCTTACCTTCTTAATAATGACCCAAAGCAGGCCTTCTCAAAAGGACCTGGAATGGAGAGTAAGACAGAAAATGTGCACAAGAGCAGTCCACGGTCCGGTTTCATGAAGAAAAGGATGAAAGTAGACTTTTCACAAAGAATAGATGGTGCAACTTATGGCTTGTTGTGATCCTCAGAAAGAAAACGTCCCTCTCTTAGTAATGTAAGAAGTCCCACTTCGCATATTTAAAAATGATTACAGGGGCGCCTGGGTGGCTCAGTCAGTTAAGCATCCGACTCTTGAATTCACAACTCTGAGCTCAAGACCTGAGCTGAGATCAAGAGTCAGATACTTAACAGGGTAAGCCACTCAGGTGCCCCTAACTTGTAATTAATTTAAAATTAAATAAAATGCAAAATTCAGTTCCTGAGTCCCACTTGCAACATTTCAAGTGCTCAATGGCCAGATTTGGCAAGTAGCTCTGACCCTGGACAGCACACAGAACATTTTTGTTTCAAGGAAAGATTTATGAAATAAAATTCTATAAATGTATATTATACCAACCCCCAACATATAATGTTAATATATTATATGTAATATGTAATATAGTGTTAATATAACTTCACCAGTTACATTTCATTATGTAAAATATTTAATCAAGAGATATCCCATTGTCAAAGATTAATCATAGGGAGTCTAATCGGAAGTTAAGCTATTAGGGGTGCCTGGATCAGTTGGTGGAGCATGTGACTCTGTCTTGAGGTTCTGAGTTGGAGCCCCACACTGGGTGTAGAGTTTGCTTAAAAAAATCTTAAAAAAAAAGTTATTAAAGTAGTTAAGCTGGCTTACCTAGCAGTATGCTTATCAATAAAGCATTTTAGCCATGAATTTTGTACTACTGGCAAATGTGGAACACATCTCAGTGAAATATAAACTCAGAAACCAGCTAGCTGCTTAACCAAAGGGTAGCTGATTGATTAGCAGTGTCGAGCCAGAGTCTTGGGTGCCCAAGATTGGACAAGTATCTTATAGAACAGGTATGAAGATCTTTTCACTAAACTGGTATTGGTTTTGGGTTTTTTTTTAAATCTTATTTTCCTCAAAAACAGGGGAGGAAAAAGAAATTATGTAATTCTTACATGTTATGAGACGAGAGTTTATAAATTAACACTTTGAAGTAAGGGAACTTCGCCTCTTCCTGAGAGTAAGATAAACATGGCTAATAATCCTGTGTATCCGTAGTATCTTTTATTTTTTCCAGGATTGTGCCATAGGCCGTATAAAGAATCCACAATTTGGGGCGCCTGGGTGGCTCAGTGGGTTAAAGCCTCTGCCTCTGGCTCAGGTCATGATCTCAGGGTCCTGGGATCGAGGCCCGCATCAGGCTCCCTGCTCAGCAGGGAGCCTGCTTCCTCCTCTCCCTGTCTCTCTGCCTGCCTCTCTGCCTACTTGTAATCTCTCTCTCTGTGTCAAATAAAGAAATAAAATCTTTTAAAAAATAAATAAATAAAAATAAAAAAGAATCCATAATTTGAACTGATTTCCCATTTGGGAAAATATTTTCACTTTGGCGACTTCTTAGCCTGTGGTTGACAAAAACCTGTTAGTGGTGGAAAAAAATCAGACCTGAAAGAAACATTGAAAGTTGCTTATTAGTTAATAGCCTTTGAAAAAGTGTTTCATTTAACACATGGTTACTTATTCAAATCATATATGCTGGTGAATGCAAGATGAGGTCACGGCACTGACTTGCTATTTATATTGCTGAGTACTTGTCAGCTTTCTGGAGAAGCTGAACATCATGTCCAGTACTTTGCAAAATTCTTTGGGATCTTCTAATGATAACTTCAGTAGAAGATGTCAACCAAGCCAACTTGGCTGCCTGTAGGCAGGCTCTCATGTTATATTTAACTTTGAAAATATATTTACAGTCCTTTCAAAGAATCATCCTGCTCACTTACACTACTGGATTTAATTCTGTACAAAAGGAAAATTGGACTGTAGGTAAATGTTCTATTTGGACAATGGATTGTATCAATTTCAGGCCACACCCAGATCTGGCCTGCGTTTAGGAATCCTATTACAGTTCATGACTTTTTTAACTATTATCCATTCCTAATCATTCCTTTTATTGAGCCCTTATCATGTGCCAGTCACTAGAGTATGAGATATAAAGTTTAGTCCCCACATTATCTTGTCAGGTGGGCATCATTTCCTCATCTTGGAAATGAGAAAGCCAAGGTTCCAGTGGGCAAGTGACATGCCTGCCCCGGGCTTCACAGCTAGATAGCGCGCCAGTAGTTGGACCCAAGACAGTAGGATTCAGTCCCAGACTCCCTTTAGAAACAAAGGTGACCCCCTTCTCAGGCTGCGTGATTTGAGGTCCTAGAATTCTTTGGGCTCATGCCATAGCTACTAGAACATGTGTTAACTCTTGGACGACCCTTCCGAAGTTGGGGCAAATATTAGCTAGCAAATTGGGACACCCATACTGTCAAGTTCCTTTCTTCTACCCCTGACAGTTCTTCCCGGGGCCAGTCCACGCGCGTACAGGTGCATGCAGCGTCAGGACCCTAGGTGGAAAGAAGCGACTGGGCTAAATCACTAGGGCTGGTTTCTGGTTCACGAATAAGGCTATTTTAAAAAAGATTTTATGTATTTGAGAGAGAGAAAGAGGGAAAGCACAGAGGGAGAGTGAGAGGGAGAAGCCGACTCCCTGCTGAGCAGAGAGCCCAATGTGGGGCTTGATCCCAGGATCCTGGGATCATGACCTGAGCCGGAGGCAGTTGCTTAACTGGCTGAGCCACCCAGGTGCCCCACAAATAAGGCTATTTTAGCTGAGCAGTGAGGCCCTGAAACTAGTTAAAAGTCTGTATTATATGTCTCACTAGATAGATAGATGTCTTATATATATATATATATATATATATATATATATATATATATACATATATATATTAAATGTATTTATCTACACACACTGGGAGATATATAAAGCAGGTATAACTGTTTCAATCTTGATTTCAAAAATCTGGAATATGTCTCTTTATATTCCATTAAGGAACTCTTTTAATTTTTAAGACCTGTTGATTTGGAGTGGGGCTAGAGGGAGAGAATCTGAACCAGACTCCCCACTGAGCACGGAGCCCCATGTCGGGCTGGATCCCACGATCCCAGTGGAAACCAAGAGGCTGCTTAACCCACGGGGCCACCCAGGCACCCCGTGGAACTTGATTTGAGATATTTTAAGCAGACTCGCCTAAAACAACCTGTCACAGCAAATTCAGAAATTATTAATGCTTTGAAATATGGCATTTTTACTTATTATCAAACAGCACTTCCCATATTTTATGAAAACGTACAATACAGTATTGTTTTTAAAGAGTTAAGGAAATTGGGGCAAAGGGCAAATGAGGGTAGAAAAGAATAAAATGAAGCCCGGGGGGAGAGGTTCGTATGCAGAGTGCGTGCTGTGAAGTGTGTGTCATTTATGGCATCTCAATTTAAAAATAAAACCGCACAGCCTACTTTCCTAAAAATGTGAATTCTTGATCAGGAATCTCCCTCTATGCTTTTCATGCTTATCCTTTTTTCGTACTTGATTCTTTCTACCCTGCGGGAAATACTCCACTTTATTTTTCCCTTTTTTTTTCTTTTTCCCTTAATAGGCAACCATCCCCAGAGGCCTGGGACAATGAAAAATCACTGGAGCTTTTTTAAACAAGTGATCATGAGGAGCATTTGAGGATTCATCTGTCAGGTTAGTTGGAACTTCTGATGCGGGCGAGCTCATGTTTCCAGTTTGGGACTCGGCGCAAGCGCTGAGCCGTGTGGCATTCTCATGCCTCTTGACGTCAGCGCTGAGAGCCGCGGTATCTTTAGGAGCTCACTGTGTAGGGTGACGCCAGCTGGATGAGTCGTCCCCGTGGAAAACAGCTCGCTTGGCATAGGTTTGTGCAGCTACAATTTGGCAGTGGTGCCAGGACCTTTCTTCTGGAAATTGCTCTTAGCGCCACACAGGGGAGACAGATCTGAAAGGGGCAATTTCATTTTCCCACCAACTCATCCTTTGCCGTGAAAAAATTATGTAGGTCATGATCTCAGGGTCCTGGGATGGAGCCCTGCTCAGTGGGGAGTTGGCTTCTCCCTCTCCATCTGCCCACCTCCTCCCCCAGCTTGTGCTCTCTCTCTCTCTCTCAAAATAAGTAAGCAAATCTTTAAAAAAAGAAAAACTAAAACATGAAGTGTGCATTGTTTTCATTTTGGGCCACTGTAAAAATGAGAAGAAATCATCCAAGACACTGGGCAGAATTGTTGGGGGAGAGGGACCTAAAATTCTAAAATCGATGATACTGAGTTTTTATTTTTCCCTTCAAAGACCTTTTTTAAGAAAACAGACTTCGTATTTTAAATTTTTCGAAAGATTTTATTTATTTATTTGGCAGAGAGAGAGGAAGAGCACAGGCAGGGGGAGAGGGAGAGGGAGAGGGAGAAGCAGACTCTCTGCTGAGAAGGGAGCCTGATGCGGGGCTCGATCCCAGGAACCCGGACTCATCATGACCTGAGCCGAACACAGACGCTTAACTGACTGAGCCACCAAGGCGCCCCCAGATTTTCTATTTTAGAGCAGTTTGAGATTTACAGCAAAAATTACACCAAAAGTACAAAGTGCCGTACCCTGCCTCTCCTCCTGCACGGAGTAGCCCCTTTTAGCAGCACCGAGGTTAGCCTGGTGTGTGTTACAGCTGAAGAACCAACAGTGATACGTGGTTATGAACTGAAGCTCTACGTCTACACTAGGATTTACTGTCTGTGTTGTAGTGTTTCGTGAGTTGGACAAACGCCTCATGTCTTGTATCCACCGTTACAGTGTCGTACGAAATAGCTTCATCACCCTGAACACCCCCTGTGCTCCTGTCATAGCTTCATCACCCTGAACACCCCCTGTGCTCCTGTCCATCCCTCCTTCTCCACCCTCCCCCTCCTCCAGTGAGCTCGGGTCCGTTTGGAGTCTCTATAGTTTTGTCTTTTCCAGAGTGACTTACAGTTAGAACCACAGCCTATGTAGTCTTTTCAGATTGGCCTCCATAACGTAGCAATGTAAGCATTAAGCTTATATTGTGGTTAAGGTTCTTCTGTATCTTTCTGTGGCTTGAAACCTTCCTTTATTGCGGAATAATATCCCACTGTATGGATGCATTAGTTTGTTTATCCGTTCACCTACTGAAGGACATCTTGGTTGCTCCCAAGTTTTGCTAATTATGAATAAAGCTGCTATAAATATTCACATACACATTTTCTTTTTTTTTTTTTTAAAGATTTTATTTATTTATTTCACAGCGGGAGAGAGATCACAAGGAGGCAGAGAGGCAGGCAGAGAGAGAGAGAGGGGGAAGCAGGCTCCCTGCCAAGCAGAGAGCCCGATGCGGGCCTCGATCCCAGGACCCTGAGATCATGACCTGGGCCGAAAGCAGAGGCTTTAACCCACTGAGCCACCCAGGCGCCCCACATACACATTTTCATGTGGACCTAAGTTTTGACTCCTTTAGGTAAACACCAAGGAGTACAACTGCTAGATCTCACAGTAAGCCTATATTTAGCTTTGTAAGAAATGCCAAACTGTCTCCCAATGTGGGGCTCGAACTCACGTCTCCAAGACAAGAGTTGCATGCTCTTCCACCTGAGCCAGCCAGGCGGCCCCTGTCTTTTCTGCCCCTCAACAGTGTCTTTTGCAGAGCAGAAAGTTTAGATTTCAGTGAAGTCCAATTTATCACTTTTCTCTTTCATGGTTCCCGGATTCGGGGTTGTACCTAGAGAGTCATCGCATACCCAAGGTTATCTAGATTTTTCTCTTAGGTTATTTTCTAGAAGGCTTATAGTCTTGCATTTTATATTCAAGTCTATGATCTGTTTTGAGTTAATTTTTGTGAAAGATGTAAGGTCTGTGTCTATATTCATTTTTTTTAACATGTGGAAGGCCAGCTGTTCTAGTTCTATTTGTTGAAATGTATGCTGAACATTTTATGATGTCAGTAAGAAAAAAAAATGATTCTAGTACTGGAATGTGGCAGTACTGTTGGCCACTCCTAGGACAGTGACCAATCTCCTGAAGGCCCGCCTGGCTCTTTCCCCCTCCCCACACCGCCAGTCTCGTGTTTGCAGCAGCTACCCCGAGATAGTATATTGATCAAATATTGCCACAATAATGCCATGTAACAGCTCCCTCTCTCTCCCCTCCTCAAGTTTGGTGGTTTAAAACGTTAATAACTTATCCTCAAGCTCACAGGTCTGTGGATTGGTTGGACAGTCTTGTGTGGGGGACCAGGCTAGAGACTGGTGATTGATCCTTGGGGCAAGTAGAAACAGATGATGCCTCTTAAGGCTTAGGCTGGTCCTTTCTGCTCATCCCCTGTTGGCCAAAGCAAGTCACATGCCAAGCCCAACATCAGTGGGGAAGGAAACTATATTTTCCTGGTAAAGATTGAGAAAAAGGGTGTGAATATTTGTTGGACAATTGTAGAGGAATCACATAGTAATTTGAATAGGCAAAGTTTAATAGAAAGAGTTAATAACTCTAACAGGAGATTAAAGTTACAAAGGATTGGCTAAAAAGAAGTAAAGAAAACTCTAAAAAACATAGGAAGAGCATTTGTAAGGAGCACCCATTGCACCTAGGACCGAGATAGAGAGTTCAAGGTAGAGGCCCCAACTCCCCCCAGGGCAGAGGTTCAGATTCTTCTGGAGAGGTTAGGCCAGCTGTGGCTAGCTGGATACCACAGAAGCCACTGGGGTCTGTGTCTCCAAGTGCCCTCCTCAGACCTGTTGTACCAGAACCACCCAAGGGCTCGTTACAATGCAGAGTCCTGGGTGCCAACTGGAACTCAATGAATTAGAATGGGGGAAAGAAGATAGGAATCTGTAGCTTAAACTTCTACCCCAGGCACATGTACCCCAATGTTTATAGCAGCAATGTCTACAATAGCCAAACTACAGAAAAAACCTAGAGGTCCATCAGCAGATGAATGGATAAAGAAGACGTAGTGTATATATACAATGGAATATTACGCAGCCATCAAAAATGAAACCTTGCCGTTTGCAACAACGTGGACGGAACTAGAGGGTATTATGCCAAGTGAAATAAGTTAATCAGAGAAAGACAGTTATCATATGATCTCGTGATATGTGGAATTTGAGAAACAAGGCAGAGTATCATGGGGGAAGGGAGGAAAAAATGAAATGGGATGAAATCAGAGAGGGAGACAAACCATAAGAGACTCTTAATCTCAGGAAACAAACTGAGGGTTGCTGGAGGAGAGGGAGTGGGAGTGATAGGGTGCTTGGGTGATGGACATTGGGGAGGTATGTGCTGTGGTGAGTGCTGTGAATTATGTAAGACTGATGAATCACAGAGCTGTACCCCTGAAACAAATAGTACATTATATGTTAATAAATAAATAAATAAATAAATAAATACTTCTGTAAGGTTTCCCGGTAGCCCTCCCAGTAACGGCGGATTGAACAAAGTACCAGACGAATAGGCACGAGGGGAGATTTTTAATAGAGATGCCCTCGGGCGAGGTTCCGCGACTCCGAGAGAAGGGAGTCGGGGAAGTCGCACCTGGGGAGGATGCGCACGGGTTTTTATGGGGTGTGGGCGGAACAGGGGAACATGACCATAATTGGTAGGAGATTGGATGGAATTCAGCCCTTGGTTTCCCGCCGAAGCTCTGGCCTTGGCGGTCTTTTGAGAGTGGAAGGTGATGAGAGGGGAGTGGGGCGGTGAGACAGTAGGGCAGCCACCATCTTGTGGCCTCCTCAGTTCCCCGGACCTGTCGGCCCAACATTCCGACCTTTTGTTTTATATAATGGTGCCAGGGGTGTCGACTCTTCTTTGGCTACTTCCTGCTGATGGTGGGGCGTCGTCATAGGGGTAGTCGGAAGTGGGCAGGCAGGAGTAGGGGTGTAGGAGGAGCTGGTGGGCAGTCACTCGAGATATTTCGTGGACTCTCTGTT